>BLSH010192371.1:988497-1036900 GCA_018402905.1 Glandirana rugosa | reverse complement strand
TTTTTTTGGATTTGTATTTTAGCAAAAAGTAAGAAATGTGGGTTTTTTTTGCAAAATTGTCGCTCTTCTTTTGTTTATAGCGGCGATCAGAAATGACGCAGCGGTGATCAAATACCACCAAAAGAAAGCTCTATTTGTGGGAAAAAAAGGACGCAAATTTAGTTTGGGTGCAACGTCGCACGACCGAGCAATTTTCAGTTAAAGCGTCGCAGTGCCGAATCACAAAAAGGGCTCCGGTCCTAAAGCTGGAAATCCTTCCGGTCCTTAAGTGGTTAAACAAAGTCATTTTGTTGTACTATCTCTTTTAGTTTGAGATACATATAGTAGTTGGCTGTCTCTTGCTTATTTAACTCTGTTTTGGCTGGTGCCATGTTTAATTTAAATTTTTCATGGTTATAGTGTATAGTGCCCTTTTAGTGGCTTGAAGTGCACAGGAATGCAATGGTTTATCTACAATAAATTCTAATGCGAAAAAAAGTTTTTACAGTGCAACCTTTATTGTTCTTCATAAAACTTTAGTGCACCTGCACCTGGCCATCGTTCTGCATATTGTTTTCTACACACAGATATAATACAAAAAAAAAACAGAGCTTTTAAATCAGATTCAACATGAAACAGAACTACGGCTGTTAAAACCATGTTTTCTTAATGATAGTTGTGGAAAGGGTTAATGAGCAAGTGTCTCGGCCCTTGTCTGAGCCCAGATACACAAACTGTCAAACTGAATCAAAGGCCATTTGCATTCTAGGCCATCATTAGCAAGATTACACCAGAAATTAAATTTGAACAAGACTCTCTGCTCTTTGCAGTCTGCCTAATTATAAATACATATTGCAGCGCTGCCTTGGAGTGGAATTAATGTCGGCTCTCAGTCCACAGACTAGATGCCCATTGGGAGCTAAAATATGTTTAGTCCTTGCATAGCTGTGGTAATTCAATCTCTGCGCTCCCCTCCTTTTCATGATGACAAAAGGGGACCTCCCAGCGGGAGAAGGCCACCTGCACTGATTAACTCCTCCGTCCACACCCACACAATATGAAAATGAGCCGCCGATCATTAGCCTTAATTTTTTCTAACAAACCTCAGCTTCTTCTTTGCCTTATTACTGCTCCCAGGCATCTCTCAAGAGAGAGTGCAGAGAAAGGATGGGGGAGAAAGAATTCTGATAAGAAGGAGAGGCCAATATATCGAAAACAGACAAATAGCTCTTGGGTAGAAAAGTTCATAACAGGAAAATGAGAACCAGGTCATAAAAGCACACGTATTATACGAGGTGGCCTAGAACTGCTTAAATTATACTATTAGGAAAGAGTATAAAGAGTGTAAAACTGTTACATGATTAGCATTACCCAAAAGGCTGTGAAACAAATTCCAAAGTGGTGACAAAGTAAATCATATAGATGTAGTCAGGTGCTGAATCCAAACAAATGCAGTGGGCTTAATTCAAGAGAAGCTTTTCTACCTTCAACAATCCCATGGATTTCCATTATCCCAGCTTGGATTTTCAGCGTAAAATGCTGCAGACTAATGTTTTAATGGTGCTACTTATACAACTTATAGTCAAACACTCCCTTTAATATTAATATAGAAATTTTGGCCTAGACTAAAGCTTTTCTAGAAGCAGAGGTTGTGAGACCACTATAAAACATAGCATGTACTTACCTGCCCCACTTTCCAGTACAAATTGCTGTAGCCTGACACAACCTGAACTCTCCCCACTTCCACCTATAGCAGCAAATGGCATCCTTGGTCAATAGGCATCTGGCTCAGCAGAATGCTGGTGGGAGGACTAGCATTGCCTTTCATTAAGAGAGGCAGTGCAGAACCCCCTGGAAGGTTTTTGTCATATGCGTATGGAGGTTGATGGACGTTTGTTCACAAACTTGCCAGACTTTGAACAATAGGTGAGCTTCTTTTTGTTGGGTGAAACCGTTGTTGCCTGGACAGGAATCAGGGAACATTTTTCTATCAGAGCCCCACATACCGTTAAAAACACATCAGAGGTTAATTTTACCTCACTCTAAAACCTAAGAACAAAATTGGTTCACATAAACATTTGTCAGTTTGTCCTCTACAAACAATAATGGAAGGAACTCAGAAGCATCTTTTCTTTAATTAAACGGGCCTCCAGGTGGCTTATGCCATAATGTGCTAGTATGAGCCACATAATAGCACATTATGGTTGAACTACCTGTCAAACAAAGCCTGTCAGACATAGCCCTCCACCACTGAGCTGTCACTGCTCCCACTGGTCACAGGCACTTCCATGTCTGAGTTTTCTTTCCAGGTTCACTCTTTGGGCACTTGAATGACCGGGTCAAATGACGTCACTCCTGTACATGCACACAGGAGTTAGCATCATGTCTTGTCACTCTCTGCATTATCTATATCTCGTTAGAATAGTAGTTTTAGAAGATTTTGATTGTACTAGCAAAGAATACATAATACATGCTTTAATATAGGGGAAAGTAAAAATGTTGGGTTTAAGGGTGTGGCTAGGCTGGTTACTATTTTTTTTTCTTTTACTTCCTCCATATGTGTGTGACTAATAAAGCCGCAAGTACCTAATAAATAGAAGGCTTACTAAAACTTTAACATTCAATTGAAGTCTCCTACATTATTACAATATTGCAGACAGGCTGCAAATACAGTAATAGTTGTGAGATTCCTTTTTTTTTAAACCAGTGGTTTTCAACTCCGGTCCTCGGGACCCACTAACAGGCCAGGTTTGCAGGATAACTGAAATGCATCACAGGTGATATCATTTGCTGCTCAGTGATTGCAGTATTCTAGTCTGCACCTCCCCAAGGTAATACTGAAAATCTGGCCTGTTGGTGGGTCCCGAGGACAGAAGTTGAGAACCACTGTTTTAAACAGCAGTATTTTCTGCAGAAAGGGTTAAATGCCCTGTGCTAGCAGCATGCTAAGGTTCTAGAAAGGAAGGGTGACCCCTGGAAGTCGAACATCTATGCTGTCTTGCTGCAGAGAATGGATGGAGTGGCAACCTCAGCCTGGACTCTGACCAGGCCATGCCCCAACGCGTTTCACTCCACAGAATGAAATGTGTTGAGAGCGTGGCCTGCTTGGAGTCCAGGCTGAGGTTGCCACTCCATCCATTCACTGCAGCAGGACACCATAGATGTGCGACTTCCAGAGGTCACCCCTCTTTTCTTAAACGTTTGCAGGAGCCAGGACTGACTCCATCTTCTGTCAGCACTCTAGCAGCAGCTGCAAATACACTGTTTAAATACCCCCTCCCTATCGAGCCTGAGTGGCCCACACAATTTTCCCAGGTCACTAGCAGCATGCTAGAGAGTCAGACTGCTGTTCAACACAGAGTGCAGCAGTTCCAATCTCCAGCAGTCTGACCCACCCCCTTTCCCAATGCTCCATACAGCAGTGCTGCTTAGGTAGCCTGAACACTTTTGACTGGAGCACTGGGCAGGGGGTGTATCAGACCACTAAATGTTGGGGAGATTTCCTCTACTCCTTGTCAACTTTGTCAGTCAGGAAGCAGACAGCAATAGGAGCACAGATTCTAACCCATCTCCATTCTGCTGTTCTTATCCAGTGGGGAACTTCCAATAATGTTTCTTCCAAAGGGTATAATAGAAAGTGAAGTGTGATCTACCAAGCAAAGGCACAGACACCTATAAAAGCCTCCCAGTTCTATTTAGGACAAAAATATTGGGCTGGGGTTCAACTTAAAAGTGCATGGTTACCATGTGCACACCTTGACTAGTTCCTCCCAGAGCAGATCAGTTCCAGGTTTGATGTATATATCACAGTCTAAATGCATGGGATAAGTGTGTCATTAATCTCAATCTCCTTAGATGTACACCGGAGAAGGCATAGTGTTTCAACCCATAGCGACAGCAGGAAAGCAACAGCATTCCACTAGGTTCTTGCACACAAGTTACATTTAATTAAATTAGGCAGCTGCTTTTGATTAGACACAGGACTGAGACTAAAATACAGTACATAGTAAGTCGGTGCTTTTATACTGCAAAACGAAGACCTGATAATCTGAAGGTACTACTACTGCCCAGTGTCAATTTTACTAGGTACTCTCCAGAACTCTTTAGTAAATATTATTCTGACTCCAATTGTTGTAATAGTGACTATCCCTATCTGAGACCTCTATGCTTACCCTTAGGCCTCATACACACGGACGTTTTTTGACGCCGGCGTTTTCTGGCATTTTTTGCAGCTTTCCATGTTAGTCAATGGCCCCATAAAAACGTTGGCGTTTTTGAGCTGTAGATGACGTCGGCGTTAGTGAGCTGAAACTAGAACCCACAGCCATCGCATTCTGAGGCTGTAAAGTTTTGGCATTTTTTGACGCCGTCGCCACAATATGCCAACAAACGCCACCTAATATTATACTGGCGCTTTCCGGCGTTTTTTGACGCCGACGTTTTTAGGTTGTAAAATAGCAGAGGGATGATTTTTTTTAAAAAACGCCTATTGACGCCGACGCTCACTAACGCTCAAAAACGCCGATGCATAACGCCGAAAAAAGCCGACTTTTTTTCCTTGACGTCGGGCCCGACGTTTTGTTTATTTTTTTAGAAACGTCCGTGTGTATGAGGCCTTAACCGCTTGCTGACGGCTGATCGGCAATTGACGGCGACAGAGTGGGTCTGTAACGCGAAACGCCGTCATACGACGGCGGCCGCGAGACAGAGCCTAGTGAGCGCGCGCCCGCGCTCACTGTGTTCGGGGGGGGCCAGGGAGCGGGTGCGGCGGCTTCGATTGCCGCCGGCTACCCGCGATGCCCCCCGGAGTGAAGGAACGGAGGTCCGTGTATGTAAACACGGACCTCCGCTCTGTGTGAGGGGGAAGGGCTGTGATCACAGCCTTCCTGTATACGAAGGCTGTGACCACTTCCCTTCCCCAGCTAGGGCAGTCCCCCTACAGTTAGAACACGCCCAGGGAACACAGTTAACCCTTAGAGCGCCCCCTGCAGGTTAACCCCTTCACTGCCAATGGCATTTACACAGTAATCAGTGCATTTTTATAGCACTGATCGCTGTATAAATGCCAATGGTCCCAAAAAAGTGTCAAAATGTTCCGACATGTCCGCAAAAATATCGCAGTACCGCTAAAAACCGCAGATCGCCGCCATTACTAGTAAAAAATAAAAAAAAATAAAAACCCCAAAAATTAATTCTCATCATCCGTAAACGCGACCACTTTTGCGCAAACCAATCAATAAACGCCAATTGTGATTTTTTTTATCGCAAATATGAGGACGAATATAAATCGGCCAAAAATGGTGAAAAAAAATGTTTTTTTATATTTTTTTTTTTTGGATTTGTATTTTAGCAAAAAGTAAGAAATTTGGGTTTTTTTGCAAAATTGTCGCTCTTCTTTTGTTTATAGCGGCGATCAGAAATGACGCAGAGGTGATCAAATACCACCAAAAGAAATCTCTATTTGTGGGAAAAAAAAGGACGCAAATTTTGTTTGGGTACAACGTCGCACGACCGCGCAATTTTCAGTTAAAGCGACGCAGTGCCGAATCGCAAAAAGGGCTCCGGTCCTAAAGCTGGAAATCCTTCCGGGGCTGAAGTGGTTAAAGTAGCAGAGACACTCATCTTGGACAATTTTCGTCACATAGCTGCACTCGCCAAACACTAAAAATCCACAAATGTCTTTATTGCAAGCAGAAAGCTGCAATACAATAAAATTATGTAGACTTGGTATAGAAGTGTTTTAGGTAGTCAAAAAGGAGCATTGGCTTTGCTAGTCACAATGTACATCTTGTAAGGGAGGGAGGATTGCAGAAGCCCACATAAAGGAAAAGGAAATAACATTGCAAAAAGGGGGAAGAAAAATACAGAAAATAGCATGCAATACACCAAACAGTAATGAGGTGGCAGCATAATAAAAAACAACTAACCAGAAAGCAAAACAGGTATACACAAATGAAACTGCATTTTCTATGTACTGCGAAGGTAGCACAAATAAGAAAGGAAAGAATAAAACAAATATCAAAATGTATAACTTGCCACCACTCAACAAAAAGCTAGGCAGTAAGAGTGGGGGAGGAGCAAACATGTGTTCCCATTTATCATGTTTTCATTTAAAGCGGAGTTCCAGCTTTTTTTTTTTTTTTTTTAAACACCCCTGTAATGGGTAATCCTATACATAATGGTATTAGTAATAAAAGCAGGTTTTATAATTAATTTTCTTTATCCCAGCGAGCACGCTCCCATCTTCAGTGTGGGCATCTGAAGCCCACTGATCGCTCCTTCCAGGATACGGTGCTGCTGTCTACCCAGCATGCACCTCCCGATCACGCAAATGAACATATCGTACAAAGCTACAAGCGGAGGATGCCCATTGACTCCTGGGATTGATGACACTCATATCCCAGGGGCCAATGAGCGGTCAGACATGACGTACCTCACCCTGGCGAGGTACAGTGAAAGCAGGACAATCATACTTATATTGAAGGAATAAAAAAGTGTCCAAAGAGACATTATAAAGTGACCACGAATGCGGGGGTACAAAGTTTATAAAATTAGTGGAACGCTGCTTTGATATACTTTATACCTGGGATGGATAAAAACAAAGAACAGAAATTGACTTCAGTTGAAAGTAATACTGTGTATAGCTATTAATACTATGGCATACTGTTGAGGAAAAATATCCCATACGGTCTTAGTGAATGCCATACAATTACAGAGTGAAATAGCAACTGTTAGGAAGCTGGATGTCTGTCATTCAGAAAGCACACTTAGGGAAAATAACAGAAATCTTGCCCAGCCTAGTATCCAGAATTTGTGAATTCCCTTACCCCAGGAGCTTCATTGATAGTCAATGCACAGAGAAAAATGGAAAGGAATGACAAGCACACAAGGAGCCGCTTTGCTCTTTATCGGGCTGACAAACTAGACGAGAGCAGGTAAAAATTCAGTGCCACAGGTCATTCTAATAGATACAGGAGGGACTTGCTGCGACAGAATTCAGAGCAGAGCTGTCGCTATAAAACTTCTAATGAACACGCTCGCAGTATGGACACAAGTAGCCCTGGTGTATTAGCGGAAACTCATTGTTTACCAAATTACAGGCCTGTGGTAGCTGTTTGCTCCACTCATTTCTTGCATATTATGTATAGGCGCTGCTTTGCATTAAAAAAAAATAATCCACAAGCTACCTGTGATAAGAATATCATTTTTTAATAAACTGATTTAGAAAAAGAGAAGAGCCAGAACAGACTATTTTTGTATTTTTCTAATACAACTACTGGGAGCTTGTTCCATGGGGCCCTTTCATAATGGTCAAAATTGCTATTTTAATGTATTTTATAGGAATTATTGCTTCTGACAGTTTTGCTGAACTAAGAATAGCAGCTCTGGGCAAACCCTTCACTTGTTATTTTTAAATATTTCAGGCATGGTGAAAATAACCCAGCACAGTTTTTCAGATAACATTGCCAGTTTATAAAGACTTTCCACCTTTTGATTCTCCAAACATTTTGCTGATTACTCCATACTAAATGTAGCCTTATTTTCAAAGAAGGAGGCTGCAGGTGGACCTTTCCACAAGAAGCTGTACTTGTTCTTTACCATGTCACTCCTTCTCCAGCTTTTTTTTCTCCTTTTTTCTTTTTTGGCAATCTCTCTACTTTTCACCACTGCCTTCTTTTTCACTTCACTTTGACATTGCAACTTTCCATTTTTGAACTTTTATAAATTGTGTTGCAGACTTAGGGCACAGTGTAGCATAAGAAGGAACGTCACACATGGAAAACAGTTCTTTCAATAAGATACAGATACCTTAGGATCAAATTATCTTCAAATCTATGTAATATTTTATTGAAGAAACTGGTTGCTTTCTACTTAGCAACAACAGTACACCTACAGAATGATGTACTTACTCAGGAAAGGTCTTGTAGCCCTCTGTGCCCACCATCTGCCAGAGAGTGGGGTGAAAATGCTGTTGGACGGTATGCATATATGTTAGACTTCAATTTGGTTCTGGAGCCAAAAAAAATCACAGTACAGTTCAATAGGCTACATTTTACTTCCTAAGAACCAATATGCAGCCAACTATCACTAAGCTCTGCCACATTGGCCCAAACTTCAAGTTCCCCTGGTGCATCGATACACAAGACTAAATGCAGATGCAGATTTCCTCCCCATGAGTTTTAAAAACAGTCCCTTTGATATACTGTATATAAACTTTTTACAAACTTTAAAGTAAATTTATTAAAAAATGGAGCTCTGCCAAAAGCAACCAATAAGATTCCTTCTTTATTTTCCCAGATGCAGGTTAGCAAGGAAATGTAATCTTGTTATGGTTAGCATTAGCAATAATGCAATTTTCTTTGTCCTAGCTTTCACAGATTAGACCCTCAGTTACCATTGGTAAGCAGGAAGATCCCACGCCTGTGCACCCAACAATCTACCCTGTCTCTCTATAGATCATCTAAGGCAGTGGTTCTCAAATCCTGTCCTCAGGACCCACCAACAGGCCAGATTTTAAGCATTACCTTGGGGAGATGCAGACTAGAATACTGCAATCATCGAGCAGCAAATGATATCACCTGTGATGTATTTCAGTTATCCTGCAAACCTGGCCTGTTAGTGGGTCCTGAGGACAGGAGTTGAGAACCACTGATCTAAGGGAAAAATAAACACCTTTCTAAAATCTCCCAGATTAAATCCTCCTGGAAGGCGCTGGTGACGTAGCCTTCCCTGGCTACGTCACCAGTGCCTCAGTAAATCTGGAAGTAGGATACATGTTTTTGTAAACAAAATATTAAATATTCGGTTTAAAATATTATTTGCAGATGTTTTGGGATCAGCATGCAAAGATGAATGCACAGTAGATTTTTAATTTAATGACGTTGAGTTGCTTGTACAGCTGCAACATTTTTTAAACCATCTGAATAAAATGTGACCATTCTAAGCACCCCAGGCTGTGTCATAGTTTGTCCCAACCCATGTAACTGATACTTTTACTGTTAAGCTTGGTCTGCATGAAAATGAGGAGAAAACATAGTTAAACACATTTGAAATAAAAAAATGAACATACTGAATACTACTATTAAAAGTATTTGTCATGTACAGTTATTGAAAAGCAATATTTTTAATAACAGCGGTCCTTTAAGTGCCCATAATATGCACAAGGGTCATTAGATCAGCTATACAATTAGGTATATAGTGCTTTTGTAAACTAAAGGAGAGATAATGCAGCAATGTTCACACAGTTCAGTGGAGAAAAAGGTTGTAATGATCATCATTATTTAACACAGAACAGTAAAAGTGGTCTATAGTGAACATCAAAGATTTTCCATTTCATAGCTTAGCTGTTAGAATCCAGGTTCTAGCGTTACATAATTCGTATTGGACCCCTTCCATAAACATAACATTCTGATGCCAGCCATCCATATCCAGATATTTTTTTGATACAGACAAAAGACCTGGTAATTGTCCATTCTCAAATCCTTTTCCAAATGTTTTTACACTCAGAGGACAAACAATTTCCAGCATGCTAGATCTCTGCTGCAGCTCACTATAGCTTCGCCAAGCTAATTATTGCATTATTATTATTATTACCAACTCATTATTGCAAAGTAGGAGAAAATCTTCGCACAAAGCAAAAAAAAAAAAAATCTCATACGTCAGTTTTCTGAAAACAGTTCAGGGAGTATTTAACTAACAGTTTGCTATGGGTACATCACTTCAGTTCTTACCGCTGTATTTAATAAAAGGGTATGTATACCGTAATTTATGTAAAACTGTCACGTCATTACTATAACGGCAGCCAAGAATTCCCACATTTAAGAAATTGACACTGTATCAAAGGAAAGGTTAAATCTAATGTTGTCTAAATTATACATTTTAAGGTTTATTTAGTAAGGCAAACACGAGGGTGCATAATACTAACTTAGGGCATCCAATGACAAACTTCCTATTATTCAAAGAAAAGGAAACCAAAATGCAATTGGTTGATATGGTTGATACTTTATCGTGGCTCTCTGCACTGCTTTGCTGAATGGGCCTGATTCCCTTTTAGTGTCAACAAGCTAGGAACAAAATGTTTTCATATTTGGAATAAGAAAAAAAGAGACTTACAGTTTGTTCCATGTGAGCATGTCGTCTGTGCTCTGGGCAGAACTAGGTGATTTGTTGCATGAGTTAACATAGACATTTTTTACAGTGTTCAGTGTAAGCTAATAAGTGTTTGAGGCCAATATTTAACAAGTCACATATTTCCATTGTCCCTTCACCCCTTGCTTATGCTTTTTACCACATCCTAACAAAAACATGACCAGAACTGGTGAAAAACATACGGCCCCAACTAATGAATCACATACTTTCCCGCAAGTATCGTAAGTACTACCAGCTGTGACAGCCCTGCTTTGGCAAAGGAACCTCAGCAGAATAAGACAGACACATCTGAAACCAGCTGTGCTAAAAAGCCACAGGATACTTAAAGGGGCAGCCCACAACAGCATCATTTCATATCCCAAAAGGACTTCATTGCAAAACAATGATTCACTCGACTCGGCTAGTGTCAAGGCTGTCTCATGCAGTAGACACCCATTGTCTCATATAGCTGCTGCGCTGACCCCAGCAACAGTACATGTCCTTCATCATAGGTGTCATGTAAAATGATACTTGTGTTAACGGGAATGTGTTGTAATATAAGAAAATTGCCATTAAGCATTCCCACTCCAAACAATGGGTCCAAACTTTTAAAAATATTTGTACTGAAAGTATGACTTGTTTGCTTAGTGCTCCATGTCTTCTGGACCAGATGTCTACATTGTGACAGGCCAATGTCCTAAATGAGCTGTTAAAATGATGCTAGCTAAGAATGTGCATGTAATAGACTATTGCTAAATATGACCATTTCACCTTCATTTAAAGTGGACCTTTCAATAGCTTTAAAAGTCAGCATGTCTAAATTCCTGATTTGTCACATCATGCATCAACAGAATATAATTATCAAAAGGTGCACTGATTATAGTTGAATATTAGTCCTTGAGCCCCAGACAAATATCTCTACTGAGGTTGAAATGATGCCATCAGTCAGCTGCAGGAAATAGTTAGAATTTCCTCAGTTGCCCCCCCCCCCATGATAAGACTACAACATTATAACATCGTAGCAAGACACAAGGTAAGAGGTTGCAACAAGGATAGTGCTGATCTGCTTCAGAGCGTTGTGGACATATTCAAGAACAGCACAGGAACAAGGATTTACGTGACTGTATCATCTTTTAACCAGAATCTCAGTCCATGAAGTAGATGATAACCTTATTAAACTTATATAATGCATGAGCAAAGATGGTGTTGGCCTTCTGATGAGGAAAGATGATGAAGGCATTGTCAGGGGAGTACTATCGGTAAGTGCTCTTATGTATGCACTTCAAGTGTTAATAAACCGACATCATAAAAACTATCAATAAATTGTGTATTACATGCTGTTCATACTCACTCAGTCACTATGAGATTTGTTTTCTGTATTTTGCAAAAAAAACTTGTTGATCCTGCCTTTCTCTATCTTCCCCTTCTGTTCAAGTCCCCAATTCAGCTAGGGATTTTGCAGAGCAGTGCTAGCAGCTCTGCGAATGCTCAGTGTTCAGTGAGTTTCTATGGGAAATATCCCATCACATCTGAGCAGCCTATGCGACTATAGAGTCAAACATGTGGGTGTGTACACAGTGGTATATGACAGCCCCCTCCCTCCCTCCTTCTCCATGCCCACTAACCAGCTAAACACAATGGGGGTGGGATATTGCATGTAAATTAATGGAGGCTTCACCTCCTTCATATTCTAAGACACGGGCTGGAGAGGGTGTGACACAGCCTGTGATTGGCAGAAATCCACCCACACCATGTTACTGTAAAAAAATAATAAAGATCTGATTTCAAATGTATATTTGTATGACAATTTAAAAACAGTTTACTGATATTAATTATTTATTTTTATTCTGTATTCCAAAGACTATTTTTTTTTGAACATGTGACCAGCAGCAGAGGACTAGAAGCTCCTCCTGCTTATGTTTCCCTGCAGACAGGCCGGGAAAGAGCTGGATCATGGGACAGCTGTATATTGATTTGGAAAAAGAGAGATTTTCCAACAGTCGAAGAAATTGTGAACACTGAGCTTCGTATGAAGGGCCTGACAGAAAGCCGACATCTTGTCTAAACGTGACACTGAATAACACAGCAGGCAGTCACTTGTATGCTTGAAATTGTCAACAACACTAAAAACATGCTATATCTAATAAACTTCCAGATAAATTGTTGTAAATTGCCAAATCAGTAATTTTATCTAAATAAAGCATCAGGTCAAAAATAGAAGTAATCACTAAAAAATGCTACTTCACCTATTTTGACGTTAACAAAAAAGGAGATAGCCTTAACAAAATTGTGTCAAAGCAGTCTAATGTCTTTCAGGACAAAATGCCCCCAGCCAACTAAAACGTACAGCCTAATGTATTGAAGTCATCTTGTGGAACAGAAAAATGGTAGCTACCACTGCTGGATTCTTTTTAAAAGTGCATAGCTCTTTGAATGTTTGGAGCAACAAGGTCCAGAACTTTTAGGCTTCACTGGCTTACGACTTTTTATGGGTCAATATCTCATTATGTTGTGAAGCCAGTATTAGGACAGACCAGGAGAGGTCATCTTTAAAAAAAAAGTGTCAACAAGGACAATTTTTGCTTTCCCCTCACAGGTTTATTGTAAACTAAAAGTAGATATCAACTCTAACTGGAAGAAATTTAGTTTGCGAAATCACTATGTATCACAAACAAAGGCCACATTTTTTTTAAATAAAATACAGTTTTTGCCCTTTTTGAACCTACAGTGCTGCTCATATGTTTCAGCATTTTTTTAGACACTTCCTGCCTACATGGACTCACTTCAGCATCACCATTGCTCACGACTGGCTTCCTGATGGTGACAATGGTTGACCATACATGCACAATGTGTGTCAGCATGACCATCTGGAATGTAAACAAGTGTATATGTAACAAGGTTAAAAAGTAGGAGCAAAACTGGGATGCAGCTGTCAACCTACAACAGGAACAAGGACCTTTTCATGGCAGGATCAACAGACAATATTTTAATAAAAGCTGCAGATTTAAAATGATAGAGAATGACTTTTTTAATTAAATTAACATCATAAAGCTTATTTTAGGTTTAAGCGATTGGTTTTCAATATACTGTTCTTACCATTGTGTTATGCAAGTTGAGAACAGATATTATTGATCCTAAACCTTCAAAACCTCAGGTCCAAAGCACACGGTCTATAAAAGTGGAAATATCTATTTCCTCATGGCAATAACCTTGTTGTCAGATTTAACTATCTGTACGCCTACTTCAAGCATTTTCTTTACTAATTCTCATCATATTTTAACGAAGGTGGAAGTAACCCAGCAATGCCTATTTTGCAGATTATGCTGTCAATTCATAAAGACTTTCAATTATTTATTTTTGCTGAAAATGTTGACCATGAGTTACAAAAAACCTGGAGTAATCCACACCTTTCAAAGAAGAGCTGCTACAGAAAGAACACATTTTTTTTTAACCATTTCCTCTTACTTCCACAATGTGACTTTCTTGTCAAACCTACAAAATCTGGAGTTAAAACAAATTAGCACAAGGGATGTTATTTACATTTTATGTGAAGTGTCCCTTGTGCTGGTGCCAGCTGTAATAGGGCCCTTTTTCACAGGTGGACTAATCAGGGCCATCTGTTAGTTTTTCAGGCGGACCCGATCGGACCCTCCAAGCTCCTCTATGGATCAACAGGTGTCAATGGAAAACAGATGGATGGGGATCCATTCCCCATTCATTTGGTGGATCAGATGGCAGTCGAGTGTAAACAGATAGGCGGTCCGTTTACATCTGACCACCCATAGAGGAGAGCAGGCTGTGTCTGTGTCTGCTCTGCATAAGCAAAGTGGACACAGAGCAACTATTCTCCTGCTCAGGGGGCATCAGCAGACAGATTCCCCACTGAGCAGGCGGACTCCAACAGAGCCCACCGCATGTGTAATGGGCCATAGTAGAAATCCAAAGTCCTCTGCTCCCCCTCCCATACCCTGCAGCTGTAATCTGCCAGGGACTGCATGGGTTAATACTGACGCTGAGCCTGAGACAGGCACTCATTAAGAGTGCCAACTATGCCCACCCTTTCTGCCGACCTCCTCTATTCTTCCACATCATAACTTTCATGAATACAAAATGACCTATGAATGGAGGAGGGAGACATTTTAATTATCCACCCATCCTTCGTTCATGCAGCGTTTTTCATTCATGGAAGCTATTGTACAGCTTCTAAGAATGGAGGAGGTGGGCAGAATTGGCAGGCTCTTTATGAGTGCCTGTCTCAGGCTCAATGCTGGTATTAACCCCTGCAGTCCCCATCAGATTATAGCTGCAGGATATGGGAGGGGGCAGAGGACTTTGGATTCCACTATGACAGCCAGCACCAGCACAAAGAACACATTGCATTAAATCTTTGTAACGTTCCTTGTGCTAATTTTTAAAAAATATTTTTACCTAAATGTAGGCTTTTGATAATAAAGACTCACAAAGAAGTAAAAAAAACCAATATTCATATTATATTTATATTGAAAACTGAATTGCAGGTTTTGGAGGTATCCTTTAATGGTGTTATAACACTTCAAAGTCGAATTCAGGTGTCACAATTCATTTCAAGTTCTTGCTGAACTCTCTTCACCCATAGCTGTCTTGAAGATTTTTAGAGCTAGACAAGAAGCTTCAAAATATATACTGGCCCCTGTAAATATATTAATGACCAAAACTATGCCATTATACGGTACAATGAATCACTAACACTGCTTTGGGAAAGAATTGACACATTTACTGTCATGGAGAAATGTATTTTACTCATTTATTGCAGCACTGCTCCTACCTGGCTACATATGCAGATGCACAATCCACACACCCATCAGTCTACAAGCCAGCACCTCGTGACAGAGCAGAGTAAATCTGCACCATAGCCTGACTTACCTTCCGTTCCTCAGCCATTCAGAGAATATTTTGCTGTGATTATTGATTCATCAGTCATTGGCAGACAATCCCTAGGCCATCCATATTAGAATAACTGCTATCTTTTGAGTCAAACTACCTTATTTTATATTGGACTTGTACCAGACAAGGAAAGAACAGATGTGTGGTTATCAAAACCAATGTTATTGATTCTTTTCATAATTATATCCTAGCTTAATAAGCAAATCCGATATATTGAAATCACCAAAATAGATTGATTCCAGTTAATATATGAAGAGACACCTTGCATACTGGCACTCTAGTCACATTTGTGTGTTTGCAAAAAGAAAGAAGGCTCCGCTCCAAGCTCCTAAAACAGCCTCTGAGGAAGTCCATTGCTTTGGGTGCAGGTCTCAAGAACTCGTCTAGCTCAGTATGTATAGAAAAATTAAAAAACGGGACCCCACTACACGGAAATCCCACAGCTAAGTTTATTTTGTGTAGCTGGCTGTTAACACAGTTCCCGTCCTTAGGCCACACTCCCCTGACATATTCCACCCTTCCTAGGGCTTAAAGTAGTTCTTATGGCAGAAGGTTTTTTACCTTACTGCATTTTATGCAGTAAGGTAAAAAACCCTCTGTATGCAGCTTCCCCTGCAGCCCCCCTAAATACATACTTGAGCCCCATCTCAATCAAGAGAGCAGCACAAGAGTCAAGGCTCTCCAGAGTTTCTTGTTCCACATTGGCTCAGATACAGCAGCAGGACCCATTGGCTCCCGCTGCTGTCATTCAGAGCCAGTGAGGGGGGAGGGGGGCTGGGACAAGTCCTGCTCTATGTGTTTTATGGACACACAGAGCAGGGCTCTGGAGTGAGCATGCAGGAGTGCCCCCATAGCAAGCGGTTTGCTATGTGGCCATTCAACGGGGGTGGAGCCCAAAACAATAGCGGGGTACCCAAGAAAAGGAGGATCGTAGCTGATCTGTGCAAAACCATTGCACAGAGCAGGTAAGCATATGATGTTTGTTATTTAAAAAATAAATAAAACACAAGCATTTAGTATTACTTTTATCTATGATTAAGCCCTAGGAGGGGCAAAACATGTCAGAGGAGTGTGGCCTAAGGGCAGCTACTGTGTCAACAGCCAGCTATACACAATACATTTACCAGTGGGTTCTCCATGGCGTGCAGCCTCATTTTTTGATTGTGTGTGTGTGTTAAAAAATGTTACATAAAAATAGTATATTTTGGCATACATTCCATACAGGATATTATTCAGTAAGAGTGGACAGTTAAATAAAAAAGAGCAGACAAGGCACACTGGAGTTAATTAACAATAGGGAAAAATATAATTAGAGCTTGAAGAAGATAATAAAGTCCTTGGTGCCTGGGTGCCTAAAAGGGTGCATATCTTAGTCCTCCTGAGTGTTTCATCGATGCCAAATGAGAAAGAACATATTTATCCAAGTGGCTCACAATATATTTTCTCTAAGGAAAAAAAATGTCTTTCTCTAAGAAAATGGCTCATCCTGTGGTTTAAATGAACTTGTACTTTAAACACCTTTCTCCTCCATACACATATACAGTGTATTTACATTTTTCCCCTCTACTGCCCTGTATAATCTTTGCAACTAAGTAAAAAAAAAGTCCTCCAAGTCTGTGTGGCCAGAGCTTTTACCAAGGCTAAGGGCCCCATCACCATGTGACAGTGCGCAGGATTGGTATTTGGAATGCAAACAGCCAACACTATATCATGGGAGAAAAGTAAAAGTGTCACATGCTCCACATACCCAGAAGTACCAGTTATCTCGCTTGAATCCAGCAGACAAGTGAGACAATAATGAAGAAAATGAAAGATACCAATAAGAATTAAACAAATATTGCTATAATATAGAAAAATATATTTTGCACATTCCGTTTCAGCTGTGGATCCTAAATGAACTCCCAAAATATATTAAATTAGTTCTGTTATTTCCAAAAAGCTAGCTTATATTCAATTATAGGGATGGGCCCGCGGTCCGAGTCGAATGTAAGTTTGTTGAATATCGTCAAATTTAGAACATTATGGGGCATTCGCAGTGACTTCACCACCACGGAGCACCCCATAATGCATTGCCGCAGACGGCATGCACAGCTCCTCCTCCATGGGAGCGCTGCCACGGTCTGTGACTGCTTTGTTTTGACATTTTATTTATAGTGCAGGGCGGGGCCACCGGGTGACATACGGATGACCCCGCCCCTTCTGACGTCATGTGACATCGGGGAGCAGGTCAATCCATTACGTCACTGGGTGGCCCTGCCCTTCACTATAAATAAAATGTCAAAACAAACAGAGCTCAGTCAGCGGAAGGCCTCCCATGGAGGAGGAGCTGTTCGTTTTTTTTCGGGGACACTAATTTTTATTTTTTATTTTTTAATAAAATACTTTTTTTGACACTTTTGGTGAAGTAGTAGGGGTACGATGTACCCAATACTAATCCACATAGAGGGGGTCTGAATCTGGGGGCCCCCTTATTAAAGGGGGCTTCCAGATTCCGATAAGCCCCCCACATGCACACCCCCACTACCACAGCCCAGGGTTGTGGGGAAGAGGCTCTTATCCCCATCAACATGGGGACAAGGTGCTTTGGGGTAGGGGATGCAGAGCCCGCCCTCCCCCAAAGCACCCATACTCCCCATGTTGAAGGCATGTAGCCTGGTACGGTTCAGGGGGGGGGGGCGCTCGCTCGCCCCCCCTATCCTGGCCGGCCAGGTTGCATGCTCGGATAAGGGTCTGGTTTGGATTTTAGGGGGGACCCCACGCAAATTTTTTCAGTGATTTTTCTGTATATTGCCGGGAGCCGGCAATACATTACAACCGCAATAATAAATGACAATTTTTCCTTTACAAATGTAATTTTGCTCTGGCTATGTTCTAAACATCACAGAGGTTCGCCCTTTTACAGGCAGACTAAGGAAACCCCCCAGGCACATTATTTAAATGAATATTTCATTTTTATTGTTTCACTTTAAGCATTATTAAAATCACTGCTCTTGAAAAAACGATCAATTTAAAAACTTTTTTTTTGCATTGATACTTGTCCCCTAGGGCAGGACCCGGATCCCCATACACTTTTTAGTGCAATAACTTGCATATAAACCTTTAAAATGAGCACTTTTGATTTTTCATGTTCGGGTCCCATAGACTTTAACGATGTTCCAATGTTTGCACAAATTTTTTGCCTGTTCGCATGTTCTGGTGCGAACCGAACTGGGGGGTGTTCGGCCCATCCCTATTCAATTATCATAATTGCTCCTAGACTCAGAAATGTAGGAATGAAAAAAAGCCCAGCTTTCACGAGCATGTAGGGTAGTATACACATGTGTCTACTATTTCTCAAACATAGCATCAAAGGCCTGCAATCTACCATCACCTGGGAATTTGTTATAACAGCACGTTTTCTTTGTGTACAAAGGAGGAGAGCTCCGGGGTTATTTCACCCTGTGTGCCCTATTTCCATGCTACTAATCACAGACAGGTATGGGCTTTCTGATGAGTTTACAGTACACAATTTGGGCAGATGAGCATTTTATACTAATTTCATAGAAGCTGATGCTCCTTGTGTTGTCATTTCTCTTATGGGTCAGTTGGAGAGTGCCATTGGTTCTCAAGCTTTGTCATGGCAGGGATAGCTTGGTAACAATAACCATCTTTGTTAAACAAAATATAGTAATACTTTTACAGTGGATGGAAGGTTACAGTCAAATGCATGGATGATACAAATAATTTAGTTTCAAAATTATATCTATAATTGTTTTCATATGTGCCTGAAAGGATGACTGCAGACTAGTCACCACTGCTGGTTAACAACTTCTACATGAAGTTCTTTTTTACTTTTGATACTGAAACTATGTTTTAAAAGTTCCCATGAACTCAAGTTATTTTGTTTTAATGTTATTGTCCACTATTTTAGATAATCTAGGGAATCTTATACTTCTCATATAAATAAATAAATGATTTTGAACTATCTTAAAGCGTAACTCCAAAAAAAAAAACATTCCCCTCTGGGTGATCTATGTACATTGGAAGGGTTATAACAACCTTTGTTGCAGATTCCTACCTTTTGTTATTCTGAAGAAATCACTTTGTTCCTCTGTGCCTCTATGCTAAGTGGGTCTAATGGGAGTGGTTTCATAATTATCAATCAGCTGTGGCAGCTGCAGGTCTCTAATGAGGAAATCTGCTGGGCCTGAATCCCTATAGATGTGTTCCTATTGGAAGTATCTCACCAAAAATGACATTTTTGTTGCAGGGGATGCCTGAAATCTGACTTGAATCTTAGTGTTGAACCAATCACACAAGCAGGAAATTATGTTTCCGGGGAGTGGTCAGTACACACTATGTGTGCAAAACAACTCCAGGTAGCCATATTGCATGGCATTTATAGAAAATTACAGCAGCTGCAGATTGAAAAGGAAAGGTCATTTTTAATAACATTCAACACAATATGACTTGTATCACAATTGTGCACGCTGTATTATTTTTTCTTTATTTGCTATTTTTTTCCCCACAAAAGTGGATTTACCCATTAAGGACAATCTGAATTAAGTTGATAGCAAAAACATAAAAATGGCACTATTACTAATAATTAGACTAGACCAGCCTTTTTTAACCAGGGTGCCCAGGCACCCCGGGGTGCTTTGAGGTTTTCTCAGGGGTGACTTGGCAAAATGTCTAGAAATTGCCCCAAAATTGCATACAAGCCAGTGGGTGGATGAAACCTGTCCTTTAGTTACACAAAGCTACAGGATTTCTTTGTATACCATTTAAACCCACGAGCTGCCAACCTCCTAGAGACCAATGACAGCATCAGTTGATAAAGAGGATGTCAGTTGCCAGCATATCATCCTTGTTTGACTCTCGCTTGTCTCTCTTCATCAGCTTTGGGGTCTCATTAGCTAAGTGATGGAGAAAAATTGAGGGAGAAGAATAACATTGGAATACTAGTCAGTACCAGTTTGCAAAAGTATATTTGCTTTGGAAGAATAAATCACCTCTAACATTGGATGTCCTACATGTATTGATATTGCTGCATTATGCAAAACTATTAGAATAGCTTTTACATTTTAGAATGGGGTGCCTCAAGACTGTCCAAAATTTTGTAGGGTGCCTCAAGATTGTCCATAATTTGAAAGCGTGCCTTGACTTAAAAAACACTTGAAAAATGCTGGCCTAGACTGCTATCCAGTGCCAAAGGCTGCCACGGTCCAACTTGTGGCTGCACCAGTTGCATACTTAGAGGGTGCAGTCCATAATGGGTGCCAACCCTCTAGGTTCTCAGCCACTTCCAGCTGGCCAAGCGACTGACAACTTTTTTATGTTGTATAGCACTGCACCAGGGTTTTATTGCTTCAAGTCATTTTGTTGATAGAGGAGGGGGGTGTTAAATAAATGATCAACGCTTGTGGCAGATATGCTAGGTATGCCACTGGGTGCTCATAGTTCTGGGGGAGAAAACATGCCTGCAACAGCACCTGCCTGTAATGGAACTGCTTCAAAAATGTGAGAATGGCAGCCTCCAATGACAGTGTTAGCTGCCCTGACAGGTACCATACTACATAAATGACACAACAAAGAATGCAAATGCTACCCTTAAAGTGGTTTAAACATCAGACATGAAATATGAACAAGGCATAACCCTCTTTAGTGCATACTTGTCTCAAATAAGAGCACTAAGTGTGGTTTCTGTCTGCTGCTTCGTTCCTCTACTATCATTAGGAATCACTTCTGACAAGTTTTTCTGACACCAAGAGAAAAATGGTGACGGGAGGGATCTCCAGCTAGTTGACAGCCTCAGCTCTGTTCCTGTTCCCTGAAATCAGCTCTCAGAACTCTCCTCAGCTCTCTGCACCCTTTTTTCTGAATGTGCAAACAAGCTTTATAAATTCTGGACTTTGAACAGATGTATAAAAGAGAAGACAGCAAACAGGTACAACTTATGTAGGGGGTTTGTTTCATCTCTGTGTATCACCTGAGACCAGTCACTTCACTCTGTATATAAGAGGGTTTACAACCGCTTTAATTGGAGCTTTATTATCATATGCAAAAACAGCTAAAAAATAATATAATGTGATGTGTATATGCAATTTTAGAGTAGTAGAACAAAATATCTAATAAAAGTTTAATATTAAAGGGCAATAGAAAAATTTAATCTCAACATCCATATTAAATAGATTTAAAGTAGAACTCTAGACAAACCCGTTTCCTATTTGGAAGATCCACTCTCAGAAAAACAGATCCAAAATGTTATGGACATCGCTGGAGCATAAAATATGGGGCAATTTTCCAATGAGGACAGCTGTTCTAGGGGCAATTGTTTAGGATTTCCACTCACATGGACAAAATTTTCACGCATGTTTGTGGGTCAGGATGTGAAGGGAAATCTTGGTGACATTGGAAGAATTTTGTTGTGACATGTTTTAAGCCTTCCCTACTATATACTATACTAAAAGTGAAAACAAAAACATGTTTTGCCTAGAGCTCTACTTTAGGCCTGGTTCACACTAGTGCAATTTCAGATGCGACTTGACATTGTTTTCTGTGGTGTCGGTTCAAATCAATGCGACTTAGCATGGAGCAATTTTGGAAAAGGTTTCTGTACTACTTTGGTGGGATTCCAGTGCGACTCTGGTCTCATAGAATATACAAGCCTTATATAAGTTTCATAAAATTTCTATCCAAGTTGCATCCAAGTAGCACTACATAATCGCACTGAAAGTTGGATCAAAATGAAGTGTGAACCTAGCCTTTACTAGACATTTAAAAATTATTAATTGTTGACATTTTAATTATGCATTGGATGCAGGGAGAAAGAATTCTTATGCTGGCCCAGGTCAGCAACATAATATAGGCAGCATACCCCAGAAATATGTTTTTTTATTAATAAAAACGACTTTCCCAAAAACTTAGGTATGCAGAGAAGTAAAAAGTGAAGACAAAGTTGTATGTTTTGCTCCACATGCAGTAGTAAAATAATGTGTATACCACTGATTCAGGCAATGTAAACAAACCATTTCTAAAATCACTCTTTCTGCTGATTATACAGCATTCTACAAAGTAAATAGAAACGGGAAAGTATGCAGTTCACTAATGTATTTACATACCCAGATTTCTTCCACATAAATTAGCCAGCAATTTACATGATTTGCATTGTCTGCTTCAACATACCACATCAAAATAACTGCTGTACTGTTGTTAAAAGTAACTGCTGCCTTTTCTTAAAGGGAAAGTATAATATATTTTAGCAAGCACCTATTTTGAGTTTTAATTGCAATCCCTACCTTAAAGTTACATTATATTTCTATATGATCTAAACATTTTTATAAGCTTGCTCTTTTCATTATTATAATACATATAGATATATAGGTTAGCCAAGAAGAGCTCTCAGTGGCTCAGTACAATAACCAGTAGCTATGAATGCATGTAAATGTACACATATTGTATATACAGTATAATATATATACAGTATCTCACAAAAGTGACATGTGTCGGGACATGTGTCTTTTATCAAAAGAGCCTGTGCAGGAGGCGGGACATCTGAAGACAGCAGTCGCCAGCTGTAACAGTGGGAAATACCCGCTCTGTGTGATTCAGCGGCTCTCCTCTCTAACCACCATGCACTGATGAGACTGCATTTATGGACACTGATGAGGCTGCACCGATGGACACTGGTGAAGCGGCATTGATGGGCACTGCACTGGTGAAGTTGCATTGAGGAGCCCTGGTTAGGCTGTGCTGATGGGCACTGGTCAGGCTGCATTAATGAGCACTGGTGAGGCTGCATTGATGGGCACTGGTGAGGCTGCATTTATGGGCACTGGTGAGGCTGCATTGATGGGCACTGGTGAGGCTGCATTAATGGACACTTGTGAGACTGCATTGAGGGGTACTGGTGAGGCTGCATTGGTGGGCACTGATCAGGCTGCATTAATGGGCATGGGTGAGACTGCATTCATGGGAACTGGTGAGGCTGCACTGATGGGCACTGGTGAGGCTGCATTGATGGGTACTGATCAGGCTGCATTAATGGGCATTGGTGAGGCTGCATTCATGGGCACTGGTGAGGCTGCATTGAGGGGTACTGGTGAGGCTGCACTGAGGGGCACTGGTGAGGCTGCATTGAGGGGCACTGGGGAGGCTGCATTGATGGGTACTGACGAGGCTGAATTGATGGGCACTGATGAGGCTGCATTGATGGGCATTGATCAGGCTGCACTGATGGGCAATGGTGAGGTTGCATTGATGGGCACTGATGAGGCTGCACTGATAGGCACTGGTGAAGCTGCATTGATGGGCACTGATGAGGCTGCATTGATGGGCATTGATGAGGCTGCATTGATGGACACTGATGTGGGCTATTTTTAACATACACTCTCAAATGGACACAGAGAGGAGCCGCACACACGCATGCAAGAGGAGAGGACACACCAGCCAGCCATAGCAGGGCCAGGGTGCCAGCCAGCCACCCACACCAGTGACCCACCCACAGCAGGGCCAGGGTGATAGCCAACCACCCATGGTGACCCACTCACACCAGAGAGCCAGCCAGCCACAGCAGGGTGCCAGCCAGCCACCCACTGGAGCCAGCCACAGAGGATGCAGGAGCAAGGCAGCCACAGAGGATGCAGGAGCAAGGCAGCCACAGAGGACACTGGAGCCAGCCAGCCACAGAGGATGCTGGAGCCAGCCAGCCACAGAGGACGTGGAAACCAGCCACAGCTACAGTACCCATAGTTAAGGTAAAAGGAGCGCCTTACAGTGCCAATTTTATTTCTACTTTGTGAGAGGTTGTTTCAGGGGTGAGAGTAATGGCACAAGGAGGGGGTCCTGTGAGGACCAGAGTGAATGAAGGTGTTCACTGTACACTCTGTTTGAAAGAGGCTCCCCTCCAGGTCCTATTATACTCCTTTGTAGCATCGAATGGGTCATGGAGGAGGGTCTCTCGCTAATAGAGACTCTCTAATGGTCATTGTTAGAGAGAGTCCCCCCTCCAGATCCAATTAGACTCTGTTGTAGACTTGAATGGGGTCTGGAGGGAACGCTTTCTAACAGACTGTCTGATGGACACTGTTAGAGAGATACCCCCCTCCAGGTCCCATTATAAAAAAAGGCAGGAGTTGTAGTTTGTGCAAAATGTAGGGTCAGAATCAGGGTGGGCCATGGGCAGGGTCAGGGGTGGGTCATGGGAAGGGGCCTGACAGGGGGCCCTTGCTTTATTTGGTCTGGAGGCCCTGAGTGTTGTCAGTCCGCCCCTGTACACCGGTGACGCCACCGGCTTCAATACTGTATATCCTAAATGATGCATGTTTAGGAATTATTCATTGTACCTACAGGTAAGCTTGCTTGTCTGACAGTATAAATTTGAATGAGTAACAATACAGTGTTATTCTTCACTATAAAGAACAACAAACCCCCTGAAGCCACATACATACACATATATATAGTATGATATATATATATATATATATATATATATATACAAAATCTTCTCCACTAAAGTGCACCAATAGCGTGGGAAGATACTTTCTGCTTCAGGTATCTCCAGCCCATAAACATGGCTGTGGTCCTTAGGTATCCACTATGCCTTGCTGACATCCTCAGAAAGGGGTAACCCATTTGCACTGCACACAAAATAGGGCACACCAGCCAAGTGAGTTGAGCACGACACCATTTAATCAAAAGATAAAATAGATAGATAGTGAGAGATAGATAGATAGATAGATAGATAGATAGATAGATAGATAGATAGATAGATAGATAGATAGATAGATAGATCGATAGATACAGACATAGATATAGATATACTGTAATATAGAAATGGTTGCTATGTAAAATATTATCTTTTACAAACAAAAAGCAACTCATTTGAGTAAACTTCCATTATTTATCTTTTGCAGCAAACCACTTTAACACATAAAAATCATAATTTGCTACATTCCAGGCATTACTAGCAAAGCGATTCCCATGAATTGCAAGCTCAGCAGGAGATAGGTAACCATCCCAGCAAAACTCTCATTCCTGGCACTTAGTGAAATTCTGCAAGTATCTATTTTCTATCCAGAATAGTTATCATTGCAAAGAAAAATGTTTTGTATGGTGCTAACCAAAAAATACACATCTGTAGAAATCGTGTTTACATATTGTTCTTGGCGGCCACGGCTGGCTTGGAAAGTGGTAAGCAGCATGGTGTCAATAGCAAATCAACCTATTATCACAGTATGTCTACAACCTAAAACAAAACAAATGCCCTCTATATCATTTGCTGGCTTCCAGTCCACAAACTATCCCAGCAAGTAAGCCATTCTCTGCAATATTACCAGCAACATTTATTATTTAGCATAAATCTGCTCATCACTAAGTTGTATGTATCAAAATAATACAGTAGCCAAGGTAAATGAAGACTATTTTAATATTGTGTTTTCATGGGTCTGTATTTGGAGTGCATTGATAAGTCCTCAAGAATTGAAGTCTTACCTTATTTGCATGCCTGCACTAAATAGAAAATTACCATGTAGCAGGAAGGAAACCAAGCAATATGTACATGTGAGCATCGAGATCAGAATAAACGCAGACAGAGCTAAGCAGCCAGCTACACTGCAAACAGATGGCATTTAGGCATTGATAATCCCTTCAATGTGTTGAAGACTTTAAAAGCTGTAGACGGTAAAAGACTGGCCTTACTGAGGCATATTCAGGCTAGGCCACTGGTCATTATAAAAAATAATTTTACATCTTAATTATAAAACATACATGTGTTTCTTACAAATGTAAGTTGCTTGCTTTTAGTGCTAGTATATTTTTCATTTGGAATTTATCACTGTTTGATCTTTTAAAGAGTTAGGCCTCATGCAAAAGGACACAAAAAACACTGTTTTTTTTCTTACAGATCTGAACGCAACTCTATCATAGACAATAAGTCCATGAATTTAGCAGCTTTTAGATTTGTATTGTAGGGTAGTGTTCCGATCCATAAACAAAGTGGCCAAAATCTGCATTCAGAGACAAGTTGTTTTTTTTTGCGCATTTTATGTTGCACACATGTAAACATTTGCGCTAATGTATACATGTGTTTAGTGTACAGCACAAATACACTATATTGGAGCAACCTACCTCCCAGCAATGAAGGACGCTAGGTGCCAGAAGCTAGGGGGCAGACAATTCAAGTTGCCTAGTGTCCTTTGTTGCTAATAGCCAGGCAGCACTACTGTATTGGCCATGGGCACTGCTGAGTGCCAGCATATAACTATTACTGTGTAATCAGCAGGCGCTGTCGCTGCTGGTTACACACTGCTGATGTTTGCTAGCGATATGCGTTTCTAATAGGGATTGGTTTGAAGGCAGGTTAAAAAAATATCCAAAAATCTGAAAATTTAGAATTTTATTGCAAACATTGAAGTCAATGAAATGCAATGATCAGTTCCGGGTCACCTGATCTCTGTGATAGCCTCTGATTGGCTATCACAGTGATCAGTCACTGTGAAGCCCGTCCCCATGTTTTCTGTCTCTGTGAATGGATGAGAAAGATACATTGTCCTTGCAGAGATAGAAAAAAAAGTGTGTGTAGAAAAAAAAAAATAATAATAATAATTAAAAAAAATAAAATTTAAAAATTTAAAAAAATACCTAGATCAAGGTTTGATCTAGGCCAATGCCAGGGTTAGTGTTTGGTCAAGGTCAGGGTCAAAGGTCAAGGTCAAAGGTCAATATTAGAGTCAAAGGTCAGGGTCAGTATTTTTTTGGACAGGATTTTTTTTTTAATTAGTATCAGTGTCAGTTAGTGTCAGTGTGTTTTAGATAGGATAAAAAAAAGCAAAATGCACACTATTGTTTCTTGGCTGTACTACGGATACATACAACAACCAACATACACATATATGTGGTATCACTGCAATTCTCAGGAGCGGGAGAATATGTATTTGTACTATTTTGTGCCAGTTTTCCCTTCATAATAAAAAAAATTAGGAGATATCCATTACCATTTACCACCAATTGAAAAAAACAAGGTATAATCCACCTGGATGCACAAAGTAGAGGTGATGATATGTACGGTTTTACTAACACATGTCAAAGTTGCAAAATTGGGCCTAGGCAATATTTTTTTTGCCCTTAGATGGGGTTAAATAACATGTTTGGAGGATGCCTTAAACCTACCTGCATCTGTGAGATGTACTACAGCAAAAGTGATATTTATAAAGAAAACAAATGCCATTTGGATTTCTGTCTGCCCAATGACATTGCCAAGTCAGAATTTTCTCTCTGTAAACAAAGCAGATTCAGAGCATAATCTAAATCAGTCTCTTATCCTAGATTAGAGTCTGTTGTGCATTGTAAGGGAAGACCCCACAAAAAACGAAACAAAAAATGCATGGGGTTCCCCCTTAAAATCT
This sequence comes from Glandirana rugosa, assembly GCA_018402905.1. NCBI lineage: Eukaryota > Metazoa > Chordata > Amphibia > Anura > Ranidae > Glandirana > Glandirana rugosa. The sequence goes on along the minus strand of BLSH010192371.1, from coordinate 1,009,487 downwards.
ATACCCGTCCCTTATCCTTGATGAGGGTCTGGTATAGATTTTAAGCAGGATCCCATGAAAAAAAAAGGCCATTCCCTCAAAATGACTTTGCGGGGAAATCCCATGAATAAAACAAGAAAAAAAGATATTGGTTCCCATCGCAATCCACACAGCCTCTGTGCCCTGTGTAAACACAGGAGAATACAATGCAGTTTAATCACAAAGAAATATAAAGGTAAAATATGGGATGAAGCTCTCAAACACAATATTTTGTCCTTAAGAAGTAATTGTGAAGGTTTAATTCCATCAGCTATACTTGTCTATTGCAGCAAAAACAAGTTCAACTCTAATAACTGATTTCCATTTTTTTATTTTTAGAATAACATTGCTTATTAGCCTAGAATCAAGAAGACCGGCTGTTTAACACAACTGTCATCAAGTGACAACTGCTCTGGTATAGCGCCAGAAATTACATGAAATCCCACTGGCATTAGAGATTCAACAACTTTAATTAAGCATTTGTAGTTTTTAGTAACATCATTATAACTACAGTAGAAAGTATAGCCAATTTAATGTACATCGATCATACATGAGTACGACTCTTGTTGCTCTGATTTATGCTCAAGCAAGACACATTCAGACATTCCGTACACGCCAAGATTTTACACTATAACTTGGGGATAACCAAAAATAATCTGAAGTATGCAGTCACGTTTTACTGTACCACACTGCTACAATACCTGTCTTTGAGCATGGTGACCAACTAAAGAACAGCTTGCAGTTAATCGCTAGCCAGATGCTAAAGAGGGTCAAAAAAAGAAATACTCAAGGAGCAGTGATGAAGTCACATTTTCAATTAGGGCCTAATTTTAAATCAACCAATCCAATTCATTCTATGAAATCATCATGCACTGCAAATCACTAACCTCTATTACTTTCTATTTTAAATCTGCCTAAAAAGCTGCTGGTAACACATAAACACTGCCCACTTAGTTTGATAAATAATCAACATAATATGCTTACTAATTACAATTTGTTGACAAAGGCCGGCCATAGAGGATGTTAACAGGGCAAGCCCTCTCACGGAGCCATTGTGTTCTCCCGGTGGGGGAAGCCGCCCCTTCCAGGAGAACACAGTAATTATTGCTAGAGGCTATAACAGCCGCTAGCAATAATAGCAGGTAAAATCTGGCAGGCTGGTTGTACCTAAGTTGGTTGATCGATCAGCTTGAGTACATTCAGCCTGCCTATGCACGGTTTGAATCTCGGACGGTTCTCGTTGAACCAGGTGGGAATCGAACCGTCTATGCATGCTAACATCACTGTCTGTGCAGTAGAAAAGATCATATAACTTCCTTTTGCATCCCTTATCTTTTAAGATATTTGGCGTTTGGCCAATTAACATATTATACTTTTTCATTTTCAATATGAGACTATCATGCAAAAAAAAAAAATACATACAATTGTTTGTCCGATAATCTCATTGTGTGTACCAGGCACTAGAGTTAAAGATGAAGTAAAGTAAAATGTGAAATCCTAAACATCCTCTGAACAGATCAAGGGTATTTTTATAAAGCAGCAATCGTGTTATGTATTTAACATTCACCGCAGGTGAATCAGTCACTGTAATTTAGACCTCATGTCCCAGGAGGATTCACCTGCAGTGGAGGCGAATATCACATTCAGTTTTATAAAGATCTCCTATATTGTATAGGCCAGTGATGGCGAACCCATGGCATGCGTGCCACAGCTGACACACAGAGCCATCTCTGTGGGCACACCAGGACACCAGGAAGAAGAGTGCACACTGACCGGTGTTCCATCAGAATATGAGCTATATCTCCTCCACACCACACTCCCCATCGAACAATATCTGCCACAAGTCTCAGTCTGTGGCCAGCGGTGATGTGTTTGGGGTGGGCATGGATGAAAGGAAGCAGCTCCCACACAGCTTTGGAGCTAGCAGTGATGAGTCTGGGGTGGGCATGGACGAGAGAAAGGGGCTCCCACACGGCTCACGGGCAAGTGGTGATGTGCCCAGGGTGAGTGGGAATGAGCTGCCACATTGGAAGTCACACAGACACTGGACGCAAGAGCCGGAAGAGATTTTTAATTTGGACATATTATACTGCTGGTACCAATATGCACATACCATCATCTCCACCTCTAACCCCTCCCCATGGGTGCTAATGTATGCAGAGAGCAGCAACAGGTGACTTACATGCATTCTGTGACATTCTGTGCATTCTTAAAGTGAAGTTCTACCCAAAAGTGGAAGCTCTGCTTCCTCTACTCCTCTGGTGCCACATTTGGCACCTTTCAGGGGGGAGGGGAGAATGGGTACCTGTTTTTGACAGGTATCCGTCCCTACTTCCGGGGACTGCGCCGCGGCGATGTTCCTTGGAAGTTCGGCCCCCCTCCTCCTTCCTCTGCTGCCGGGCCAGTTTCACACATGCGCAGTAGGGAACTGGCTGTGAAGCTGAAAGGCTTCACTGTCAGTTTCCCTTACTATGACTGTGGGGAAAGCAGCACCCGAGAGCCTATTCGAAAATTGGCTGGGGTGAGGACATCGCAGGATTCCAGGACAGGTAAGTGTCCGAATATTAAAAGTCAGCAGCTACAGTATTTTATAGCTGCTGACTTTTAATTTTTTTCGTAGGGGGTGGAACTCCACTTTAAATTGTTTGTTAAGCCACTGAGTCTTCTTTCTACAATCTCCTCTGTTACATTAAATGGCGTGTCCCAGTGTATGTGTTTTTTTAAAAATAAGCCGCTGTATACCTGTGTTGGGACTTTGAAAAAAATAAGTTGGTTTTGTGTTGCAGTTTGGGCACTTGGACTCAAAAAGGTTCACCGTCACTGGAATAGGCAACTGATTTTTAATTATTTTGATCTAAATAGCAGGCAGGACAGAGATACTTATAAGAGACCTAAAAGCAAAACTCAACAATCAGTAACAGAAAAGAAATATGTTTTTACCTGAAAGACAAAACAAGGTTGCTTGCCCATCTCTGATCACATACTGGGGGAGAATTGCTAAAACTAGTTCTCAAGGAATCTGGTGTAGCTGAGCTTTGTAACCAATCAGCTGCTAGGTTTTATTGGCAAAACTTAGCTGAACAAGCTGAACTACACCAGATTCTGTGTACACCAATATTGATCAATCATCCCCTTTCCCCTCCCCACTGTTTTTTTTTCTTTTGGGTGCCAACTTCCTACTGAATGCAAATAATCTTATCAAACAATTCACCCTGAACACATGATGAAACATTATAAAAAGAGGTAATCTTTACTAAAAAACATACATCAAAATTCATCCACTAATGTAAGTAGTAGAAGTAACATGCAATCTTTGACTTTTTTCTATAGTCAAGCTTGGTTCAGCCCTGCAATGCTACCTTTAGTGTGCTGAGTGGTCTTACTGACAAAAAAAGGCTCAGAATTTGAAGTGGTGGGGCCAAGTTTTACTTACAAGAAAAGTCAAGAGCGCATATAATGTCAACTCACTACTATATATTCCTAGATTCGCTAATCGTTTGGACATACAGCTGTCACGAAAAGGTAACCTCCACTTACTTCTTTTTAAACAATTGGCTCTATTGGAATGTGCCAAGTTTGTGAAAGGTTTGCTTTGCCTCATACAATGTGCACATAACATGATTTTATACACGTTTAATAGCAATTTTTATTTTCTATTTTTCCTTTAAAATGTTCATACATTCTTATTCTAAAAGTAATCCAACCCTAAAACCACTGAGTGGAGTTCTTCTTCAAACCTTTGAAATCAAAGGCAAAAAAAAAGTATTTTTATTCTTGAAATAATATTTTATTCCTTGCTGAGTAAAGGCTTATAAATTGCTGGAGTTTAATGCAGCCTGTAACTATTGAGTTAAAGCTCTCATGTGTTACAGAGGCACAGAAGGCAAAAGCTAACTTTGTGGTCAGATTGCAATGTTCAGCTTTCAGAATTTTTCTCACTTTCATTTCATGTTGTAGCTGTTTCTTTTGATCATTTTATTCCTTGGCAGACCTTCGTTCCTGGGTTTCAGTACAAGCATAACAAATGTGCTGGAGACACCCTTTTAATAAGGCTATTTTATTAAGGGCATTTATTGTATATGTAGGATATTTTACTGTTTAGATAACTGTGATAGAGTTTGCACTTAAATTAGCAACACTATGCAAATAAAGGCTATTACACAAGTAAATTGCCATTTTAAAGAAAGAAAGTTGCAAGAAACATTTATTACTCTATAGGAAAACAATGCAGTATTGGGGGGCACAGTAACATCTAATCACAAAAGGTCTACACCTATAAGGCATATATATATATATATATATACTGTATATCAAAGTCACTATAATAAAAGTAAATGTATATTATCACTTTTAATTACACATATACATTAATGCTAATTTTAACAATAATACAAGTAATATGGTGTAAAAGAAAAATGGCGGTAGTCCTATGCCTAAAGCACTAGACAATGACAGATTCTGAAATGGATTACAAATCTGGTTAGTCAGTTAATGAATTCCATAACTATATACATTTTGAAAACAGTTACCATTTAACACACAGGCTCCTATTTTGCCTATATTTAGGGAGGATCATAAAAATGCCTTATTATAACACCTTATCTGAGCATTGCTAGCAGCTGTTTTTTTCTCCTAAAAGATTTTCGATCATACAGTACAATGCATGGATGGTGAAAGTAGTGTTCTATTTTTTTGTCTGGGCATAGTAAAATAAACTCAACATTTTCAAAGATTTTTGATCCAATGACTAAAGTTCTTCAGCACTGTGTTTAATAATGTCCTTGCCCTAAGTAATTGTGCACATGGTCTTATTTGTGTGCATTGAAAAGCATACTGATGAAACAAAGAATGTCACGAAAGGGATATGTTTCCTCATCATCAAGCTACTTGATATACAGAATACGTTGTTAATGTCTCTTATATTCCCAAGAGGATTACAGTGACACCATCAGTGTATTCCAAAATGCATGTATCAATGTATCTTTGGGGTTGATCGACACAAGAGATACAACAGATCTGATACAGTGCACTAAGTGACTACCTTACAGGTACCCTTAGGGCTCATGCACACGGGTGCAGAGGCCTGCATGTTTCATGTTTATGCACCCAGGAGTGACTGTCCCATACTCTGTTAAAAAATCAATGTCAGGCTGACAGTGGCTCTCCAGATTTTCCTTTACACCCAAGCATACATCCATGCAGGTACACTATACAGGGAAGATCACGTTCAGGACCATCCATGTATAGCTGTAAATGTTCAGATGTTCAAGAAGATCCCTGTCAATGACTTTTAACAGGCTGCTGCATCTTCATAAACACACGCTGCATGGGCCTCTACGCTGTGTGAATGAGCCCTTAATCACCTTTCTGACCTGCAGTTAATATGTGTTTATGAGAAGTTTTGTGTGTGTGAAACCATTGACATTAAAATCTTGGCGTCTCTGCCAGTTCAGGTGCGATGAATGCTACCATGGGTCAGAATAGTCATAACTGTGGCAAACATTCAGACTGAACTAAAAAAAAAAAATCAAGTCTACATACAGTAGTGATTTGCTCAGCTGACTTTTGCCCAAATGACCCTGTTGAAAAAATCCTTGAAGTTTACAGAGACCAAACTACAAAGGGCAATTATAATCTTTCTTTCTAGTTGTGTTGGACATGACTTCAGATTAATGCACACAAGTGGAAATAATGAAAAGAAGCTAATTCTGTTTATGAACTGAGCCCAGAGGCTAAACCAATATAGTTAGGGGGGTTGTGATGGGCTGCCATCTCCCTAGGAAGTAGTGGGATAAATAATTTATGCATCAAAGGCCTGAGCTTGTGGCAACTTATCCTGAATTTTTAACCCCATGTTGATACCGTGCTCTGCTCGTGGCTGCACTGTAAAAGGTCAGTTACATAGGTGGATGTGTTTCACCAAAGGGAGACTGAAAAAAAAACATCAAGCAATCTGATCTAATGTTCAAAATCATACTTTTTCTTGTACATCTCAATGTGCACTTTCTGAACAGTTTCCTCTGTACTGTGATGGACTGGTCAATAAAACAACACAGAATCCGATAACCAGACTTGGAGGTCAAGAGGTTCATACGATGCTATAATAAGACGTAGACTGAGCCATCTATGTGCTCAGATTCTACTTTATAATATGTATAGTATGACACGCTGCGGTGTGGATGCTGCTGTCTCAGCAACTAAAGGACAAATGAGAAAGTTTGCTTTGTCACATATGAATTCTGTAAACTGGTAGGCCCTGCAGCATAACATCTTCATTGTGGAGTTGACATGAAGAAGTTTTTATAGACGTATGTACAAAATATAGGCATGCATGAGTCTTAATATATTAGTATACCACAGTTTACCCTTAGGCCCCTTTCACACATACTGATGGATGAAAAACGGACATCATTGCATTCCTATGGAAAAATGGATTACAACGGATGATCATCCATTTGCATCCGTTTTTATCCGCTTCCGTCAACATTCTTTTTTTGAACGGATGAAAGACCTATTTTTTATCCGTCAAAAAAACGGATCCGATGAAAAACGGATGTTAACTGACAAACAGTCAGCTTTTCATCAGTTTTTGAATTGGTAGTGGATGTAAAAAAAACTGATGAAAAACTGATGACCACGGATGAAAAACGGATGAAAAACTGATGAAAAACAGATGAAAAACTGATGAATACTTCATCCGTTTTGACGTGACTGAACTGATGGAATAAACGGTCTGCTTGTGTGAAAGGACCCTAAGGCCCCTTTCACACGAGCGCAGCCCGTTTTGACGGGCTGCGCTGCTCAGCAGGGATCCATCCGTTTATCCCCGCTGAGACGGCGGATGACAGGACAGTCTCTGCACTGATCTGTCACAGCTCCATTCTCCTCTATGGAGGATCGGATGAACACGGACCGCCTGTCCGTGTTCATCCGATCTGCCAGACGGATGAAAATTAGGCTTTCCATGCGTCTGTTTTTGGCAGATCGGAGCGGATCGGGTGTCAGCGGACATTTCACCGCTAACATCTGTCGCTCCATAGAGAACAATGGAGCGTCCGTTCGGGTCCACCTGAAAAACTGACAGGTGGACCCGAACCATCCGCTTGTGTGAAAGAGCCCTAAGGGTCCTTTCACACGAGTGGATCGTCATCTGTCATCTGCCGGCTCAGCGGGGATAAACAGATGCATCCCCGCTGAGCAGCGGAGCCCATCAAAAGGGGCTCCGCTGGTGTGAAAGGAGCCTTAGGCTCCTTTCACACCAGCGGACGGGCTCCACTGCTCGGTGGGGATCCATCCGTTGATCCCCCCTGAGCCGGTGGATGACAGGACAGCCTCTGCACTCCATGCAGAAACGGACCTGTCAGAGCTCCGCTCTCCTCTATGGGGATCGGATGAACACAGACTGCCTGTCTGTATTCATCCGATCCACCAGACGGATGGAAAATAGGGTTTCCATTCGTCTGTGTTTAGCGGATCAGAGCGGATCGGATGTCAGCGGACATGTCACTGCTGACATCCGTCGCTCGATAGAGGACAATGGAGAGTCCATTCAGGTCCGGCTAAAAAACTGACAGGTCCTTTTGTTTGATCAGTTCAGTCACTTTTTTTCAAAGAAAAAATGGAAGAGGTTTGCATCAGTTTTTCATCTGTTTTTTTTTACATCTGCCAGCTAGAGTCCTTAACTACTTGAGTCCTGTAGTCATTTTTTCATGCAAAATGGACCGTTCGTCTGTTTACATCCGGTTTTCGTCCGATCCGTTTTTTTAGCAGATGAAAAATAGGGCTTTCATTGGTTCAAAAAACAGATGATGATGGAAGTGGATGAGAACAGATGGAAATAGATGATTATTGGTTGGCATGTGTTTTTCTATAGGATGTCCATTTTTCATCCGTCAACGGAAGGATGAAGAACGGACGAATGGTCCGTATGTGTGAAAGGGGCCTTAATCTCCGGGTGTGATTGAATATCCTGCCTTTATGTACTCAGGTAGACAGCACCAAAATTAAGGCACTCATGTAATCGTCTTGTGTAAGAGCCATACAACACTTCAGGACATAGGGCTAGTTTGAGCACTATTAAAATGAGTGAACTGCTGTATACATTGGAGTTCCACTGTGGAGCCACACTTCACTGCAGGCATGAAAAGTATTTTGGCAGCCCCTACCTACCAGTATTTATTTGAGCTTTTGCTATGAGTACTGCACATTTCTCCACTCCACTGGGTCTCCTCCTACTCAAAGGTAGAAATTCTATTTCCCACACATGTCCTCATTTCATGTGCAGCATATGCAGATTTGATGACCATCAGAACTACCTAACATGGAAATATTTTACTACTGTTTACAGATTTAAATTAAATGAGCCTGACGTATAAAGATAAAGATTTGCAATTAAAATAAATGAACAATGAAAAATACTAATATAAGCACGACTAATATAAGCACGACAAAAAGAAGCATTTGGTTACAAATGAAAATGGTTAGGTATAAATAAATCAAATTATTAAAATAATAGAACTGTAGTACCTTTATGTTTTTGTCTATTTACTGGGTCAGTCTCATATTTTGCAATGTTTGCCCATTGTGTAATACTATAATAAATATTGCTTTACTGTTTCTAACAGCATCAGGACTTAACAAGTCGACACATTAATAAAAGGCCTACTATGAAAACTATACTGATTAATTAAATTACCTAGAATTTTGATTTCAATGTGTTAAAAATAATCATTGAATGTTTCTGAAAATGGAGATTATAAATATATTCCATTCCTTGCATGATTCCAAGTGTAATGCTTGAGATCAGTGACAGCACAATGGCTATGTGGTTAGCACTTCCACCTAGCAACATTAACCACTTCCCATCTGGGCTATTTTTTGCACTCCTCTCCTACATGTAAAAATCATCATTTTTTTGCTAGAAAATTAGTCAGAACCCCCAAATATTGTATATTTTTTTAGCAAAGACCCTAGGGAATAAAATGGCGATTGTTGCAACTTTTTATGTCACACTGTATTTGCACAGGAGTTTTTCAAACACTTTTTTTGTGGAGAAAAAACAGTTTCATGAATAAAAAAATGAATGTATATTATAAAAGATGATGTTACACTGAGCAAAAAAAGATACCTAACATGTCACACTTTAAAATTGCGAACACACGTGGAATTGCGCCAAACTTTGGTACTTAAAAATCTCCATAGGCGATGGTTTAAATTTTTTCACAGGGTACATGTTTAGCGTTACAGAGGAGATATTGTGCTAGAATTGTTGCTTTTGCTCTAACGCATGCGGCAATACCTCACATGTGCGATTTGAATGCCCTTTACATATGTGGGAGCAACTTATATATGCAATCACTTCTGTGCGCGAGCTCGCGGGTACGGGGGCGCTTTAATTTTTTATTTTTTTTTATTGTTTATTTTACCTTTATTTTTTTATTTTTACACTGTCTCTTTATTTATTTATTTTTTTTTGGATCACTTTTATTCCTCTTACAAGGAATGTAAACATCCCTTGTAATGGGAATATTGCATGACAGGTACTCTTTATGGAGAGATATGGAGTCAATAAGACCTCACATCTTTCCTCCCAGCTGGAAAGACCGAGATCAGAAAAAAATTACGGATCCCGGCCTTTCCAGCCGCATCCACGGCTTTGTTTACTAAAGCCGGCCCGGACGTGACATCATAACATCGCACCTGGGCCTCCGAGGATCACAGAGAGGACTGGTGACCAGATGGTCATCAGTCATCTCCCTCACCAACTTCCAGCAGCGACGGATTCCTTCCTCCCTGAGCGTACGGATGGCGAGAGGGGGGCGCCCCCTCTTGCTGCCTATAAGTACAATCAAGCGGCTGAACTGCCACTATGATCATTCTTATGATATCATTCAAATGATATCTGAATGATGCCAGTAGCTGCCAGCATCATTCAGATATCACCACTCAAAGTCCAGGATGTCCGTGGATGCCCTACGGGTGTGAAGTGGCTAGAGGTGTTAGTTTGAATCCCAACCACAGCACTACCTGTCTGGAATTTTCATATCCTCCCTGTGCCTGTGTGGTTCCTCCACGTACTTCAATTTTCTCCCACACTCCAAAGACATGCCGATTCACTTGTTTAAATTGTCCTAGTATGTAGGACTGTGAGTTAGGGACCTTAGATTGTAAGCTCCTTGTGGGCAGGAACTGATATGAATGTATAATATATAAATAAATTGATGCCACTATATAAGTACCAGTAATAAATAAATGTTGGTGAAGCACTACTACCCAATTTTACCCCTCACTTGTACATATCTCTCTAGTCACAGGTGGGATAATGTATGTTAAGAATGCATCTGATAACTAGCAATTTGACTTACATAGCTGCTTACAGTGTGCTTGCATTGCTATTTTAAAATAATTCATGCAGCATAAGTTATGTGGATTTAAACTGATTTCTAGGCTTTGTAGCCTAAAGTACATCTAAAGATAATGTTCCTTTTAGATTTGAATGGAATGGAGAGGGACTAAAACACCTGTCAGATTTTTCTTGTGGTCTGCGTTAAGGAGATTCCTGTGTTGACACTAAAACAGGAATGGAGAAAAAAAATCTAGTTCTGGTGACACCAGTGATAACCAGGGATTTCCTCACTTTTGGAGGGATTTCCTTCTCACTTCCTGTTTGGCTATAGGGCAAGAAATGAGGTGAAATCTCCCCAATGGAGCACTGATGGCAATATAAACTTACAGGGGTTACAAGTCTCCCTTACTCTATCCAGAATGCAAATAAAAGTTTTGCTCTTCGTACTAATTTAACAAGAATTAGTTGCATTGTAAAAAAAAAAGTATAATCCCTCTACAGTATATACAAACAATTGAGATTTGTTATCCAAGCCATAGAGTGAGCAATATGTTGCAGCTGTAAATAAATAATATAAAATATATGGTGAAGTACATTTCCAAATATTAAGGCTCCATGCACACTGGACTTTTAAAAACAAATGACAGTTTCCTTGGCATAAAAAAAACAAAAACGATCATATATAGTCTTTTTATACATAGTTTATGCAAGTTTAGTGTTTTTTTCTGCCAGAAAGCTCCAATTAGAAACACAACCAGAAGGGGTGTTTTCCCGCCTCTATACACTGAGCTCAAAATATGCTTGTAATTGTCCTAATGTGCATGGGACATTGAGCTGCTTCTTCAGGCAGAACACAAAACTCTTGTAGAAACAGCGATTTTTAAGCCAGTGTGCATGGAGCCTTATAAACGTAATGACTGATCACAGCCTTTCTCCTTTATAGACTGGAATGTTTTCTTAAATTAAGGGCTGTGTCAATTTTTGTTAATTAACTTTTCACCATTGCAGTCTGTCTAACAATAAGGCTCCTTTCACACAGGCTTTCCGATCTGCCAGTTTTTCAGGCGACCTGATCGGAGCCTCCACTCATCCCTATGGAGCAGCGATGACATGTCCACCGACACCAACTACTATTCAATCCGATCCTCTCCGTGAAATCCAGATGGATGGTGACCCTATTTTCCATCCGTCTGGTGGATTGGATTGGATGGGATCCACCTTTCCGTTTTCATCTGATCTCCCCATAGAGGAAAGCGGGGCTCTGACAGGTCCGTCTCAGCACAGTGATTGGACACAGACCTGTCATCCACCTGCTCAGCAGGGATCAGCGGATCGATCCTCCGCTGAGCAAGTGGACAAGCCCGTGCGAAAGGACCCTTAACGTCCCTACTTTTGCTCAGCTTTGTTCTGTTAAATACACAATTGAAAGCTTTTTTTTTGTGCTGATAAGTCCAAAATATACCAGTTGGCAGAAATCTAGTGAGTTCATAAAATACTTTAGTGAGCTAACAACAGGGTTCCTCTGCTGCATTGAAATCCCAAGAAGTCTTATGAACCCTGCCCAGATTACCTCTTTTACAGGTTTTTTCAATTGTGATTAATTGTACTACAAATTGCACTTATAGTGCTCTCTGTAATAAGATATGAAGCTAGGCAGCTGGTTTGGCTCCTGGGCTGAATGCTATAACTGCAACTGACTGAGAGCAGGTAGCTCTACCACCCCTGCCAGGACCTACCACAGTCCCCACACCTTCTGCAATTTTACAACAGGACCATGGCTAATACAATCATCTACAACAGCATCTTAAAATGGCAACTTGCCTAGGCTAAATTGAGTCACATTTATGCCCCTTGTAGACCAGCTAAATTCCCACCCAGACTTATCAAAGCCCATTTAAAGACCATAAAGTCACATCCATCCTCAAAAACCCCTCACCCATTTGTGGTCTGAAAGTTGAGTTCCAAACATTAGGGCCGGTAATGTGAATGCTTATTTAAATGAACAACGGAAACGACAACCTTGTATTGTGCAGAAAAAGGATTTCCTTTACTGTTGTCATACCCTAGAAAATAAACCACTTGGTAAATATCCCTTATGTGTTATTATGAGACAACAGGACAGGGCATGCTTGTCTCATCTGAACTGAAATGTAAATTTCCATTCCTCCATTGTTTTTCCTGTTACGGAGTACTAAATAATATTAAATATCCTTTCCTAAATCCCCGGGAAAGCACTGGGACTGCTCTGGTAGTTGGGAGCATCTTTCCTACTTGCATGAGACAGACACTGGCATGTCTTGCTTGGATGTCTCCTACAGGGGCTCATCTGGTAGGCAGTGTAGGGAATAGATGTCTGAGCCTCACTGAGGCTGGCCTGCTGAAGCCTGACAGTTTCTGTCTCTGTACAATGAGAAAGAATCAATACTTGTGGACTGCGGCAGTGCCCTCGGTGTAGAACAACAAACATGCAGCGCCTGACATGTTTCGAGGTTCTCGGTGGCAGGAGTGCTTGTCTGATCTATATCCAGGAGCTGCTAGGCTGGCTGTTCTTTGCATTTCTTGTCTTCTCACCCCCTCTCCCTCAGCTCTGTGATGTCTCTAATACTTTCCTCAGGTAGAGAGAGGCATATGTTCTTGCTTGCAGCAAAATGTCACTCAATAAATCACACCTATCTGAGCTATGTGCACATACTGAGCCACGGCTTCTACAAGTAGGATCAGAAGGACAAAGTACAGAATACATGCTGGTAATTATATCCCAACTAATACCGAATTCAGACAATAATGGCTCTCTAGACAGTGGCTCTAAGGCACTAAAAGTATCACAATGTAAGAAAATGAAGGGACTTTGCGCTCTTTATTTTTAAGGACATACACTTACATCTGTACTACACATGCTTTCATACCTAGAAGAAAATATAAAGCATATCTACTTGTAAAAGCATAAAGTTATACTGAGGAAACATAATTTAAAATGTAGCATTGTCCTTGAAATGAAAAAAAAAAACAGGATTTTTCTTCTTGTACAAGCACTTTAATTAGAATAGTATATACACCTGAGTCATGATACCTTTTTATACAGGTGTTACCCCTTATGATATGTAGTTAGTTTATTTAAAAAAATGTTAGAATGTGCTTTTGGAAGCAGCATGCTGTCTGCTTTATGCATAGAAAAAAAATCCAAGTATACAGACCACCAAACATGAGAACGGAGGCAGGCATTTATCCTTGTTGAATTATAGAGAGTCTTCTGACTTCTCTAAACATTTGCACCCCCTTCTACATATAGTTGTTTTGCTCAATGCCACAAATGTTTAAAGGTGGTCAGAGGAAGAAAACAAAATTAAGGAAAAAGTTAAAACAATGTGAACATTTTGGGGCATGATGCTGCCCCTTCTAAGCTCTGGCTTTACAAGTGCCTTTATGGCTGATATAGCCCTGGAAACACACTATGGGTAACAAGTCCTGTGTTAATTGCCCTTTGCAACATTCCCAGACCCTAAAAGGTTTCCTCTCAACACCAGCTCACAGCACATCCTCTTTAGTGAACTGATCCTGGAATAGTGCTCATGTACACATTCTGGCAAGGGAAAATCAGATAGGCGAGGGAGGATGCTTTACAGGAATGTATTAGTAATAAACTGTACCTGGCAGTAACACAATTTAACAAAGTTTCTCAGCACACATTGATTACATGCACTTTATTATAGTACTTTTCATTCTGTTCAGTACTATAGGTGTACTGTAAGTGTGGAAACTTTGGGTGAGCCTCTGGCATAGGCTTACCATCTCTAATGCTTCCCCCTTCAATCACAAGAATGGATAGTGGGAGCCCAGATCACATTCCTGAAGAACTGGGCCCCAAGTAATCACAGTTACATTACAATTCCCAAGCATCTTGAGCTTTCTGGTCACCCCTAATGTCAGAATAGTTAAACATGCTGTCCCACACTGCATACAAGTGTACATATTCGCCAGCACACCGTGGATCCTCGTCCAAATATTTCTTGATTGTAGAGATCACATCACAGAAAAGTGCAACGTTTCGGAGCCGTACAGGGCCCCTTCGTCAGGCATCTGATGATCATCACATGCCTGTCAAAGGGGTCCTGTGAGGCTCCGAAACGTTGCACTTTTCTGTGATGTGATCTCTACAATCAATAAATATTTGGATGAGGATCCACGGTGTGCTGGCGAATATGTACACTTGCATGACATTTCCAGGACCCAGCTGGTTTTCGTTGCACAACCCACCGCTATAAGAGCCTGTTTGCCAGGAAAGTGTGCGATAGGAAAATAGACAGCACTGCATAAATCCCATAACACGCCAACAGCTCATGACAGGACAATTCATAAAATACTTCTGTTTCTAGGTTTATTTTAATTCATTTGGGTCCTCTGATCCCTGTGATAGGTTCAGGTAGATTTGTATAAATCTGTTATTGATTTAAAAGCAATACATCTTTAACCATGCAATAGATCAATTGCCTTCCCTAGCCTAATGTTTAATTGGCAAAGTCAAGAAAAATTCTCCAGTAAGCTGGTGTTAGGAAAATCGGACTTATCTGGCTCCGTGCGCATTGCACGCGTCTGTGCGCGCCTGTGCGCAAGCCTGTGCACGCCAAAACAGCCTATTTAAGCAGACAGCACCTTCAAGCAGGTGCTGTCCGTTCTACAGTGTTCCGGTGCCTTGTAACCCCTCTATCTGCTCTGAGAAGACTTCCTGTGTTTGTGACCCCGGCTTTACCTTGGACTTGTTGCTTTCTGCCTGCCCTGACCCCCGGCCTGTCCACGACTATTCTCCTGCCTGATCCTGTGTACTTCTGCTGCCCGCACATTGCCGACCCTGCCTGCACCCCGACCATCCGCTTGCCTGATCCTTCTGTACCGCACTGCCAGCCTGTTACCGACCCGGACCGCACTACCACGCTTCTGCCAAGCACGAGTCCCAGTGGACCTTCACCCACCACCAGTGACCAAGTCCAGCCCTCATGCCCCCCTGTGCTCCAGAACTCCCTGTCTGCACTACCAGGGGTTCTCGAACTAGGGCCGTAAGAGAGGTTGCCCCCTGCATAAGTCAGACTCTACCATCAGGTACGTGACAGCTGGTTCCTGGAAAATTTACTAAAGTCATCATCAATTTATTGAGGCCTGGGCCATCTGCAGATATTAATGGCTCATAATCATGATCCTCTTGTCATTGAATTTAAGATCGTGTTTATGCTTCTACATTTATAGTAGTGAATAAAAATAAGCACCATAGGAATAATTATTCTCCTCTAAGCACTGGAAATGGCTGCAACAGTACACACATCTCTTTCAAATACCACCAACTTTTTGTTTATGTAGAACAAGCCTTACTTTATTAAATGCTTTTTCTCACACTAACATATGGTTCATGATACACATAAAACCTTTTAAAAATCATTTTGCTTAAAAAAAAACATATTTTCAAAGCAAAAATTAATGAATCTCCCTAGAATCCAGTACATCTGCAATAAATTAGTTACTTGCAGTTTAATGTATCTTTGAAAACTTTGCCATCAAGACTCATTGACAATCTAACGAAGTCATGTTTTGTACACATACTTCCAGCTCTGGCATAGTGTTCAGTGTCCTCTTTTCTTGTTTGTAATAAGGATATTTGTGTCAATCCCTCTTTAATTATGTTGTTGGTGTAGTTGCTCCAACAGTTTTGAAGCAAAGGATTTAGGCAAAATGTCTTTGTTTTGTCTGACAGCATAATTTTATAGAAACCTCCCTTGCATAGAAGACTTCATCGTATATCATGTGGCTTTATTTGCTTTGGAAATCATTTTGCACTAGGTCTGTTGTTTTCACTAAATTATTTTCCAGAGTGTGTGCCATTAGCCAAGTTGGCTTGAAATAAAGCAGAGGACAGCTTTTGTCTGCTACAAATAGTTTTGATTCTTCACTGCCTCCCGTCACCCCTGCGCCACTGTTTTAGTTTTGAGCTCAATCAAAAGAAATGCACTTAAGCCGTGATCACAGACTTTGCTTAAACAAAACTGGAGCAAGGAAATGTTCCTGGGAACAAAAACGAAGGTGTATTTGCACCACTATTGTTGTGGTAAGAACAAATGATTATATAAGTATGCCACTGCACACTTTAGTGTCAGGTTCACCTTAGCTGTGAAGAAATCACTGGTGACGAACACCTGCTCTCCTTCCCTAACTCCAACAGACTCTGATTTTCATAGTAAATTGTTTGTGCCATCAGCCTGTTAAGCCACTTTAGAACCTATAAGGAGTTGCATGGCACACAAATAAGGTGCCCTATACCTTTTAGTGCACTCTCCCTAGGATTATATGGAGAATCTACTTGGACATGGGGACACCAGTAGCTTATATTTACATCCATGCTTGCAACACCCCAGCCCTACTAGGAAAGAAGATAAATAATTTCTCTGGGTCCCAGATAAAAGTAAAGAGCAAATGGGGACTGAAACCTGCCCAAATGCACCCCAAATAAATATTTTGGGGAAGTGTTTTAAGTCAACATACAAAAGTAACTCGAATGGACTGATGGATCCTTACACGTTTTTCTGGAAGCTTTGTGATAAGCACAATAAAAGATTCATGAGGCAAAGGGTGACGCTCCCACAAGAAGTTCATATCATACCTCCCAACTTTCTGAGATGGGAATGAGGGACACTTATTAGCAAAAGTATGTAGGCATAGGACACACCCCCTGCCATGCCCCTTAAAGGAGAATTATACTAAAAAAAAAGTTTAGTTAAACCCACGCCGCTTCTATTCCTTTATATTGGCTTTTTTAAATGTACAAATGCAGCAATTTAGAAATTGTATGAAAGGTTTAGCATTGTAAAACACTTTTTGATAGATAAGTAGTGCATTTTATATATAGGTATATGCATCAGACCAAAATGAGGGACAAATGAAGAGCAATGAGAGACAGATGGACATTGTTAAAAATCAGGGACAGTCCCTCGAAATCAGGGACATTTGTCATAGTGCTCAAAAATGTGGGAAGAAAATGGGGAAACATTTCTTACACCTATTAAAGGTAACACCATCAGGTCTTGGGGCCTTGCCACTCCTTGTGAACTTAAAGTGTTATTAAACCCACAAAAGTAAGATCAGTCTGTATATGCAGTAAAGCATGCTTGATATACTCACTGTGAAACCTAAGGGGTTAATCTTCTGCATTGTGTAAAAAAGCTGTTTGATCCTGTCTTCTCTGATCCTCCCCTTCTTCCACAGTCCCCAAAAAATAGGGGGAAAGTTGCACATGCTCAGTTTGGTGTGTATTGCTAGAGAGCCTTTTTTTTCTTGGGTGAGTACATGTGATCAGTACAGGGCCAATCAGCACTGTCCAGACAGAGGGTCAGGGGTCCTGCAGACTCATAGGACAATTGGGGGAGAATGAAAACTCCTCCTACAAGCTTTTACCAGATACTGATAAAAGTCACAAGACTACTACATACTGTACTGCTGATAAGAAAAGGTATTTAGCAGTTTATATTTACTAAAATAATTGCATTTCCATGTTCTGTGTACTGTGGGAGACCAGATATAGGGAACGAAGGGTCCTGGGTTTAGTAACACTTAAATGCCCTGTTCAAGATGGCCAATAGATATCTCCAGGAGGAAGGGGTTGAGGTCCTGAAGAGGTAGGTGATGAGTTTTCATGTGACAGAATTTAAAGGTCAGTAATGTATTCTTTAAACACTTGCATGATGTCTGGCATGTGGACCTGCCATAAGCCAATTTTGGAAGTTATATGAGGGAGGCATGTTTTTTACTTGCTGCTATTATATAGCATGGGCAACAGATCTGTTTCATTGATTGCCATAATCATAAAAGTTTTGCCTATATTTGGAAAGTGTAGCTTTCACCTTTGCTAGGTATAATGTTTTTAGGGTTTCCCATAATTGGGCTAGTTGGGGTTCTGGGTATGCATCCAGGTCTGTTTCGTGGGCTAACTGTAGGTTACTGGTTTGAGAAAATGGTATTTATTATATAAGGTTTTATATGGTATGTTGTTTTAAAAAAATTGTGCTTTTATATGCTCTTCCTACATTTTATGATTCAATTAAATTATTATTATTATTAGTAGTAGTATTACTGGTATATATATGATGATTACAGCATTAAACAGACAAACACTGCCACCTTCCGGCTACAGCGGCATTGACAGGCTAAAGACAATTTTTGTCAATGAAGCTTCCAGCCTGCATGTGATCTCTGTGTCATAGCTGCCAGTAATTTCATGATTGGGAACCATTTTGATTGGTTCCTATTTGCCATCCAAAGTTTTGTGATTGAGAATGAAACGAGATTTATTAGGTCTCTTTTACACTGGCAGCAGACTTTAATGCCCTCTAAAAAGCAGTCTGTGGTAGATCGCTTTTTAGACTGCGGTTAACAGCTGGTTTACAGACGTTACTGCTATCTCTTGCAGGCCTCTTTTTTATTTAAGGGTTTTTTCCTGTCTTGCTGGGAATTTTACATTGAACTATTGCACCTCAACCACCATAGCCATGTTTGACACTTGTTTGTACTGGTCTTATTGACTTCAATGGGAAAGTTAGACAGGCCGTGCCACCTGTCAAACTAAACATGCTAAGTTAGACCTTGTTTACACATTTGTTTGCACAGGGATACACAGGTGTTCTATGCATCCCAGTGCAGTCGGTCCTATTCATGTCAATTGCGACAAAGGGCTGCACAGACACAGGTACCGCTCCCAGCTTGACAGCCACGTGGTGCACAGCCTCAAAAGGACAATGTCTGCTTTCAGGGCCCCGCTGTCAAATTAGGAGCAGAGGCTGTGTCTGTGCAGCCACTGTGTCCCAAATGAGAAGAGTAGGACTGCCTGCACAGAGATGCATGGAACACCTGTGCATCCATGTGTGGGCAAACACAGTCCTCACACGGGCATACGCTTAAGTACGCCTGTGTGAATGAGCCCTAAAAGTTGCTGCATTGTGGAATATTGAGGCTCTGGGAATGTGAACTCGCCCCTCTGGCCGCCAAGTAAATTTGGAGGTGGGTGGTAAAAAAACACGGATCAACTGCCTGTTTTTGCTGCCAGTGTGAACTAAGCCTTACTGTATCCTCAGCACAGGGCACTATAATAAGGATCATTAATATACAGACTGAGAACAGGGAGAGGGTTATTATACTCATACTTTGGGTCTTTTGAATATATTAGCTTTAAAAGTTTAACACTTTGATGACCATATTCTGTAAATTACTTTACTCCCGGAAAGTTCACAAGCTAGGAAAATGTTAGTTCATATTCCTGCTACATGACAACCGAGTGTTCTAGTAGGAGCAGCAGAGTTTGGAAACATCTCTGTGTACTTTCCCAACCATGTGAGCTCTATGAACAAGCGATTGTGCTGATCACTCTGAAAACATAAAAACACTCCCTGTTTTCAGATACATTTGGGGTTGATTTGCTAAAACTGAAGAGTGCAAAATCTGGTGCAGCTCTGCACAGAATCCAATCAGCTTTCAGGGGTTTTCTTGCCAAAGCTTAATTGAACAAGCTGAAGTTAGAAGTTGATTGGCTACCATGCACAGCTGCACCAGAAATTGCATTCTGCAGTTTTAACCCTGGTTCACATTGATGTGATTTACAAATCACATGTTTTAAGTGCGATTTGGCACTCCGATTTCCTTCCCTATTTTGTTGCGATTTGTAAGAGATTTGGTTGCCATTTCAGGAGCCTTCTTGCGATTTGTAGATAATAAGATTTTGGACTTATTCCAATGAAAAACAAGCTGGTTTGTGACATAATTCTTTTTCCTGCTAGCGTGCTTTTTATTTCCTTTTTACTTCCTGATAGAGAGTTTAACCAACTCAGCACGATGTTTGCTGGCCATTACTTTACTGGAGTAGTCCTTACGGCTGCTGTCACTTGCGTGGTATTTGAGGAAGAGGAGGAGAGTAGGCGAAGAATGCGGAGAAGACGTTGCTATTGGATTCCCCCAATAATAGCCCAGCGACAAAGCAGAGGACAATTCTGGGTGATGTCTGAAGATCTTCGTTTACATTGGGACACATTTTTTAACTACACCCGTATGTCCCCAGCAAGGTGAGTAACCTAGCCCCTAAACCCTAACCCTTTCCCTTACCCTCACGGCTTAACCCTAACCCTTTAATCCTTAACCCTAACCCTTAACCAGGCTTGTACTGGCCATCGGGACTACCGGGAGTTTCCCGGTGGGCCGATGGCTCAGTGGGCCAGTTCAGTGACAGCCTGTCACAGACATCTGTGGCTGCAGCTCCTGGAACAGGTCCTCGACGTCGGTGTCTACAGACACTGTCCGACAGTGACTTGACCGGGTGACTCGGTAGCCGGGTGGCCCTTTGAGGGCCATCAGGGCTACCGGTCATGTTCGGACCAATTCCCAATCCCAATTCCTAATTTCCCAATCCCAATTCGGCACTCCCATTCCCTTTCCCAATCCCAAATCCCCGATCCAATGAGTGGAACGACCCCTGTATGCCCACATCAATTTTTTACACAGGGTTACATTTGCTTCTAGAAGTCTGTAGTGGGTCTTAACAGGAGACGAAACAGCGACCCGATAATAACCCCCTTAGGTTATCGTTGCAGAAGAGGCGTAAGAA
>BLSH010192371.1:960855-980224 GCA_018402905.1 Glandirana rugosa | reverse complement strand
TGACTTTAGAATTTAGCTTATCAAGAAGGCATGAAGTAGGCAGTTGAATAAGGACCTCAGCTTTTGATTGACTAAAAGCAGCTGGCAATCAGAAGTTAAGGGAAAAGCACATTTAGCTCATTCAAAGAAAGCAGTGACGTGATTGACTTTATAAATGAAATAGTGAATGGTTTGGATCACATTAAATTACACTGCATGTGGCATTATGTTGATTTTTCCATCAATTTCAGATAATGGTCACCAGCACGAATGGCCAGGTTGAATCTTCCCAGTAAGGATGCAAGTAGCAATAAAAACCTGACTAGCTAACTATTCTCCTCTTTATCCACAACTGAAAACACTTTTGGGCCTTAGATACACTTTAAGGCTCAGTGAAAATTGCCAGCAAAAGGGCAGTAAAAACAAGCAGTTGGTCTGCATTTTTACAACCCTCTTACTGCCCACCTCCAAATTTACATGACAGCCAGAGGGGTGAGTCCACATTGTCATGGCCATGATGTTTCATGGAGTGGCAATTTTATCTCAACATGTCAGGTTTGGGCCCTGCCTGTCAAATTAGAACGCTAAAGTCAATGGGACCACATTGCAACAGGTGCCAACCATAGCTATGGTGGTTGCAGCACTATAACCCAATGGAAATCCACATTGGGATAGAAAAAATCCCTCTGGGGATCAAAAACTAAGTGTGCAGGTAGCAGCAGTATCACTATCTGAACATTTGTAAATTAGCTGTTGACTGCGATCTAAAAAAGTGATCCACTGCAGATTGCTTTTTAGAGGCCGGTAAAGTCTGCCACCCAATGCAAAAAAGGGCTAAAGAAGCCTCTCTATCTCCAGATGTTTCAGAATGTCTGATATTGAACAGCATTTACAAGCATAGGAAAGAAAATTCCAATACCTATCAAGTGTTCAAAATCAGTGGTATGGACTAAAACAGGGGTCATCAACCCATCCATAGCAATTTACCCATCAACCTCTTCTTTGCCAACCATCAGAACCTGGATAGGAGCGGGGGCGGCATTTGCAGGAAACGATACCCTGAATTTTCATTGTGAAGCAGCTGAAAGCCGGCTTCTCCTCCTCTTCCTTCTGTTGGCATGCAGTCAATCAGTGATTGGTTTCTGTAAATTCTGCCACCACCACCCCTCTTGTCCTGGTTATCCTTCTTCCTGCTGCCTAGGCCTCCCCTGTGTGCTCCCCTGCCTCACTCACCTCCCTGCAGCACTGACTGCTGGTTTCTTCTCCTTTCCCTGGCTGCTGCATGGAATAGTTTCTGAATGGAGCGCACAGTGAGTGATCGCTTCCATTCACTCAATGTGTTCATTGATAACTAAAGCATAGTAAACTGTGTTTACTATTCTTCAATTTGTGAATGAACAGGGAGACTCTGCAGGGCTATTCCTGTTCATTCATTTGAGGCTGCTCTACTGACTGATGCCATCCATTGCCTTACTTACACCAACCTTTGCCCTGCTGACACGTCCCCTGCTCTCCTGACACCATCCACTGCCCTGCTGACACCATCCACTGCTCTACTGACACCATCCACTGTCCTACTGATACCATCCACTATCCTATTGATACCATTCACTGCTCTACTGACACCATCCACTGCTATACTGCAACCATCCACTGTCCTACTAATACCAACCACTGCTCTACTGATACCATCCACTGCTCTACTGACACCATCCACTGTCCTACTAATACCATCCACTGCTCTACTGATACCATCCACTTCTCTACTGACACCATCCACTGTCCTACTGATACCATCCACTGTTCTACTGATACCATCCACTGCTCTACTGACACCATCCATTGTCCAACTGATACCATCCACTGCTCTACTGACATCATCCACTGTCCTACTGATACCATTCACTGCTCTACTGATATCATCCACTGCTCTACTGACACAATACACTGTCCTACTGATACCATCCACTGCTCTACTGACACCATCCACTGTCCTACTGATACCATCCACTGCTCTACTGACTCCATCCACTGTCCTACTGATACCATCCACCGCTCTACTGATACCATCCACTGCTCTACTGACGCCATCCACTGTCCTACTGATACCATCCATTGCTCTACTGACACCATCCTCTGCTCTACTGACACCATCCATTGTCCTACTAATACCATCCACTGCTCTACTGATACCATCCACTGCTCTACTGACACCATCCACTGTCCTACTGATACCATCCACTGCTCTACTGATACCATCCACTGCTCTACTGACGCCATCCACTGTCCAACTGATACCATCCACTGCTCTACTGACCCCATCCACTGTCCTACTGATGCCATCCACTGCTCTACTGACACCATCCTCTGCTCTACTGACACCATCCTCTGCTCTACTGATACCATCCACCACTCTACTGACACCATCCACTGTCCTACTGATATCATCCACTGCTCTACTGACACCATCCACTGTCCTATTGATATAATCCACTGTTCTACTGACACCATCCTCTGCTCTCTTGACACCATCCACTGTCCTACTGATACCATCTTCTGCTCTACTGATACCACCCACTGCTCTACTGACACCATCCATTGTCCTACTGATACCATCCACTGCTTTACTGACACCATCCTCTGCTCTACTGACACCATCCACTGTCCTTCTGACATCATCCATTGCTCTACTTATACCATCCACTGTTCTACTGACACCATCCACTGCTCTACTGACACCATCCACTGTCCTACTGACACCATCCTCTGCTCTACTGACACCATCCACTGTCCTACTGACATCATCCATTGCTCTACTGATACCATCCACTGTTCTATTGACACCATCCACTGCTCTACTGACACCATCCACTGTCCTACTGACACCATCCTCTGCTCTACTGACACCATCCACTGTCCTACTGACATCGTCTACTGCTCTACTGATACCATCCACTGCTCTACTGACACTGTCCACACACCATTCGCTGACCTACTGACACTGTATACTACTCTACTGATTGACACAGTCCATTTTTAAGGTAGTGTAAGTTTATATTTTCAAAGTTTTCCTTGCTATTTAAATAAACCTTTCTAGTTAATTACATTTTTTAAAAAAAGGGTATCAAACCCCAATGATCTTTGATTTCTTTCATGTCAAACAAGTAGATATCAGCCTCTTAAATGTTGCATACCTCTAGGCTATAGCATAGTTCTTACTGAGCACATGGCAAACATGCAGTTCCATAGGCTGGCCATACATTATACAATTTTCTTGTACAATTTTCCTTTAGATTCACCAAAACCATATACTATGAGGTCATAAAGGAGGAGGTTTTGGGACTTTAAATGAGGTGGGCATGCGAAAACAGAGGGTCAATGGGGTTAAAGCAATAGTGTCTTTATTCATAGCGTATATAACAAATACATATGTATTGTGGCCAAAGTGGTAGACTGGCATATGTCAATATATGGTATACAAGGCAATGATGAAACCACATATATAGTATCTCAACCACAGGGAAACTACCCCAGTGGTGCTAGTACACATGCAGTGTCACAATCCTTTCCATGTATACTATGAGGTCAAGCCTAAACACTTTCAATTTGCATGCAATCAAGCAGGTCCTTTTACTACATAGTTGAAGGTAAATCTAAAGGAAATTGAATAAGAAACAAATGTATCAGCAGCTATTCTCTGCAGCCCTGTTTATTTTAACCATGGATTCTCCAATATTCTAAGGCCTTAACCTTCCTAGCGGTATTCCCGAGTGTGGCTCGGGGTGGATTTTCAGTACCAAGAGCGGTAACCCCGAGCCACACTCGGGCTTGCATCGCTGGATCCAGGCAGCGCTACTCACCTTGTCCCCTGGATCCAGCGATGTCCCCCGCCGTGTCTGCGGGCTGTGTCCGCCGCTCCGATGCCTCTGTGTGCCGGGCTCCGTTCCCTGCGAGCGTCGCGTCGCACGGGGACGGAGACCGGCGGGAAATTCAAAAAGTGAAACACACAGTACACATACAGTACACTGTAATCTTATAGATTACATTACTGTATGAAATCATTTCACATCCCCTTTGTCCCTAGTGGTTTGCCCAGAGCCCTGCATGCACTTTTATATAATAAATGTCATTCTTTCTGCCTGGAAACATGACAATGTCCATGGCAACCAAAAAGCGTCCCTTTACGTCAAAAGTGGTTTCTGATCAGCTAGAAAATAGCGATAGTAAATAAGAATCATTTGCAGAATTGAGTGATACTGATTTTTGAGGAAATTTATCATCAGAAACTGAAAGTGACGACAGCGACAATTCTGCAACTGAGCAAATTTCTGCGTTTTTGGTTTGATTACATTATTGAATAAATTTTATTACTATTATATTATTATTTTTGATAATTATTTTTAGTTATTTATTATATTATAATTTATGATTTCATTTTTCAAACTTTTTCATACCCGGGATGTCTACTAGACTGTTGTTTGGACAGATTTAAGTGAGTTATTCCTAAGAATTGCAGGCCTACAATACATAACACCAAATTTCCATGCAAAAAAATGGTACCGCTTTTGGAACAAAATTCCTGACATAATCATACCGCCAGGGAGGTTAATGAGAAATTTTCAGCCACTGTACTAACAGCTGACAAATTCTTACTGTTTTCATGGCACTGTAACTTTAACTACTATAAATAGCTAGCAGTCTTGAAACTTTGTGTCTAAACAGCACTTTCTGGAGCAACATAATAATATCACACCATGCACAGCGCAGCGGTGGTAACTAACACCCAAAATATGAAAAATATCATTTACCCTTCTTATTAAAATCTAAAAGAAAAATACAGAGCTTGGAAAAATAAACTGTTTTTGGGGGTAAGAAAAAAAAAAAAAGAGTTTTACAACTTAAAAGTGCACACATTTTGAAAATCACAGAGTTGCCGGAAATTAATGGAAAAACTGCACAATGACTCTACAGAATGAGAGCAACGCAGGACCAGAAATTGTTATGATTTCAAGAATCTAAACATTGATTTATTACAATAAAACACACACAAAGCTTGCCTCCGAGGTTGAATATATACTATAATACAGCCAACAGAACTGCAATTTAAAAAAAAAAAAAAAAACAAGGCACAGCAAATATGGCAGCGTAGCAGCCTGCACGATAATCCTTGCCAGATAGTGTAGCTGTTAAAACAAACACTGAGTTAAAAGGAATGAAAGAAGCTGAACTGGAACCTCACCCAGGCAGGGAACTAAAGCTACAGCAGATGGGTGTCATAACAAGGTCTGGTATTCGGAGAAGGCTTTGGTTTGGAGATAACCACTCTTACAACCTTTCTCAGAACCGCTGTCGGTGCAAAACAACAGTAAATGAGAACTGCCCCAACAACGTAAAGTCAGGCAAATGGAACCAGGAAGATGTTAAAATCTTTATTTTTCATACACCGCAAGCAGCTTACCTGGCAACTCTGCCATGCCGCAGTCACCTCAGTAGACTACAATCCTCTCCATTTACAGGGGCACACATTGGGGGTAGTCTGCCAGCTGAAAAAGTTTGATTTGGTTAATGAATTACACTATAAAACTTCCTTACAACAAAATCCACCCCTGAAAAAAATGTTGTGGTGCTTTAGGAACTTTTTTTTTTCTGCCACATTTATGGAGATGTATTAAAGTAAACCTGTCATGAGAAAAAAAAAAAAAGAATAGGAGTTGCCTCTGTTGATCACCCCTGTAAATGCTGTTTGTCTGGCTATTATGATGACCGTACAGCTTTGTTACCCAAACATTTCATATTCCTGATATGTGCCTGCTGTACCATGTACTTGTATGAGAGAGTATCCTGTTCTTTGTATTGCTTCCTTTGTATGAAATCCCTGGTGTTTCTACCAGTCCCTCTGCTTTCCTATTACAAACTGACCACACTAAGCAGGAGAACACACCATAATCAGTTCTCTAGCTATGCTGGGAACTAGCCTGCTCTTCTCCAATGATCAGACTTGTCTTGACACCCCTCCCCTGCAGAGCCTTTAGATTAGAAGCATAATGGGCTACTATGCATCGCCTAGTAACCCATTATGTGCCACTTACCCCCAAACATGTCCAGCGCTGTCCCCTGTGTTGGCGGCGTCCATCTCCAGCCCCTCTTCCTTCGAGCGACTCCGGCTCTGTGATTGGCTGGAGTCGCGTGACGTCACTCCTGCGCATGTGTGCGGGAGCCGCCAGTCACGGCACAGTATCAGTGGAGAAACAGCACGGAGGCCGTTTCTTCACTGCGCATGTGCCAAAATTACGTTGGCACAGCACATGCACTGCATATCTCCTGAACCGTGCAGGTTTGGGAGATATGCAGGGAACCTACAAGTAAGCCTTATTCTAGGCTTACCTGTAGGTTAATGTGGTTGTCACAGGTTGACAACCACTTTAACTGGGAAGCTCAGTGTACTGTTGCTTCTACTCCCTAAGCTCTTATGCAGCTGAAAACAAAGGGGATGTGATCACTTTAAAAAAAAAAGCAAAAAAAAGGTATATATAATGTTTTTTTTTAAATATACACAAATGTTTTGCCTTTCATTTCATATTTAAACAGAATGAGTTGTTTTGAAAGGTGATTGTTAACAATCCACCCTAGGGTGGAGCCTGGATACGTGACGTTGCTATACACGTGGACCACGGCCATCTTGCTGGTTGGAAACCACTGGAGTATTTTGTATGACATGCTCATTTTTACTTCCAATGTGTGAGTATAACTGATATGTTTTTAATAAACACTAAGTGTTTTTGACATATTACACTATGAAGTGGTCTCTATTCTTGTTCTTACACATTTAAACTTGAGGAGAGACGCTCTCAGATGGGACGACATGATTGGCCCCTTTCACACGGGGCTGTCCGTTTCCATGGACTCCGCTAGCTCAGCAGGGATCGATCCGTTGATATCTGCTGAGCTGGGGATGACAGGTCAGTCTCTGTTCAATGTGACGGACCTGTCAGAGCCCCGCTCTCCTTTATGGGGAGATCGGATGAAAATGGACTGCCTGTCCGTTTTCATCCAATTCCATCCAATCCGCTAGACGGATGGAAAATAGGGTTTCCATCCGTCTAGATCTAGAGGACCAAATCAGATCAGATAGCGACAGATGTCAGTGGACATGTCACCGCTGACATCCATCACTCCATAGAGGTGAATGGAACATCCTGAAAAACGGATATGTGGACCTAATCAGTCCGCATGTATGAAAGGGGCCTAAAAGCTGAAAAGCGTCTACAGACCACCTATAATCTAGTGGTCCACTCCCAAGGGTAAGAGGCCTGGTTTGCTGTGGTGTTGGTGGAGGATCATTATTTCACCTGAACATCATTTGCGTTGTACACCTTTAGGTGTTCCTTGGGAGTTGTGGACTTTTCTTGTTGATGGACTTTATATGCGCTGCATTTTCTTTTTACTTCTCTGTGATTGTTACCCCCAATACATGCTAGCTGCTGTCCTTTTTTCACTAAAACTCAAGTGCAGTGAGTTTTTATTTATATAACATCTAAAAGTAAGGACAGTCAAACTTCCCTATACATTTTTATATCCATAATATGTGATTAAAAACAATTTTACATTTTCAGACCACAACAGTGAGGTTAATAGAAAGGAAGCAGACCTAAGTACTTCTCTTCCAGTCAATCAGTCTACTTTTCATAAAATAAAGCACCTTTATAATTCATATTTCCTTAAACAGAGCATAATTTGTTCAAGATGTGATCACATTCAGTCCTGTAGTTTCCAATTTTTACTGCATGCTATATATTCCTTAAAGGCAATTTCCACTTTAAACTAACCAACTTCCTAATCCTTCATGCAGTAATGTGAGGAGCATCCCACCAAACACACACAAGCCTACTTATTTAAATTCAGAGCCATCAAGCCATCACATAGCTTGCTAGGTCCATTCTTTCTGATATAATAAGCTCTGTTGCAGCAGTATTACATCTTAATCAACACACCTGATGCAGATTTTCTCCTGCAGTAAATTAAAAGGGGAAATAGTCTAATTTTCCTAACTGC
Organism: Glandirana rugosa; assembly: GCA_018402905.1. Classification (NCBI taxonomy): domain Eukaryota; kingdom Metazoa; phylum Chordata; class Amphibia; order Anura; family Ranidae; genus Glandirana; species Glandirana rugosa. Next base: position 972,193 of record BLSH010192371.1, on the reverse strand, counting down.
TGCTGATTAAAAATACACTGAGTCCTTTCCTATTAAGGCTGGGTTCACACATATGCCAACTGGATGTGGGTTTCCCCACATCCAATTTGCATGACATGCGAGTGTGACCGGCTCTCAATGGAGCCGGTTCACATATGTCCAAGGTCGCCACGGTCCTGATTGAAAAGGGTCCTGTGCGTGTTTGGGTCCGGTTTAGGTGCAAATTCAGGAAAAAATTTGGACCTGAATCACTCCTGAACCAGTGAACAGACATGCACCGGACCCCAGGTATGAACCCGCGTCCGCACATATGTGAACGCGGCCTCAGGTAAAAGTGATAGTGTCTTTGCAAAGGGGTCCCCTTGACCCAATGGTCTTCACTTTGCAATTACTTCCCTGCCGCTCTTACCTCCATCATAGCTGGCAGCAAACTAACCAGTGTCAACTGGTGTCGAACACTAAAGGAAGTGGCGAGGTCACTCCCTCTGTCATATGGCAGTTCTCAGGCCTAGCGATTGGCTGCAAGACCCAAGCACTATGTAAAAGAGTGGTACTGCGCAGTACCACTCTTTTACATATTTCTTTCAATATATCTGGTCATATATTAGGTACAGCGGCAACCTAGGACTTTTTTTATCTCACTACTTATTATTTATCACCTATAACCACTATTAGCAGTGGCCATAGTAGCGCAAGGACCCCTGTTTTTACTTTGTTTCTAAGACCCAAGCACTGTCACATGGGATAAGATTATGTGCACCCCAAATGTGGAAGCCCAGATTATTCCCACCGGCTGCTATTGCTATAAAGCAGTGATCTCCAAACTGCGGCCCTTTGACTGCCTATATCCAGCCCTTGGGGCACTATTACTCCCAGTGATACCAACAAGGGCTCACAATTCCTCCCACTGACACCAATTTTCAAATGATGGGGCACTATTCCTTCCTCTGATACCAATAATGAGGCCCTATTCCTCCCACTGACACCAGTGAAGGAGCATTGTTTACTCTCATCGACACCAGGGCATTTTCTATCCACACTGACAGACCCTCTCCCCCAAAGCCTGAAAAATAGAAAACTGGCCCTTTGTTTAGAAAGTTTGGAGACCCCTGCTATAAAGGAAAGAGCTGTTAGAAAGCACTGAATGGTAAGTATCATTGGGGTAGATTTACTAAAACTGGTGCACTCAGTTTCTGGTGCAGCTGTCCGTGGTAGCCAATCAGTTTTTAACTGCAGCTTGTTTAATTAAGCTTTGGCAATAAAGGCTGGAAGCTGATTGGTGTTGCACCAAATTTTGCACTCTCCAGTTTTAGTAAATCTACCTCATTTGGTCATGGTTCCTTTTTCAAAGACATTATCCTTTTTGCCCTGAATAGGGAAGGTTACAGTGTCTTTCTAAATGAGTCACACCAAAGACAACATATATTGGTTCCTTTCTACATATGTAATACTTTTCCGTTGCATGCCAGCAAAATGCACACAGAATACAAAAATATTTTTACAGTTATAGTGCAGTGTCACTGATTACAGTTACATGGCTAACATCCAATTTGCTGGAAATCTATAGCAGACGTATGATGGATAGGTTATATACAGATATAAACCGATTGGCAGATGTGAGTTAAGTGATTTCTATCATGCACAAAAGGCACACCAAACAACTAATGACATCCAGACTCAACTGGCAAAAAGAAAAAAGGGAACAATCACTATGTGTTATCTCTGTTAATACTATTCAGTGAGTGTGTAGTAAATAACATGCTTAACTTCCTCAAGAAGAATAGAAAAATGTATTAGCTAAGAATTTAAGTAAGCATATCCCAGCTGTAGATAAATGACTACAAATAGTTAAAGCCTTAAAGTCCAACTCCAGCTAAAACTTTTTTTATTGTGAAAAGAGTGGGGTCAGATTGTAACATTTTTAGGTCCTTACAAATATTTTGCCATTAGTTAGATGTCTCTTATTGGCAATTTCTCCAATATTGACATATGCAGCAAACCATTTTTCAGTGGAGTGGGAAAGGTTAGAATATCTGACATTTTTATTTCTGTCTTTGTCTTCACATGGACACTCTAACCACAATATAAGGATTTTTTTGTTGTAGTGTCATATGGATGAAAACTTTCAAAGGGGGTAACAGACAGTAAGAAAAAATAGTCAGAATAGTCACTTCCCTACATTATCCAAAACTAAAACAAAAAATAGTTTTGGCTGGATTTCCACTTGGTAAAAGTGGACTCCTATCGGAGACATTCATGTAGCAACAAGGTGGTATCCTCAACGCCCAGTTGATACCAGGTCTATTTCTTAAACCTAGGTCTAAAGCTCTGCTACTTCCATATTTCCACAACTTCAAACAATCATGTTTTAATTTTCCTTCTCTAGAAATATGAAATAAGGAATCCAATAATTCACTGTGGACAAGGTCTCAACTTTTGTGAAGAATCTTTTTCCATACATTATTATAAGTAGTTCCATGAACCTAGACACCTGTTGTAAAGAATGTGCAATAGATTTATTCTTCTTCTTACATAAGACCACCAATCATGTTGAAAGTACCCAGCATGTGAATATTGGAGAAGTATTGGGCACAGATGATTGCAAAATGGACTTAAGGCACTGACTAGAAGTTACCAGAGAGGATTCAACACATTAACTGGAAGACTGCAGTTGTAAGCTAGTAAAATAATTCACAATACCTGGAGGACTGTAGAACATATCTAGAACATTAAACAAAGGATTGACAAAAGGGCCTGTCACAATGACTCAAACATTACAGCAGCATGCTTCACACTTGCAATGGAAGTTTATATAAAGTACTAATTGGGAGATAGGACTGACGGCATGACATATCTTTATTTCTTTAAATTATGTTTCCATTGTGCAGGTACATCTGCTGGTGCAGTAGATGCCAAGTCTTTTTTATATGCTCCACACAAAATAGGATAATTATACCTTTTTTTTCTGTGTCCCTGCTGGTAATGTTATATTGCAGTAGAAGCTGTATCAGAAGCATATCTCTGCACACATATTTCACATTTGCAAAGCAGCTAAGCATTAGACTTCTTTGAAACTAAGAAACACCTCACCAAAAATCTGTTGAAACAAAATGAAAAGTATACAAGGAGACATCTAGAACATTAATATACTTCTAGGAAATGTCCCACATAGGTTAAAGTGGTTGTAAACTTCTGAAATATAAACAGGGGATATCCCTCTATAGTGTGTACTTGGCTTAGTCCAAAGCATCTAGTGTGATTTCTGTCTCCTCTGTCAGTCTTATACTATCTGCATGACTTAGTTTCGGAAGGTCATGCCGCCACCACAGAATCTCTGGAGATGACTCCCCCTCAGCACACAGAAGATGATTGACAGCCCTTCCTTGATGTGCATATTTCCCCATGAAATTGTATGGAAGGGGGGTGTCCATTCCCTCCGTTTAGGTCTAAGATTACACTCTGCTCTGAGAAATAACCAGTTATAACAGGTTATCCCAATGCAATAGCCTCCTGGGTGACAGCCCACCCCCTCTATTGCACAGCATGTGATTCATAGGCTCAGCTTTCCATGGTTTTTCTATGAGCCTGTTAGAGGGGAGTGTGTCCCTTCACTCTAATCAGCTATCAGATACCAGAGAACTCTGTGCTCTAGCCCTGCAGTGTGTGATGTCAGATCCCCACCCCCTGCCTGCTGGAGCTGAGAAATGGCCTTTGATCTGTGTGTTTTAGAAGGCTGTAGAGAAGAGATTGCCGCAGATAAACAGGTACAAAGCATTTATGAGGGTTCATCCAAGGCTAGTCACTTCAGTGAGTACACAGTATGTAAGGGTTTACAACTACATTAATTTTGGGCCAGTTCACACTAGCCACATGCTAAAGCTTACCATTTTTGTGTGCAGGCTGGTGTCTGTTTTGCAGGGTGGTGACGGGGTTGGGCAATGAGTTGTTTCAGCGCATCCCACTGTTTACATTTTATTGAGAGCGTACAATGCTACACTGTGAACAAGCCCTTAATAAATGTATACAGAATCTTCACTTTGCAAAGTTCAAGCAAATGTTCATATAGTTTAGTAAATCTAGTGGACTTGTATTCACTTTAAGCATCCTCATGTGCAAGGCAAAATCCTGATTCCTAAATTCTCCTGACACGACTGAGTATTTCAAATGAACATAACTTTTCTAAATTCATTAAACTAAGTGAACATTTTCTACTACTTAAGTAAATTACGCATTGGAACGTAAAATAGGATTAGCAGGGTACAAAGAGTAACAGGCCTATGCTTAAAGAGACCCTGTCACTACAGGACTACTTTAAAGCCCGATACATGCTATAGGTTTTTTCTGGTTGGAGCCGCGCATGCTCTCTATGCAACGTTAGTACAGCGATCTCCCCCGCTGAGCTGTTGTGTCAGGGGGATGACTCCCCACCAGAACACTCTGATCAGAGCTTTCCGCCATTGGCAGAGAGCGCTGATCGGGAGTCGTCAGCTGCTGGTTTTCCAACGTGCTCGTCCAACAGAAGCAGGCCAAACGGCCGGCTTCTGTTGGACAGACCAACATACACACAGACCAAATGTCGGATGTTTTTTTTTTAAACCAGCAAATGTCTCCTGACACTTGGCCAGTGTGTAGCCGGCTTTACTCATAGTACCCCCTTGAAAAGAATAATAGAGTAATAAACTTACCTTTCTGATGGCCTGTGTATTGATAAGCTGTCACATTTCAGTGCTCCAGCTGATGCAAGTATACAATCATTGGATGACTGTCAGAACCACAGGGACCAGTAAGGTGAGTAGGTACTCAACTCATTCGGCTATCAAATAATTGCAGCAGCTGGGGCGCAGAAATGCGGTAGCTTTAAAATACATAGTCTGTCAGAAAAATAAGTATGCTATAATTTTTTTATATTATGTCTTTTACAGGTAATGCTATGAGTAAATGTGATCCTGTGGTGAACAGGTTACCTCAACCTCTCTTTTCACTATGTGCGGAAGAGATGATTGTCAATGTTTTCAAAAGATCAACAATTAGGCCCTACAGTGAAAATTGCCAAAATAATGCAGAGAAACTGGTAGGGCACTGGTTATCATGTTTACTGTACATCATTCACCAGACATCTATAAGAAACGAAATACGTTTGTAAATCCCTTCTGACATCAGCCACAATGAAAACATTCTAATTCCTAAGAATTCAAAGGTAAACAAACTGCAATCTCAGAAATATAACACAAAAAAGAGCAATCAGCGCAAACACAAAATAAATAAGTGATACAATTGCCAGCTGAACACTTAAAAGATAATCACAGCACCTCGGATTAGTCAACAGATAAAAAAGTGTCCATTCAAAGTTCCATAAATAATAAGAAAAGTTCAATAGATGACCCACAAAGCCCAGACAGCAGCCAGAGTATTCCATGTGTGGGAAAGTAGAGATCCGAGAAGGCACAATATGCGCGACACTCCCTCCACCACTGAGATGCTTACTCTCTTACCTTAAAACATGGACTCCTGAACTAACAGAGAGTCAATAGTGCATGTCCCCTTAGGGGAGAATACAGCCAGTGAAGCAGGATCCAGCAGACATATGTAAAGGAACAAAGATCTAAGTGCTCTCTGTTTTGCTCAATCCAGGCTTCTATTAAAACATCAAATTCCTACTTACATAAAAATGATCAATACAGCTCAATAGAACATGTGAGATCCGGCTCACAGGATTGCAGTGGGTAACATCATCCAAGCCTAGCTCCTCCCCCCATACGCGTTACGTCCAATGTGGCTTCATCAGTGGGGTGGAGTTACGATGTCCCCCGACCAGTCTCAGAAATACAAACAACTATTACATTCAGGACATCTCCATTGAAAAGAAATATCAGTGTGTCCAATTCACCAGCAAAAAAAATGGCTGTTGCTTCAAAAGCACAAAAGTAGGAACACTACAAGCACATCTATATAACAGATCGGGTACCTATACACTATTGTGAGATGGAAGATAAATTGGAAGTTCTGTTTTAAATAATCCATTGTTGTCTCCCTAACAATTCTGCATGTTAGATACCATACTACAATTCTCTATGTGGAAGGAACTGGACAAGCAATACACCAGTGAATCAACATACATAACTGCACTGATGAGGTGATCACTGTGCTCTGCCATCCTGTAAATGCTGTACAATGCAGACTTACTATGACCCTGTAAAGTTGTGTTTGCTTCAAAGATCCATTGATCTAATATGCATTTTTTGCTCTTTGGTAAAGTATAACATTTTTGTTGATATAAAGTAGTAAATCACTGTAAAGGAGAGAGGATTCGCTCATCTTATTTAGTGTTCAGCATCCCCAAGAAACCATACACCATGTCTGCCCAATTTGAATGGCTTTAGAACTATCTTTTCTGATTATTGTAAATGATGATTGAATACATTTTGCAAAAGTTGAGCTGTGCATGTTTAGGTAGATCTTCTATGTGCTAACAAAACATGGCAAGAGATTTGCAATACAGTATACAAGCAACATTTATAAATATGTATATGCATTAGGTCTACGGTATTTTAATTCACTATCTAGCAGCTAAATAAGCAGATCAAATATAATATATATATATATATTTATTTATTTATTATTATTGTTATTATACAGGATGTATATAGCGCCGACAGTTTGCGCAGCACTTTACAACATTAGGGCAGTACAATTACAATACAATTTAAATAAATACAGGAGGGATAAGAGGGCCCTGCTTGTTAGAACTTACAATCTAGGAATATATATATATATATATATATATATATATATATATATATATATATATGTGCTATTTTATCTGCAATAGAATTTTTTTTTTTCATCCAATTTTGAGATGGATACAGCTCTATCACACAGCACAGGGAAGGAGGCCTCATGTTTCATCAGCTAGGTATCTCTTACAGGTTTTGTCCCTTTCCGAGTCTGTAAATAAACAGTGAAATTAAAAACAACAAACCAATGAGATCATCTCTCTGTCACTCTGCTCTCTCCTCATATCTGCATTTCTTTTTTTAACATATGATGACTGCAGTAGGACTCATTGACTTTTTGTGCTGTTTCTTGCTTTCCTAGCCTGAGCACTGCTGTACAGGTATTACAGGAGGCTCCTTTTCCTTAACAGCTTGCATTTGAAAAAACACATTTGAGCATGGTTTAATAACTACATAGTTTAGTTAATGTGTGTCTTTTATATCTTCTATATCTTCTTCTATCTTGAGTTCAGCTTTAAGAAATATATTTACTACACTATAATATCTCCACCAGTCTTATACTGCCAACAAGTACTGACCTACTGTATATCCCACATTAAAAATCTGGTTAAAAAAAAAAACATTCATGCAGACCTTTCCACTAGGGCAGAAAAAATCCCTTTTGATGTATACAGATTTGTGGGCTGTACACCCTATCCATATGTTCCTTAATCCCTCAAATATCACATATTTCCACTCCCAAAATGCACCAGAACAAAGGTTTCAATTAACTTTTGAAACTGCAAAGCAGCGTCCAAGCAACACAAGAATAAAGAATTCCCACAACTGGCCTGGCGCTGTGATTTCATTGTTGCCAGGATCGGAAAAAAATACTAATAATGCAAATATTTTACGAGCATAATATAAATTGACTCCTTTACTGCGCTAGTAAATCTAATTTTCTCTAACAATAAACATGTGGGGCTCCTCAATAAATAAGGTCCCACCGGTGACATGTTGTACTCACTATCCTGTATAAGGAGATGGGAAATGACCATGACTTCATTTTAGACCTCAGGCTCCTATAAACTATATAGCGAATTTAGCCAGCTTAGCTTATTTGGGCACTAAGTAACATTGGTAGAGCTTTACCATTTTAGAAGTTTACCGCCTACCTGTATGTAGTAGCTGCATGCATAAACTGACAGGACAATGTGATTTGCAGCACTTTTAAAGCCCAGCTTCTGGCACCAGCATTTTAACAGTTTCAGAGCTAGTTTAATAGTCTCCTTTCTCTTGCTCTAGAAAGTACAGCTCCCATTGTACTAGTAGTTCCCCTGCCCCTGGCATTAGGATTTCATGTATAATAGACATGAACGCTGGCGTCATGTGTCCATTACGTCTATATTTGGCCATTTCACAATATGCAGCCTTTGTATGTACACCCTGTGTTTTTGGAGAGATTTGCAGCCTCAAAATGCCAGGATTGTGAGGATTGTAAAGATGCAGCATGTTTTAAAAAAAAAAATCTAAGTCATACAGCACCATTGTGTAACACAGGGATTTCCAAACCTTCTAAACAAGGAGCCAGTTTGCTGTCCTTCAGACTTTAGTGAGGCTGCATTATGGTCAGTCGGCGTACAAAAATGATATGGTCAGTATAAGGAATAGTACCCCATCTTTAATATTTGTGGGAGGAATGTGCTCCATTGTTGTTGTCAGTGTAAGGAACAGTGCTCAATCATTTGTTTCACTGGGGGTAATTATGCCCCATCTTTGTTGTTAGTAGAAGGACTAGTGCCCTATTGTTGGTGTCAAAGCCCCATCACTGGTGTCAATGGGAGGAATAGTGCCCCACTGTTGGTGTCAGTGGAGGGAATGGTGTTTTGTATCAGTGGGAAGAATATGGCCTTATATTAGTGGGAGCAACAATGCTTCAAAGGCTGGATAAAGGTGAGCAAAGGGACCCATTTGGCCTGCGGGCCACAGTTTGGAGACCACTGGTATAACAGTTCCAATGTGTTGTCATTTAACACATTTGTAGCATAAATAATGGGGATGTAAAAGCAGAACTATAAGTTCAGGTCTACCATCACCCAAAGTTGTGGATGTAAAACCAAAACATTTTAGGTTTAATTTTGGAAACCCCTGTCAGGTTTTTATTGCTGTCTGTGTTTCCTTTGGGGAAATGTATCCTTTATAGCTGTCCTAGTGACCACTGCTTTCCATATAAAGTGAGATAAGAAAACTTTTGAGTTGTTAGAGGAACAGGAGGCGAGAAGATGGAGTGACCTGCACTCATGACTTCTGTTTCAGAGTAGATGTCCTCTCACATTGGAGATATACAGTACAGTGTACTAAACAGGCTTCACAGAACTTATACAAACCAAAATTCTGGAGCAAAGTAAATTATTATAACACTGACAAAAGAAACTACTAACGCTAATGGAGTTATTTTTTTCCGTTAAGACTGACAACAGGAAGAGAGACATTTGTTTAGAAAAGAAAATATATTACTGGTATTCTGCACCACAAACAAACTCACATTCCTGTCCTGTATAACAAGTTTAAGCCTCCAGCATAATCCTAGGTTGCCCTAGCTGTGAGAGGTTGTTAAAATACAGACACAATTACAGCAATTGGCGATTTCTCCTAAAGCCCTTCTCTCTTTCACTGGCTTAGCTGTTCCTTCCTTAGGGACAATGGCTTCTTCACTGCTGGTGGTGGCTACTTTGACATTCTGCTTGTGTAACAGATATGTTTAAATTACTTTACTGTAACAATCTCTGCATAACTTTCATCTCAGCGATGCAGTTTTAGAATTTTTTACAATTAACAGAACTATGGTGCTGAGTAAATAAATACCTATAATTCAATAAAACTGTCTAAAAGAAGTATAAACTGACCAGCAATATATGTTACAACACAGGTAGTATATATACAGTATATATACATACATACAGAGTGAGAGAGCTCTGGTGCACTGGCTATTTTTAAATGTATTTATGACCTTTCCAACCTTTACATTGGTACTGAAGTATCTTAATTGTTCCTAATGAACAATTAATTTGTGTGTGTTTTATATTTACTTATATAATGTGATACTAGTACAATTTTATTGAATATGTTGCTCAGACAATGTCTAGTACAGGATAATGATGTAAAGCCATCCAAACATGGAACAATATGCATGCACCAAATGAGAACACCTAATAGTATAAGTTGCAAAACAAAACGAAAACATTGATCAATCCGGTTGACTCATTAGGTTGTTTACTAAAGCTGGAGATTGCAAAATCTGGTGCAGCTGTGCATGGTAGCCAATCGGCTTCTAACTTCAGCTTGTTCAATTAAGTTTTGACATAAAAAAAGCTGCACCAGATTTTGCACTACAGTTTTAGTAAATAAACCCTATTGCCAGGTGACAAAATATTGATTGTTTAAGATTGAAAACTTTTGTCAATGCCCACAATCCTTTGATGGCAGTGCTGCGATAATGCACCGTTCACATTGTAAAGGAAGATCAAAGAATTCAGGCACAGAAAAAAATATGTTTATATACAGATGTACAGTATAAGTCTGATAGTCCAGTTTTGCCCAATTACCTGAGTGCAATCAGATAGTCAGAGAGAGAGATGTCATCAGCAACAAAGATCTCCAATTGGGTCCAAAGCTTTATTCAACAATCACATCCTTACAGCAAATCACAGCATTTCTGAGCCATGCAGGACCCCTTTATCAGGTATGTGACAAGTTGCCACATGTGTTGGGAATAGTGCATTGCAATCCGATTCTCCTAAAAACTCTCCTGAACCTCATTAGGTAATTGAAGGAATATTGGCTAAGGTAAAGTGTTTTTCCTTAGGCTACATTGATCTTGTTGGTGGATGCAGGGGATAATCCATTATCAGCGTTATTTCAACCTCCACCCAGCCTGCACTGTAATAGCTCTCCCGGCAATTCTCCAAAGCATCTGAAATCAATGAGTCACCACAGCCTAAATGCTACATACAATATTCAGGTAAGCACAGGTAGAGAGATGGTGTCCAATGGACATGGACATCTTGAGCTGAACAATTTTAAAACTGATCTCCGCTTACTTTGAGCCAGCTTGTTTACATCTCATTTTTCATATCCCACATCAGAGAGGCAACTGGGGATCATAACTTCTTTGCAGTAGCCTGTGCTACACACAGTCATTGTTTTTCTCTTGAGTGTTGCTTGAGTGACTTGCCGTCTGTATAGTGAACACAGCGGATTGCTTTCTTGGCACCTCTGTCATTCAGAGAATTTTATTTTTTTCACTGAATACAAAGTGTTCTTGGATTGGACGAGGCAGATATTGTGATTTCTGCCCCTCGTCTCCTCCTTGTCTAATAAGAGAACACCTTGTTCTCACTGAAAAAAATGCAAGACATTCTCTGTCAGAGGTGCCAAGTGACCAACACCCTGTACTTAGTAAACACAAGGCAAGTCACTTGAACAACACCTGGTGGAGACCAGCCTTAAGCCTATTACACACTATCAGTTTTTTTTTTCATTCAACCGAGCGAACTGACAATTTTGGTCAGAGCTGCTATACTAACTATCCAACATTAGTACAGCGATCTCCCCTGCTGAGCTGTGTTCTGAGAGGGGACTGCCCC
>BLSH010192371.1:928469-951523 GCA_018402905.1 Glandirana rugosa | reverse complement strand
TTTCTTTAGTGAGGTGTTCAGTTATCTGATCAGAAGTCTGTTTTAGGGCCCTCTGCAGCATAGTTTCAAACTGGCTTAACATGTCCTGAGGTAGCGCCCGGGACTTGGGAGAACATAATGGGGTAGCTGAGGACTCATAGTCCGACTCACCCTCATCAGGATGCGGTAGGGGCTTCATCCGAGGGGATCGCTGGGAGCCCATGCGGCGCGGCGTGTCCGGCGCCATCTTGACGGAGGCCCGAGCCAGGACATCCCGTATAGATTTGCCCTTAGGCTTCGGCTTGGAGTGTACCAGGACCATGCTGGGGTGTCCTGAGGGTGTCCGGGATCCTGCGGAGCGGTGAGGGCTGGATCGCTGTGGTGAGCTCCTTTATAGCGGCTTCTGTCTCCCTCTCAGGTGCGGAGCTCTAAGGCGGCACGTCCGTCATGTAGAGCTTCGCGCATGCGCCTCCAGTGTATATAACTTCAACAATTTTTTTAGCACTCTTCTGTACATTTATATCAGTCCCTGCCCTCAAGGAGCAGCATGTGTTTTACTGTAAAGGAGTACCAAAGTACCCAGAAGAAAAGCCCATATAAACATAGGGAGAACATGCAAATTCCATGCAGGAAATGTCTTTGCTGGGATCCAAACTTAGGACCCTCTGAAGTTATATAACTGCCTGTTATAAATTCATGCCTGCACATTACCTACATAAAAACACTTTTTCATGGTGTCATTTTATTACCTGCCTACACTGCAACACATTTTCTTTTATAATTTTGATGAGTAATTTCCCAAGAAGTTAGCTGCTACTGCATAATAATAGTGGGTCCAAGTTATCCTCTTGAGATCCATATATGGTTTTGCATATATCTTCTTTGGGCTGGGATGATACGTCACCACACATGTGCTTATATGATTTTTCTCAAACAACATATGAAGTCCACAGTGTCCAGTAGCATCCAATAAATAAACATTAGCTTGTAAATCATTTCCATTTAAGAAGAAGCAGTGCAAACAATTAGACAGAATTACATTTTACAATGTGCAAATTTCTTAAAACATCTGAGGATGATTCTGCTAAAAATTATCACCTCCTTGAATTGTGGTGTAAGAAAATCCACATGTTCGAAAAAAGCAAAGTATATTGTATTTGCATATAACATCATTTTGCTTAAGCATTATAAATGAATTATAAGATTCATGCATTTATACATCTTTCTGTAGGTATGGGGTATTGCTCTCTACATATGTAATATTTTTATTATCCACATTTCCACATATCTCATTCCCCTTTTGTGCCAATTCACATTTTACATACTGTGCAGTAAGCCATATGGAATACATGCATATGAAACAGAGCCAGAGAGTCATAATTCTGTCAGCTATCTGTAAATGAGACGCATAATACAATTTAAAAGAGGAACAACAAAAAAATACATTTCAACAGCTGTGCCCCTCTTCTTACACAAACTAGCTATTGTAACCAGCAAAAGATTTTCTATACTTGTATGCAATCAGTTAGAATAGTATTTTCTTCTTCTTTTATAGTTTGCTTTCTTTTTGAAATATAAAGACACCTGTATTGAGAGAACATGCAGCATACCACTGATGACCTGTCCTTCTAAAAAAAAGATATCATGCTCATTCACTAGACTTAGCACTTTCTGGGGCACTAACCTAGAACAAGTATACAGCTTTCACTCCGACTTGACTGGCTACATACTTTTTCCATAGCAGAGGCCTAGAAAGTAGTCAGAGACAACCAGACAATCAGTATCTTCACAAGGAGACAGATTTTTCCCAGTACTAGTACTTTAACTAGACCTTTTTTATTCTAAAAAGTAGTTTACTATTATGTGTTAAACATGCTGAACTCCTTTTATTCCATGGGGTGAAACCACTGGGGTGAAAGACACACAGTGGTGAGCCACATAAGTTACAAGCTTGGCTGCAGCGCCATGTGCACACCACTAGTAAAGCATCAAAGCAGGATCAGCAACTTTTTATGAGTAGGGCCTATTAACATACACTTGTAAGTAGCTCCTAATGATAAGTACACATGTAAGCATGCAGTTTCTACTGTTTTCCAATCCTTACAGCAGTATAGAGAAGAAGTGAACATGGGCTGCAATGTCTGTGCACAAGACACTGAGGTACCCATTCTTTTAATGTAATACCAGTAACTGACCTACTAACACATGCTAAACTTCTCCCTTTGACCTTGTTATAGAGGAGGTTACCAAACTCATCTCAGACACCCACCTTCCCCTTAGACTCTGTTCCCTTCCAACTATTATGCTCTCCTTCTTGCTTTATTCTTTACTCTCTGACTCCTGACGCCCTTCAGCTGTTGCGGAACTGCAAATCCCACGAGGCATTGCAATGCTGACAATTACAAGCATGACTCCCATAGGCAGAGGCATGATGGGACTTGTAGTTTCGCAACAGCTGGAGGGCCGCCAGTTTGACACCCCTGCTCTAACTCAAATCTTCAACCTCTCCCCCTATTGGCATCTTCCCTCTAAAGCAGGCACTAATTTCCCATCCGCATACTTAAAAAACCCTTGATGGACCCCACCAGATTGAACAACTTAAGACCCATCTCCTTGTTCCCATTCACCTCTAAACTTGTATAATGCATAATCTAAAACTGTCCGAACCACTACCTTCCTGACAACAACCTTCTTGACCACTTACAGTCTGGATTTTGACTGCAGCAATCTACAGAAACAGAAACAATGAAACAATAAGCTTTACTTTATACTCCTATTATTAGACTTCTCTGTTGCCTTTTATAAAGTTGACCACTCCTACCAGAAAAACTCCACTCCCTTGACCTTCAAGATTCTTTCATGGTTCTCTTTCTATCTATTGAAGTGTTCCTTCAGAGTCACCCACAACTCTTCACTCCCTCTTTCCATAGGTGTCCTATTTCTTCCCTCTGTTCTCAGACCTCCTATGCCTATCAATGCCACCTCTATGCTCCTATCCTTCAGTCTCCTCATGCATTACTAACTTACTAACTGACAAAAAACTAGTGTGGATGTCATGCCACTTCCTAAAAGTCCTCTATATTGCCTTTTCAAGATCAATAATACAGCTATCAGCCCTTCCCCTAGTGTCAGGGTGCTAGGTGTCATTCTAGACTCCATTTTGTCCTCTCACCCGCAAATCCAATCACTGTCCAAATATTGCAGGCTTCACTTGTGTAACACTTATGTAACCAGCAAGCAACTTATTCACTCCCTTGCTATATCTTGCCTCGACTATTGCAACTCCCTCTCCATTGTCCTATGTCTACTTAGGCTATGCCATCTTCAGTCCATTATGAATACTGCTGCCAGACTCATTTACCTTAGCATCTGCTCAGTGTCAGCCACCCCACACTGCCAATCCCTCAACTGGCTTCCAATTGCCCAATGAACACATTCAAAATACTAACAATAATATACAAAGCCATTCCCAACTCTGCCTTGAGCTAAATTACAGAATTTTTCTTAAAATATCACCCAACCCGTCCTTTCCACTCCTCCCAAGACTTCCTGCCCTCTAGCTCCTGTGTTTCCTTCTCCCACGTTTGCTTTCAGAACTTTTTCAGAGCTTCTCTCTTTATTTCAAACTCTCTACTCCAATCTGTCAGCTACCTCTGTCCACCTTTAGGTGATCCCTGAAAACTCATCTCTTCAGAGAAGCCTATCCTACCTCTGCCTAAAGACTGAAACGTTCTATTTTCTTCAACTCATTCCCACACAGCTATTACATTTTTGCACCACTTTGCCCTTCCTAGGGGAAAGGGGCAAGTGGTAAGCTCTCAAGAGCAGGGCCCCCCTAACCGTCTTGTCTTGAATTGTTTTGTAACTTTTCTGTTTCCCATAGTATAGTAAACGACTAAGAAAACTTAGTGCTATATAAATCCTGCATAAAAAAAAATAAATAAAAAATTGGGATATAAAACTAGGTTAGTTCAACAAACTTTCACGTGACAAACTGACTCCATCATCCACCATGCTAAGACCGATATTTAATAAGCAAGAGGAATTTGTATACATCATTTCCAGTTACAGTGCATACAATCAGTCACTGTGGTACAAATGGATCATGACTGGCAACTCAACTATTACTGGAAATGACTGGAACAAGTGACAATGGTGCCAGATTTAGTTTGATGTATTGCTTATGTTACACCAGAGACAGGACATTAGTGGTCTGTTAGATTTTGCTAGGCCTTCTACCTCACAAAACGGTACGACTAAACTTAGTCTATTCTACTGATATTGGAAAATGCTTTGACACAATAAAAGTGGAACCAAAATAAACTGTCTATACTCTTCAAACCATTGAAATGAGTCAGGCTGGCCTCATTCTGCTGATGTGGAAATTAAGCCAGATATTAAATATAAAAAAATAATAAGGTGAAGGAGAGCACACGAGAGGGAAGGTAAGGAGAGCAGAATAAACTTTAAACTCTCATGTAGAGAAAGTGATGCCTGTGTGTCCCTGGCAGATGTGGAAAGGAGATGAAATGGGCGAGGGAGAATTGAATATCCCCTTGCTGCAATTTCACTGAAGGGAGAGGGAGAGAGGTCTGAAAAGATCTCAACATCTGGCAATCATTTGTCAAGAGCTGGGAAGAGAAGCGGCAGGAAACTTTCTGGCTTATGAGGAAGATGAAAAGACAAAAACCATGTGTCACACACACCAGCATTGCTCCGGTACAATGACTGCTACACCCACTATTCCACACCCCTTTCTCTGCTCCCTTTTTAACCTAACTTCATAAACTTCAACACACACTCCATGGTCATACACACACATTGTGTCATATATTTAGCAGCTGCACAACCTTCACTATGCTTATTTCTATGAACACAGGATTTAAGAGTTTAACTCTTTCCTTTTCACAGGGATCAGCATCAAAATGAGTTGTGATCTTTGGGTAGACCAAGATTTCTTAGATTGTAAGCTCTAAGGAGCAGGGTCCTCTTACTCCTATATTTAAGTGTATTGTATTTGTACTGACTCAAGTTGTAAACCGCTGTGTAAACTGTTGGGGCTATATAAATTCTGTATAACAATAATAATAATTTGGTTGAATAGACATAATAGTCAAAAAAGGCAATTGTGCTGATTTATTGAAGGAGACATTTATATCTTTTGCATAAACACTTTTAACAAGCCAGTCGAAAACACCATAAAGGTCTTTTTTTATTATAGGTTCCATGGTCCAGGAAACTGGTATGTGTAGGAGCAAATAGTATTTAGATGATTTTTTAATTCCTCTTAATTTGACTTTAAATTAACACTGGGCTTGCAAAATATACAGTATATGTTCCTTTTTTTTCTGGACAGGAAATTACATATCTTTTGCATTGTATTTAGTAAAGGGAATTCTACAAGAAGCCTTCATTGCACCAGAAACAGCCTAAAGATCATCAAAGAACTCATATTGGAATTCTCTAACTAAATTAAATCAATGAATTATTGTGATCAGAAAGTCTGAAAATTTAAAGCAGAAAAGAACTTGGTTGGCAACATCAGCAATCTGATAACTAGTTCCTAACAAATTAGGTGGAAACACTTAATGTGATGGTTCTTATTCAAATCAAGCACAATAAACCCATACAAGCATCCCTGTAGAAGGCTTACCATTTTAAATTATTATGCTAATGATCAGCTCTTCAATATATGATTGAAATATTACATAGGCACACTAAATACATTATAAATCCATACTAAATTTATTTTTTAAAATATCCAGGATGTAATAATGTATAATGTTGTCTTAAGAAAGAACAGAAGCTTGTTTTTTTTTCAAGTAGAGTTACTGTGTAGTGAGTAAAAAAAATGACTCTATCTGTGATTCCACAATAGCTGGAAAGATGTTTTTTTCTGCCATGTATGCACTGAATGAAAAAGACAAAGTGGCCCTGAACACAATGCTACTAGTCTGTAGAGACCTCCATCCACTGAACAGCATCTGTGTTTGAGTGCAAGGTCGTTCCTTTGCTGTTCCAAGAAGACAGGGAGGGGAGAAAGAAAAGGGAGAGTTTTCCATCCAGCTTAACAGAAACAAGGTCTGGGAGTGACACCGTCTTTAACAGTCTTTAACACTTAGTTATAGGCCACAAATGTAACGGTTCCTTCCATTCTCTTAACGCCATTCCATTTTAAATGCCTTTTTTGGCAAAGTACCCATTAGTGTGTGTGGCCTTTTCCAGCAGCTTCTGGTCTCTTAAAATTATAGGTCCTTCTTCTTCCTGCCATAAGCGACGGTATAACTATTGTAGGGAGGAGGGAATGTGTAAACCTGTTCAGAGCATGAAGTGAACTTCTAACCTGGAACAGCACTCAGAAGAATAATGGCTGCCTAGCTGCCAGCATCCCACACAGTCTTAACAAATGTATGTGTCTGTTTGACTGACACATCCTTATGAAATAAACAGTAATATCACATAAACATAGATCATATATGCACAGCTGACTTTTGAGCATTACTTTAACCTCTCGGTTATATTTCTGTTTAATAGATATTATTATAGCCATTATATATGATGGACTGAGGAGGGGAACAGAATTCACTGGCACTGGAAAAGTGACAAATATACAAATATGACTGCACTGAGTGAGTAAGGGTATGTTCATATAAAATGTGTTATCTGTGGGCCTAATACTACTGATAACCTAACTTTTGCTTGTGTTGAAATCTGTGCTAAATTGTTGTAGTTTATTGTTTTGCCTTACTAACCGATCAGCATTTTGGAGCAGTTAGCTCTTCTATCTGAACAAAGTTTTGTCTATCTGAGTATGACCTGTTTAAGTGACACCCCAATGGGTAGCAGCTATAACAACTTAATGAGGAATCAACTGTTGATTTCTCTATTTACACACATTTGTGCAAATGTTCACATAGATGTACTACTATTGCTAAGGCTTTGTATTGCTGCTCAGTGAGCCATGTAATAAATGTGTTTCTAAAACACTTAAGAATTTGGTCGTGTGCAACAAAGGTGCTCAGGATAACGGCTAATATGCCACACGGCAAAGAAAAACTATAAAATTGGGCCGTATATACTAAGGCTGAAGGCAGGGTTGCCAACCATCAGTAAATTTACTGACAGTTTGTAAAAATCAGTGACTTTTACAACTGTCTATAAATATCAGGGTCTGATAATTTGTCATGCTGTGCTGACTTTTAAGTGTAAACCCGGCAAATTACTTGATATGGGTATTGTCAGTGTTTCCATGTTGTGTTTAAATATCAATTGTCTTTGTTTCTAATATGAGTTCTATTATTTTTCAAGTTGTCAGTAAAAAAATGTGCTCTGCCAGTAAATTTTCTATGTTTTGCCAGTAAAAAACGCTGCTAGAGGTTGGCAACACTGGCTGAAGGTATGCTACTGGCAAGGGTGGCTGAAGTTCACAGTGTCCTGGCATGCATGCATGGACCAATGTGAACAGACATGCCTACTACATGGAAACAAGCAATGACGTCTGAAATGGCATAAGCTGCTGAAAGTGCAAAGACCATTAAAAACAGTTGAAACCTGCCATGGGTACTGATATCTGTGCACCATCAAAATGGAATTCTGACCATGTATAGTGCAAATATCTACAACCTTTCAGCAACAAAAAATAACTGTGCAATTTAATTATTTATTCATTATATTATACGCTTCGAGTTGAACTTCAGGCACCATTTAAACCCAATTATGTATTCCTTAGTCATTAAAAGTAAAGTTTACTTAAAATATCATTGCGCTGAATCTGTTTTGATATCAATCTCCTGTAATTCCCTGCTTATCATTACACAAACAATAAAGTCCATCATTTCCTTTTCCTAAACCTCATATGCTATTTCGGACGTGGCACAAGGTTACTATATCTTGGGATCCTATTTGCCATCCTAGGATACCTGCAAACACATTACACAAACAAGGGATGAGCAGCGCCCTCACCCAATCTGGTTTCTATTGCCATGCACAGTGTTTGTCAGTCTAACACTGAATAGACATACAAGAGGAGAAAGTCACCTATCAGATGTGTGAGTAACATTACTATGACTTCAGAGAAGGAGTGTTGAAGTGTGTATGTACAGCAGTGGTTGCAAACCATTTTTCATTTACATTACCCTTGGCATGACATTTTCAAAAATTGTAACCCTTTCCCCCAAAAAATCAGTCACGACTGTGCTGACTATTGCTATAAACATGTCCATAGATATACAGTCAGCAAATCTGGGGACTTTTGAAAAAACATTGGGCCTGAGCACTGGGGAAGGAACACAGGGTGGAGTAATGGGCATGACTAGTAGGCAAATTGTATTTAAAAGGTTGAAGGTGACTGTCATCTGTGCTGGTTAGTACTGGGGTACAGCAGTTTTGCTGAACCCTGTTGCCTCTCCAATGTGTGTGGCCTATATTCCTTACACTCACTCCTCAGGGTGTGTGTGAGTGTCTCCTCCTCTTCCTTCCTTGCACTCTCACTTTTTTATTTGTGTTTATCTTTTCTTTTCTATACCCTCCCCACAGGAAAGGCAGTGTTCCTTGTGTTGCCCTCTTCCTCTGACTTAGCTGTGTTCCCATCATCAGCTGTAGTACCGTAAAAATTATATGCACCACCCAGCAATCCAGCTTCATTGGTTGCTAGGATGAATGCAGCTGGGCTGCAGAACCCTTTCTTATTCATGATGTGGACAGGCAAGCCTTCAGCGTCAGAATAACCTATGATGCTATGCCACCAGGCTGCCCACGCCACAGAAATTCCATCTGTGAGTTCCAAGCTGGCAACCTAGAAATCAATGATTGCTCTGCTTCTCTTGATCTTGCTCTTTGTCGAGGCCTGGGCTGCCTAATTTCCCTTGACAACCAGGCGTCTATTGCTCTTAGTCCCACTACTGCTTTTACTGAATTTCTTTGTATATCTCTAAACATCCTGGCACGTACCCCTGGGGTTACGTGTAACCCAGGTTGGAAACCAGTGACATAATGCTTGCTATGTGAGCAATGCAGGAGATATACAGTGGGGGAAATAATTATTTGAAAAAACACATGATACAAATGTTATAAATTGAGTTGCAGTTCAGTGAGTAAAATAAGTATTTGATCCCCAAGCAAAACATGACTTAGTACTTGATGGAGAACACTTGTTGGCAAGCACAGAGGTAAGACGTTTCCTATAGTTGGTGACCATGTTTGGGTCTTCCAGCATTACAATGACCCAAAACGTACCACCAAGGCAACAAAGGAGTGGCTCAATAAGAAACACATTAAGGTCATGGCAAGGCCTAGCCAGTCTCCAGACCTTAATCTTATTGAGAATTTATGGAGGGAGCTGAAAATTCGAGTTGCTAAGAGACAGCCAAGAAACCTTAAAGATTTAGAGAAGATCTGTAAAGAAGAATGGACCAAAATCCCTCCTGAGATTTGTGCAAACCTGGTAACCAACTACAAGAAATGTCTTACCTCTGTGCTTGCCAACAAGGGTTTCTCCACCAAGTACTAAGTCAAGTTTTGCTTGGGGATCAAATACTTATTTTACTCACTGAACTGCAACTCAATTTATAGTATATCTTTTATGTGTTTTTTTCTGGATTTTTGGCTGATAATATGTCTCTATTATTTAAAATACACCCATGATAAAAATTATAGACCCTTCATTTCTTTGTAAGTGGGCAAAAGTACAGGGGATCTGCAGGGGATCAAATAATCATTTTCCCCACTGTATATCTCTGGGCTATAAATGAGATAATATTTTCCTAATTTTTGTAATTTTGTTGAGCCACTCCTGTAATTTGCGCACCCCTTCTGTACAGCATATCCACAGAGGTTGTTCAAGTACGTCCTGTTATAGCTTAAAATCTTTTAATATCACCTCCCTGATAAAAAACAGAGGGCATAATAAAGTCCTGGGCCTGTGAGGAGGCTGGAGTCGGAAACCTGTCCTAGGCAGCTGTATTGATGAACCAGGAAATAAGTGTGTCATCTACCCGGCCTTGCAGTGTGGCCAATCTGTGAAAATCACAAGACTAGTTGTACATAATTGCAAATCCTTTTGACAGATAAACAGTGAACATATATGTATTTTAACAGTATGTACTGGGAGTTCTATTATAAAATGTATGTGGGCTTGAGCACTGGAGGAAAGGATTACTGTATCACTTGCAGGTGGGCAGTGTAAATCTTGTTTTCGGCGGTTTTCTGGTATGTGGTTCCATTAAGAAATGCAGCATGCAGCACCTCAGTGTATAAACCCATATTTAGCTTTCACATGCTCTATGTTCCTTGAATTTATTTTGAGTATTTTTATGCAGTGTCAACATTTTACCAAGCACTTTACAGATCATATATTGATCCACCTAAATTGGCCTCTGATTTCTGTAGGAGATCACAATCTAATGATCCTATCATTCTCATACACACACTAGGCACCATTTGGCATAAAGCCAATTTATTACAACTATAAGAAAAATTATGTCAGTGGTTAAATAGAATTATAAAAGAGCTGCTGGCATTTTGTTATTCAATAAAATAGAATATCACATTGACTACCCAAAAAAAATCATTAGCAGGAAAAATACATTTCGATCATATTAAACTATTGTAAAAAATGTAGGTCAATTAAAGCAGCATTAAACCCAAAACCAAAACTGTATTATATTGCAGCTTACTAATCGTTAGATGTGGCAGCTGCATCAGTTTTCCTTTCTTTGTTTTTTTTTTCACCTGTTTTCACCTGATCAGGAATGAACATACGAGGCACAGCAAACCGCAGCATCGTCAGTCTGGGGGAAGGTAGTGTTAAATGTATTAGCAGATTTAGAGCCACTAACAAATTGAAGCCAAACTCACACTTTATAATCAATTATAGCATATTTTTTTCTTCCTTTTGGGATAAAGGTTTTGCATGAATAAATAAAAGTTGATCATTTTAATCACCCCTGCCAGTGTTAAGTGGTTTGTATTAGTTTGCTTTACCCTCTTCTATGAAAATGGAAGAGGGTAAAGCAAACTAATACAGCCATCACATCTAAGAATTGGTAAGGTGCAATATAATAAATGTTTTTGCTTTTGGATTTAATACTTCTTTAACTATAAAATTCTTGACTATCTTCTCCTGTAAGGCAAGTTACATTAAGAAAAATTAACTTTTGACCTTGAGGATGAACTTTAATGAATGTGCATAGCCCAAATTCAGATATGTACACAGTATACTGCATACTTTATGCACATATACAGTATATCACAGTTTTAATAAACTTGGATGCAGTATTTCTGCTGCATCCTTGCTGACTAGAGATAAGTAAAACTGGAAAGTTTAATTTCCCTGACATTTTGGCAGAAATAATGAGCTTTTGGAAAAATGTTGCCATTTTGGCAAAATGCATTGTAGCCAATAGGAAATGTAAAAGAAATGTGGTTCTGAAAGGTGCAATATGCTTTAAATGGCGTCTGAGGGTAACAAAAGTGCCTTTTAACTAGCCTGTACCTGTTATTGTAATAATAAAAAAGGGCCCCACATTAGCCTCATAACCTTACCAGGAAAAAAAATAAGTAAAAAGTTAAAACAACAATACACAAATAACAATTAAATACAAGAACAAAGAAAAGAGAAAAAAAACTAAGA
Organism: Glandirana rugosa; assembly: GCA_018402905.1. Lineage (NCBI taxonomy): Eukaryota > Metazoa > Chordata > Amphibia > Anura > Ranidae > Glandirana > Glandirana rugosa. The sequence continues at coordinate 939,915 of BLSH010192371.1, read as the reverse complement.
ATACTAAATTACATATACTAAACTAACCTAAACGCACCCGAAGAAATCCTCTAATTATTGAAAAATAACTTTTTTTTAAGTAAATTTCACCTGAGCAGCTTATTGGGAATAACTGAATAACTGAACATTTCTGCTTTGGAGATATTGGTAAAATGACTCCGCTTTTTCCTACTGCTGACTGACAGAAAGGAATCTATTAATTGTCATTTGTAAATCAGATCCATTGCTTATGTGTTGCAGTTATAATCCTTTCCACTAACACACACAATGGGAAGTATTAAATGCTATTCATTGTTTGTCATTGGTAGGTATATGGAGAACGTCCTTCTGAGAAAGTGAACATGAGCAATAATGCAGTTATCACTTACTACAATGATAACTGTTAAACGGAATGCTTTGATAACCTTGCTACTTTATTGTGAACAGACGTGTAACAAACAGGAAATGTCTGTTAAATTAGGTAAAAAAGGAAAGTCCTCTGTAAAAAGACAACATGAGTAAGCGGCTAAACCCCAGCCAAAGGTCAGGCCTGCACTGATTCTCTTTACTTTTTCTCAGGCACTTAGATGAAAACCACTATTAGCACATTTGTAGAACCTACTGACCAGATCAGGATACCCTTATACATTCCCTTGAGTTCACCAACTAAAAAGAACATTTTATCAAAGCTTGTTTTAAAGATAGAAGAGAAAAAAGCTTCTGTTTTAAGTTATTTCAGATCCAGAAATATGAGGCTTGTTTTCTGCTTAAAGTGGCATCAAAGTGTAGCTTCAGTTCTAAAGCAATCTTTTATTCAGCAACACCAAAGCTATTTAGTAGTGTACATTTATATGTCATTTACCATATAATATTAACAGCCTTTCAATCACAGTTTGGTGTTCTCAGCTGTTACGTAGGATACACATAAATTAGAAGAACTTCTCTTGAAGTTACTTATACTGTATTTGAAGTAAAACAGAAAGAATGAACAGATTTATGTCATGTAGTCAATCTACAAGGTAAGTGTAAACTACGGACACAATTCCCTTTACTTGGAGAGCTTCTTATAACGTTTATGGCCAACTGCTTAGATCACATGGGCTCAACTATCACTTTTATGCGGATGACACTCAGATACACATCCACACTAAGCCAGATTCTACTTTGGCTGCTTTGCTCCTATTCTAACTGTATTTGTGATATAAAAACTTGGATGGCCATCATTTCCTTTAATTAAACTGTGTCAAGACAGAAGTCATGCTTATTGGCAACCCCCATCAATTACGTAAGGCCAGTCCAAATAGCTTATCTATAGATGGCACTGTACTTGAGCTTCAGTCCAAATTGAAAAATCTAGATGTGATATTTGATCCTAGTCTAACCTTTGAGTCACATGTACAAAATGTTGTCAGAACATCTTTTTTCCACTTGAGAAACATTGCTCGGCTGCGTCCCAATGCTATCATACACTGTAGCTGAAAAGCTGATCCATACATTTGTGTTCTCCCGACTTGACTACTGCAATCTTCTACTTGCTGGTGTACCTAAATCCATCATAAATCGGCTCCAATATGTTAAAATGTCTGCAGCCAGAATCCTGACTAGGTCTGGTACAAGTGACCATATTACCCCTATCCTGGAGTCCTTGCACTGGCTACCCGTCAGGTTTTGCATAGACATTAAGATCCTCTTGCTTACCTACAAAGCTCTTCATGGCTTGGCACCCCATTATCTCTCTGAACTTTTTTCAGCTTACTCCCCCCTCATAACCTCCACTCCTGAAATTCTTGTCTACTGTGTGTCCCCCCAAATCACCTACACTCAATGGGGAACAGAGCCTTCTCCTGCTATGCTCCAAAGCTATGGAATTCACTTCCTAAGAATGTCAGAGAGTCCTCTTCTCTAAACTCATTCAAATCAAATCTAAAAACGTTTTTCTTTAGACAAGCTTTCACTTAATTGTCCCATTATCCCTTATATTATGTTGTCCTGTGTATTTATTGTGTTTTATCCTGTGTATATCCTGTTATCCTGTGTATTTCTTGTATTTTCCTTGTAAAGCACTTTGAGCAGCCACCTTTAAAGGCACTATATAAAATAAAGTTTATTATTATTATTATTATAATATTTATGTTCACTCATCACTCCTAAAGCAAACCAAAATCTGACATTTTAGACATGTTATAATGACATTATCACATATGCGGATGTCTGTGTTTTCCCTTTATGTATCTTGAGCTTCATCCTGAAGTGAGAGAGAAAGCCCAAGACTTGTGTATTAGACATAAAGGCCTCTGGTTATTGAAGTGGCCATGTCAGCATGGGGAAGGAACAAAGCATGGGCATGGCTAGCATGCAAACTGCTTTTATTAGACTGAAGCTGGCTATCATCTATGCTGGTCAGTATTGGAGTACAGCAGTATTTCTGAGTCCCATTGCCTCTCCAATGTGTGTGACCCAAAGCCTGTATTGCTTTCACTCACTCCTCAGGGTGTGTGTGTGTCTAAGAGCTTTTTATAACGTTTATATTGAGTGACCACTCATAAAGCAAACCAAAATCTGATATTTTAGACATGTTACCATGACATTATAACATAAGTGGATATCTGTGTTTTCCCTTTATGTACCTCAAGGCTTTATCCTCAGAAAGAAAGCCCAAGACCTGCACATTAGAAAGACCTCTGGTTATTAAAGTGGCCATGACAACTCACCTTAAAAATTGGGGAACTACCCTGCTTTTTACCCCTCTCCTCCTGTTACTTTACATCTTCTCGTTCATCAGTGGCACCCCCCCCCCCCCAATACCTTTCCTGCGCCTTTAGGAAATTACTTAGTTTGCTATTTTAGTTACTGTTTCTATAAAGTTGACAATATTTACTTATGAACATTGCATAGTACTATTTCTTTTGTGGATATAATTATCTGTTTTTGTTCTTTATATGTAAATGTGATATAGCACTGCGTTGCATCTTCTGTATAAAGTGTGCAATATTCAGTACCTATTCTTATTCTTTATATATGGATATTGCAAAGTACCTCTTCTCTTGTCCTGTACGCCGAGTGTAATTCCCAGTATCTTTTAGTATTTTATATGTATGAACACAGCAAAGTACCACTTCTTTTGTTCTATATGTTGGATGTATTTTCCAGTATCTCTTCCTATTCAATATGTGTGGATGCAGTACTGTACCTCTTCTCTTGTTCTGTATGTTGGGTGCAATTCTTAGTACCTAATCTGCATACATGGACACAGCACCATGCCACTTTGTTTGTTCTGTATGTTGTGGGTGTAGACAGAGTCAGTCTGCTTCCTCCACTGTAGGTGGCACACGACCAGAGCATCATCACAGCTTGAAGAAGAAGTCAGGGGAAACATGGTTTCTGTATGATTTCCTCATTCCTGGAGGCAGTGTTCTGGTTGTCTGAGCCGCAGCCAAGTGACCCTTGGTGACTATCTTGAGTCAGCAGAATCTTTTTAAGTTCTTGCTCCCTAAGTTTTGGCACACATTCACATGTGGTTAGTCTTAGGGACAGCATTAGCGGCAGGGAAAGATTCCAAAGTTCCTTTAACATATTCCCATTTGGGTACAAGACAGCCAGGCAACATTCTGCCCCTCCAGACAGACACTGTCAGTTCGACTGATACCTGCAACGCTACATGCTGTTGGCATTTGTGAGTGCTCCCTGTTGGGTCCTCTCCCTCCGGGTTTGTTGTGAACTGTTTTTCCTTTACTGCAATACAAGTTCTGCCTTTACTGTAGTACAAGTTCTGCCTTTGCCATAATACAAGTTCAACTGATTGCAGCCAGACTGTCTGTGAGGTATTATCGCCACACCAAGCTGCACCCACCCACACATGTAATTCTTAGTATATATCAATATGTCTGCATGTACACTGAACATTACCACTTCCTTTAGATCTCGGAAGGGATTCTCAGTGTCGTATATACTAAGTGTACTGCCCAGGTTCCCAGGCCAACTCCACAACTCCCTTTTTACTTTGTATATTTGTAGGTCCCCTTTTCAAGCTACTCCCATTTTAACATATTAGCCATGCCCAGTTTTTGCTGCAGTGCATCCTTTTTCCTTATCATCCTTTAATCTAGGGGTCCCCAAATTCTTCAGCTCATGAACCCCTTCAAGAAGTTTCAGATTGTTCATCCAAAAATGTATTATATGAAAATATTTTAAGAAATACTCCTTTAATCGTATTACAAATAATAGTAATACATAGTAATATTCTTGAAAATACTGTCAACACTTCCTCTTGGTATCAGCAGATGCCATTATGGCTGTTACAATGTGGAAATTTTAGAACGTGTACAGCAATCATTTCTTTGGCCCCACTCCTAATGCTATGGGTGTACATACTGGCCTCCAGCAGAGTTTGAGGTATGTGTACTCACTGGCTCTCCCCCCAGCCATTTTATTAACAACTTGGATAGTCCCACCAATCATTTTAGGTCAATATGTACCACCTTGAGGAACCCTGCTTTAAACTCCTCTCCCAGATTGACATCACTAGTTGAAGAGGCAGTATAGATCACAGCATTCTTCCTACATTCCTTATATTTCCACCAGTATTATGTGCTCTAGCGATCTCTATACTGGAATAAAATTTAAAACACACAAGCCATTAGAAGGAAGCTAACTCAAGGTAGAAAAAAAGTCTGGTAACATCTTTGCCTGTAAGCATATATTTTTAAGCACAAAGGCCAAGCTTACATGATAATTAGTGTGCTAGGTATAGAATTCACCCATGCAATCTGTTGTAATACTCTTTATGTATTAATGTAAACAGCAATACTGGTAGTACAATAAGGCACAGAGACAAACTGTAATCATCTTTTTTTCTGGCTGCTGTAACCTGACAAAAAAGTAAAAATGTGACTTCAGCAGAATTTATTGCTAAATATCTTTATTTATTTTTAATCTTCCATGTTGATTTTAATTTCCTACCCTAGACACCCTACCTTCCGTATCAAACTTACCTCTACATACCCTGACAAACATTTTAACATCTGTTGTTGCACATTATCACATTCCAGCAAGCCATGGAATACACTGTGGTCACAGAGCAGCATCTTGCAGCAGGCTGCAAGCCCTCTACAGCAAATGGTTAAAACTGTGAAAGAATGGAAGTCACAGACAGACTCCTCAGGCATCAATATAGGCAAGGCCGGTTAATGAGACTTGTGTATTGGCTGGGTATTTTTTTAAAAGCGAGCTGTTTCTAATTTAGCTAGAAGATGGAATGCAAATGTCCAGCAATGCATTTTTTATTTTGCCTATTACAAGAAAGACAGCCTTGCTAATGGGGGAAAAAAAAATAATTTGCCCAATGTATATGCACATATATGTAACTGGATATTAAACAGCAGCATTGCTACTGTTTGTGTAGATATTAATTTACTGCTAGCATGTGTGATGTCTTGTCATAAAAACAGTAATAATGCTGTTAAACTGAACAGAACTGTACTCCCCTGAAACCTATCCATTACATAATAAAGCAGAGGAGCAGCCAATTTATTCATTAATGTAGACAGGGTGGTCATTTTGCCCCAGGTGGTCCAAAATCCTCAGCTGCAGAAGTGCAGCTTTTTGTGCTTATGGAAAAGAGTGTTTCAATAGTAATCAGCTCCTGACTTGGGGTGACCTTCAATACTTTTCAGTGCACAGTAAAGGAGACCCTGACTGTCAAAGCTGACTTCCTTCCAAAAAAACTAGTTGCCTGTCCGTCATGTTAATAGTCTGCCTTAAATACTTTCAGAGTCACTGATGCAGAAAGAGAAGTCAGAACTCCTGATCTGCATACTTCGTTCAGGTCTGAAACTCAATAAATGCCGAAGCCCGGGGATTGGCATGACAGCCAGGAAACTATCATTTTTTCGAAGACAGCCAGCAATTGCAGCCCATTATTCTGCCAGGACAGGTTTGTTTTAAGCTTTTCTAATCGCCACAATGTACTTTGCAAATAAATGTAGCAGTTGCATACACAGCCATAATAATCACCAATGCAAAACTTGATTTTTGTTTCCGTAACATAAAGTGAAAAAACTGTTACTTCGCTAAGAACGGCTTTAGAAGAATTGTCATATATAAAAAACTGTCAAGCCAAACATTCTATAGGAAGATTTGCTAAATATACAAGATCCTTATGCTATAATTATTTTATTAAAATCACAGTTATTTAAAGTAAAAAAGGGCTGCCCAAGAGAAGGTACCACAACACAACCTATTTATGGAATTAAAAAACAAATATATATTCTTCTACGTCAGCCATCACACCCTTACTCACATAACCTCATAATATTTACTAATTTTCATTTTGCAAAGGGAACGTACACTTGATACGTGCACAGTCTCCAGTCCTTTGGTAAATTAAACCTGAAGAAAGCTATATGCAGAAAGAAAGTGGTGAGCTCCGTTACTACAACCTTGTTATCCCTCTACTGGTCCCTTAAAGTGGAACTAAACCCACAATGTGCCCTCGAAGCATTTGTGAAGTATGCAAGTCTGCAAAAAAATTGCTATCAGAAAAGTAAAGTGGTTTTTGGTAAAAAAAAAAAAAAAAAAGTCACATGGGGTTGATTTACTAAAACTGGAAAGTGCAAAATCGGGTGCAGTTCTGCACAGAAATCAATCAACATCCAGGTTTACTTGTGTCAAAGCTTAATTGAACAAACTGAATTTAGAAGATGATTGGGTTCCATGCACAGTGGCACCAGATTTTGCACTCTCCAGTTTTAGCAAATCAATTCCATAAAGTCTTGTCTACAAAAAACTCTATCTGCTAGAAAAAAAATTGTGGTGAGGTGAACTTATAGAAGAACTCCCATAAGCATTAAAAAGCTAAATACAGGTCCATACCTAAATGTCTAAATAATTGTTCTAGCTTATCCAGTGAAATTGTATTGAAACATGAAGAAAATCCTTTTTTTACTCAATGCTTTCCAGCTTCTGTGTTCCTCCCCAGACAGAAGCTTGATTTGTGGGTGTTACTAACACTGAGCTCAGGCAGAGCTCAGTTGCCACTACCCTCTGCTCAATGAGAGTGCATAGGGACGGGGCCATGTCATTACAGTTCTTTCCCCCTGTCTTTTTGCTGGCTGTTGTAATGCAGGCTGCACTGTCACTCAGGGTACTAGATTGTCAGGGTGTTAGGGTGAAGATGACCTCTTCTACACAGCATCCTTGGTTGCAAGGAGTCAGGTGGCCACTGTTGCTCAGCATCCTTGGTTGCTAGGATTTAGGTGGCCCCTGTATTTCAGCATGCTCTGTCGCTAGAACACAGTTGCCCCTGATACTTATCTTCCTTTTTTGCTAGGATGTAGACAACCCCTGCTGTTCAGTTGACTTGGTTGTTAGGATATAGGTTTGCTAGAATCTTGGTTGCTAGAATGCAACTGTCATTGTTTGCAGAATGCAACCTGCCGGCATCCTAGTAACCAATGATGCTGTGCAGCAGAGGCCATCTAAGGCCTTATAGAGGGGGTGGAACAGGGAAACTGACATGTCTCCTCCCCTTGCATTCCTAGTGACGGCACTTGTCTAGGGGAAGCATATGGTTTCTGAGACAAATTATGTTGATCATATGTAATTAAATATCCCTTTCCTTGCTAGATGCATGATCCGAAAGCAGTGGTGAAAGGGAAATCTCAGCAATGAGAAGAGCTAGAAAGATAGGCCGAATTGATGCATGCACTTTGTTGCTTCGGGAACAGGAGCAAAAAAAAAAATTGTACTGAGACTTCTATTAAGACCATCAGGAGGCCTTGGCAGATGGAGAGTGCCTACATTTACAGTAAAAGTAGAAATTTACATATAAATTTGCCTGGTCTGTATAAAGATTGTTTTATTGTTTTGACATGCTGTTTTCACTGTAAATGTCTTTGGTTATAGATTTTTCATTATATGCATATGCTAAGTTTAATTTTCCCAAAGTTCTGACATGTTTAATTTAAAATAAAACCCGGTCCCTGCACATCTTAAAAATAGTGTTCTCTTTAAAAATAATCAATTGTGCCATCATTTAAAGGCAAACACCATGAAAAACAAAAATCTTTGATATTTAGAGCTGTTATCTTCATTGCTGAAGACAAACAAATTTGGGTTTCTCTTGGCCTTTAGGGGTACATTTTTGCTAGACTTACATATTTAAACAGTTATACAATGAAAGATAGTATTTCCACACTGGTCCACAAAAAGTGCCCTCTCTTCTTTTTCTCCAGTTTAAGGTTTTGAAATATAATTATTCTGTTTTGCTGCTGATGCTTGGAATTTATACACATACTAGTCATAATAAAAGCTTTATTACTTGGATGACATGTCTGTGATAAAAAAGGGGAAAAAAAATCTCAAAACTGCAAAAAAAAAAAAAAAGTGCCTTTAAAGTGTCCCCTTAAGAGACTGCAAGGTTCAGAGCACAGCTATAAATCTCTGAGGAATCAAAGCAGTCTGAGAAAATGCTATTTACAACTTGTTTTGTGTATGTTCAGCAGAAACAAGTGATGTAACTGTCCTATTATTGAGCCTAGCTGAAGTCTGGAAGCTGCAGTATCAGTTACTTTAATCTGGAAAAAAATCATGGTATTGCAAATATTATTTTTCAAGCGCAATATGTCTTCCTTATCCATTTCAATGTCCATAGATGTGTCTTGTTACAGATACTGTATGTTCTGCTAGTAGCAGTGTAGTCATTTTATTGCATTGAGGGAAATCTGTGCACGTGACAATGGTTTCCATATTGTTTGTGTATCAGTATTAAAAAAAAAATACAAAACATCGTTCTAGCTTTCTTCTCATTTACTTTAAAAAAAACTTTACAGGAACTTGTCCAGTACATGTGTAAAAAATGTGGACATGTAAATACAAACACTGTAATGTGCCACTACACATCCTAAAGGGTATGTTACTCCAACATTTCATATTCCTGATATGTGTCTGTGTTACCATGTACTTGTATTAAAAAGTGTACTTCTGTTTCTCTGCCTCCTGCTGACATGTTCCCCTGCGCAGCTCTTTACTGTGAAGATCAGTGTACTTCTGTTTCTCTGCCTCCTGCTGACATGTTCCCCTGCGCAGCTCTTTACTGTGAAGATCAGTGTACTTCTGTTTCTCTGCCTCCTGCTGACATGCCCCCTGCACAGGTCTTCACTGGGAACATTAGTGTACTTCTGTTTCTCTGCCTCCTGCTGACACGCCCCCCTGCACAGGTCTTCACTGGGAAGATCAGTTTACTTCTGTTTCTCTGCCTCCTGCTGACACGCCTCCCTGCACAGGTCTTCACTGGGAAGATTAGTGTACATTTGTTTCTCTGCCTCCTGCTGGCACGCCCCCGTATACAGCTCTTCACTGGAAAGATCAGTGTACTTCTGTTTCTCTACCTCCTGCTGACACGCCCCCCTGCACAGGTCTTCACTGGGAAGATCAGTGTACATTTGTTTCTCTGCCTCCTGCTGACATGCCACAGTATACAGCTCTTTAATGTGAAGATCAGTGTACTTCTGTTTCTCTGCCTCCTGCTGACACGCCCCCGTAAACAGCTCTTCACTGGGAAGATCAGTGTACTTCTCTTTCTCTGCCTCCTGCTGACATGCCCCCCTGCACAGGTCTTCACTGGGAAGATCAGTGTACATTTGTTTCTCTGCCTCCTGCTGACATGCCCCCATATACAGATCTTCACTGGGAAGATCAGTGTACTTCTGTTTCTCTGCCTCCTGCTGACATGCCCCCCTGCACAGCTCTTCACTGGGAAGATCAGTGTACATTTGTTTCTCTGCCTCCTGCTGACACGCCACAGTATACAGCTCTTCACTGGGAAGATCAGTGTACTTCTGTTTCTCTGACTCCTGCTGACACGCCCCTTTGCACAGGTCTTCACTGGGAGGATCAGTGCACATTGGTTTCTCTGCCTCCTGCTGAAACGCCCCCCCCTGCACAGCTCTTTACTGTGAAGATCTGTGTGCGTTTGTTTCTCTGCCTCCTGTTGACACGCCCCCCCTCCCCCTGCACAGGTATTCACTGGAAAGATCAGTGTACTTCTGTTTCTCTGCCTCCTACTGACTTGCCATGACAACTTACATTTCATGTTACAATTCAGCATCACAACCACCAATATCAAACTTGTAAAAAATAAAAATAAAAAAAAAAAGGTAAGTGAGATTTAACAGTGAAATTTAAAGTATGGTTAAACAAAAAGCAATTACTTTTCTTATTTTAATAAACAGGCTCTTTTTCTCTCTTCTGCACTGAACAGGTCTTCCAATGCTGTTTTCTCAATACTTAGAGTGAGATGGCAGCACATAGGGCATTTCAAGTAGCTGATAACAAGACTGCTCATGGAAAGTTGTTTATTAATAAGGGGTACGTGACTGTTTATCCTACATATTTTGAGAGAAGGAGTAAGCTCTTAATAGGCTTTTATTTAATGGTGTATGACATGCATTGCAAAATACTCCTGCACTTGCTGAAGACACTTTCTTGCCCTGTGGCTATTGCTTTGGGCACAACTTCTTGATCTGTGATCACACTGACACTGAACAAGCTACCCTCCAGCACTCCTCTAAGTAAATGCATAGCATGTCATTTAGATACATTTTCATAACTATTGCGTGTAGATGGCGAAGGTGATGTTCCTAGCATTAGTAGAGTAAAATTTGTATGTTTCTTCTGCCAAAAAAGAATCATTTCCTTTTCACCCAGCAATTTAAATTCTGGGCAAAGCCTGCAGTGCAATGTACACTCTCAGTCTATCCTTTGGCATTTTAGAGGATGGAAAGGGGTGCAAGGATAGTGCAAATTTTGTAAGTATGCACAGTACTCAAATCATCAGTGACCGCCCAATGGCCAAAGAATAAAGATGATAGAGTTAGAAGACGTGAGATTGTGGCAGTGGCAACAAAACAGTGGTGGAGAGTCCTGCCATAACGTGCAAATATTCTTGTTGGCTCACCACATTTCTGCATTTGCGGCACTGGCTTCCCTAGTTTGTGTCCTAATCAGTACACAATCTGCATGGAGTTTGCATGTTCTCCCTGTCCTTGTGTGAACTACCCCAGACTTATAATTAAACCTTACTTTGTTTGACTTGTACAGATCACCCCCCCCCCCCCATCAAGTGTGTTCCTGTCCCTCTTGTACGTTTGAGGTACGTCTAACACATGACTAATCCTGTGTTTGATCCCTTCGGTCACGGCGTTTACGTCTTTACACCACTCGGTTGTTCTTATAAACGTGCAATACCGTCCTGAGAGGTGGTGACAAAACAACGGTGACGGTGTTAGAGTGCAGAAGATTGAGATAGTAGAAATAAGAAACCGGTAACCCGCCAGTGACTACTAAACTCATGACACGTATGAATGTTTTAAACGTGATAGGAACGTGGGGAAAGGTAGGAGATTTTACGGTTTCCTATCTGACTCTCACATGTAACGTGACGTCCGAAACGGGTCTTAAATTTAACGAC
>BLSH010192371.1:901707-921713 GCA_018402905.1 Glandirana rugosa | reverse complement strand
GGTTGTCAACTCTCCTTTTTAAAAAGAAAAAAAAACCCTGCAAAACAAAGGCATAATGAGCTAGTATGCATCGTATACTAGCTCATTATGAAATACTTACCTTGGAACGAAAATGTTGCAGCGGTCTCGGCACACCGCTGTGATGGGCGACATGCTTCTTCCAGGTCCACGGCTCCGGGCAATCAAAGCGCGGGCTCTAGCACTGTGATTGGCGGAGCCACGCTGACGTTACTCCCGCGCATGCGCACAGGAGTCGCCACACGACACATTTACAGAAGTAACGGCACCCTGGGCCACCCCGGGGGGCGATTCTTCAGTGTGCATGAGCCGATGACGTCGGCACATGCTGATACAGGAAATATCTCCTAAACTGTGCAAGTTTAGGAGATATTCCTGGGACCTACAGGTAAGCCTTATTATAGGCTTACCTGTAGTATAAAGTGATTGTCCAGAGTTGACAACCACTTTAAATGGCGGTTTCTAGCTGTCAAGTTGAGTCGTTCAGGGGAGGTTGAAAAACGTCCCATGTACATGTACCCTTACATATACCCAGTAGAATGACTGGCCTCAGGTGATACACAGAAATGAAACAAAACCTCCTACATAAGTTATACCTGTTTATCTACAGCGTTTCTTCTCTACATCCATTCAAAGTGCTTAATTCTAAAGCCTTTCTGAGAGCTCAGGAAAAAGGGAGTGGAGAGATAAAGGTACACGCTGCTGGGCTTAGTAAGGAGAGCTCTGAAAGCTGATTGGAGCCCCCCCCCCCCCCAACACCTTCACACAGCACACAGGAACAGAGCTGAAGCTGTCAATCAGTTCCTCTCCTGTCACCATTTTTCTCTTGGTGTCAGGAAAACTTGGCAGAAGTGATTTATGCTGATAGCAGAGGAATTAAGCAGCAAAGAGACATGCCACTTAGTGCTCTTAATTGGGACAAGCACATACTATAGAAGGCTATGACGGGTTCATATTTTATGTCTGAGGTTTACAACCACTTTAAAGTTCTGGCTCTCATACAGTGCATACAGTGAAGAATAGGAGGTCATTCACACTCCACCTCATCAATGCACAAAATGTTTTGTATTCTTTTCACAGAATACAAGGCACTCTGTGATTGGACAAGAGGAGGGATGGATGAATGACATGATCTCCTCTCATCCAATCACAGAACACCTTGTATTCTGTAAAAAGAATACATAGAGGTTGATTTACTAAAGGCAAACAGACTGTGCACTTTTTAAAGTGCAGTTGCTCGAAAGCTTAGTGAATGAGGTAAAACTTTATGTTGCAAAGAATACTTAATCATGTGCAAGAAAAATATGAAGCCAGCATTATTGCTTGCACATGGTTGGATGATGGAAGTCAGCAGAGGTTCTGCTCATTTACTAAGCTCTGGAGCAACTGCTCTTGTAGAGTGCAACTGCACTTTGCAAAGTGTCCAGTCGATTTGCCTTTAGTAAATCAACCCCAAAGTGTTATGTGAATAGATGAAGTGGAGTGCGAGTGACCTGCTATCGTAACTGTAAGTTGAGCTTGGAATTTTTCTCTTTGTCTTTGATGCTATCATACTGGTCCCAGAGAAGGATCTGTTACTTGCAGTGCCGCAAGTTCAGCCTTTACACTAGTCATTGGTGAATGAAACAAAGTTTTACATATTGTAACGCATGGGCGCTCAACCTTCAGCCCTGCAGCTGAAGGTTGAAGGTTGGACTACAAGTCCCATCATGCTTCTGCCTTTGGGATTCATGCATGTAACTGTTAGCCTTACAGTGCCTCATGGGACTTGTAGTTTTGCAACAGCTGAAGGGCCAAAGTTTGAGCACCCATGCTGTAACGCAACAGCATTCCCACACATGGGACATTCATCTTTAGAGGTATTTATTTCTGCAAAGAAAATACTTAAAAATTGTTTTGCTGGAATTCAGACTAAGGCCCCTTGTGGACGGGGTGGACTCCAATAACGGATCCGGCTGCTTATCGAGGGATCTGTCCACTGATCTCCGCTGAGCAGGCAGATGACAGGTCTGTGTCCGCTCCACTATGCAGAGAGAACACAGACACAGCCCGCTCTTCTCTATGTGGCGGTTGGATGGAAACGGACCTCCTGTCCATTTCCATCTGACTGTCATGCGATCCACCAGACAGATGGGGAAGGGATCCCCATCCATCTGTTTCTAGTGGCCCGGATCGGATGCCGGTGGGTGTCAGTGGACACATATGCGCTGACATCTGCCGCTCCATCGAGAGCTATGGATGGTCCGATCGGATCCGCCTGAAAAACTGACAGGCGGGGCGGATCGGTATGTCAGTGTGAAAGGGGCCAAAAAAATTCAAATAAGCCTGGATGGAAAATATAGATTTTAGAATACCAGAATAACAGAATAATAGACAGACGTTTTCTGTAAACGCACGGTGCAGCTAAATACGTGACACTCTATCCAGTGTCAAAAAACCCTGTACAGTTCTGTCCTGTTATACAATTAGTGGCAACAACATTAACCAACTAATGTATTACTTTTCATATACAAATAAGCATTTTTTTGGGGGGTTTATTTACGCACAATCTGATGCAGCTGTGCATGGTAGCCAATCAGCTTCTAACTTCAGCTTCTTCAATTAAGCTTTGACAAAAAAAAATCCTGAAAGCTGATTGGTTTCTATGCAGAGCTGCACCAGATTTTTCACTCTCCAGTTTTAGTAAATCAACCCCAATATTACCTCTTTCATAGTGCCTAATACATTTCTGTCATTAACAATATATTTATTAAACTTTCATTGTATTATTATAACTATAAATATATAATATTACTATGAAATTTATTAAATGGAAAATGTTATATTGGTTTATGTCCAAGTAAATTCAAGTCACAAAAAAAATATATATATATATATATATATATATATATATATATATATATATACAACATATATATATTATATAGGATATATAGCGCCAACAGTTAGCGCAGCGCTTTACAATATAATGGGAGACAATACAGCAACAGAACAATTCAATACAAGATACAAGGGGGGTTATATACACACACATATATATATATATATATATATATATATATATATATATATATATATATAAAATTATTATATATTATTATAATATTATATATGTATATGTATTATATTATTATTATTATACAGGATTTATATAGCGCCGACAGTTTACGCAGCTCTTTACAAAATAAAAAAATGCATGAATGGTTATTATGATACTTCATAAATAATATTTGTGTTGGGAGAGGGAGTATGAAGAAGAAACCAGTATAAAATGCTACAACAATTGTAACTCTGATTATAGGCTTTTCTCCTGTAAATTGGTTTTAGTGGTCAGCAATGACCACTGTGCTTTACAGTCCCTCATAAGCCCTAACTGCTTTCTGTATGACTTCTATTGAACCTACAGCATGGTCCCTTGCAGGACAGTAGAGTGTCCCGTAATTTCCTGGTGACAATCACAGCTTGGCTGATTGCTCGGAGAACTCAGTCACTTTAACCACAAATAAAACTTATTGTACAGTTCCAGATGAAGCATTTTCTGAATGTCCACTTCATAATCAGCTACAAAATAAAAAGAGTTCTCTAGCTAAGTTGAATACGGGTGAGATTGCTCTAACGACCCTGTGGGGTTGATTTACTAAAGCCAAATAGACTGTGCAATTTGCAAAGTGCAATTGCACTCTGCAAGAGCAGTTGCTCCAAAGCTTAGTAAATGAGGTAAGGCTTCACTTTGCAAAGAATGTCCAAGGAAAATAAAAAAACACAGCATTTTTACTTGTACATGAGTGGATGATGGAAATCAGCAGAGCTTTCCCTCATTTACTAAGCTCTGGAGCAACTGCTCTTGCAGGGTGCAACTGCACTTTGCAAAGTGCAAAGTTTATTTGCCTTTAGTAAATCAACCCCTTAGAGTTAAAGGAGCCCTTTAGGAAAGAGAGAAACTTCCCTTTAACCTAAAGGCATGTGAACGCAGTGCTTATAGAGTGATTCATCTCCTTAATATCAGGTCACGATCGGACGTTAAAGTTTTTCAAACTTGAGAGCATAGAAGCGGTAAGCGTTCAGAATGGAGATTATATGTTGTGATCAGATAACTGGTCTGACTCGACAAAAGCAAGCTGAGCATTAATGTGTCAAATGATCAGGAAAATGCAATTTTAGAGAACAAAGCTTCCTTTCTGCAACCCTAAAATCGTTCTTTTCAGCATCAGCTTGGAATTACTCCGCTAGTTGTAGCAACGATAAATCCTTGATCGTACATTTTCAGAAACCTGCGTTGTGATTTAAGTAGATACTGGGGTTAATTTACTAAACCTGGAGAGTGCAAAAACTGGTGCAGCTGTGCATGCTAGCCAATCAGCTTCTAACCTCAGCTTGTTCAATTAAGCTTTGACAATAAAACATTGAAGCTGATTGGTTTCTGTGTGGAGCTGCACCAAATTTTGCACTTTCAAGCTTTAGTAAATCAACCCCTCAGTATCCATGGGTGTTGTTTTTGGAGTTTGCAGTAATAAGGCATTTAACACCTTCTCTACCTGCTACGCATTAATATGCCTATAAAATTCTATGGAGCTGTCAGAATATTTAGAAACAGTAGTAATAAGCCCCCCTTTTTTTTTTTTACTCTCACCCAAGATTAATATGCCACTGCAGTGGAAAGAGGGTTAAGGAAACGGCAAAGAGACCAATAGCGTGCCTTCCCCTTTCATGCCATAGCCCTCCCACCCTCCCACAAAATGAATAGAATATGTAAGAAGGGAGTATTAGTGGTAACATACAGTACCATGAGCTGCTCTGGCCTCTCAGTCAGTGTGGAACAGTTAACAGATCTCACTTCTGGACTTCGTACACAGTGCAAAAAAAAAAAAGAAAAAATAATAAATACATTAAGAAGGGAGAGGGACGACACCAACAAAAAAAAAAAAAGTCAGCTTTCTCGGCTCTGGTGCATTCCTTTCCCTCTATCTCCCAACCTCTTTTGCGTGTGTCCTGTCATATTTTCTTCAGCTGCTAATTGTCTGGGCTTGCGAGAAAACAGCCAAAGTTTAAGGGAACAAAAAAAAAAAGGAAAAAAAAAAAAACGTAAAAATGCTTGTAAGTGACTGTCACAGCGGATCAGACTCACGTTGGATGGTCATTTTTTCCAAGGGAAGTGTTCCTCTCATAGTTCCTGAGTGTCTCAGTCATCTCTCCCTCCCTCCCTCCTCACTGCCCCTAAGCCCTCCCTTCCCTCAATGTGCTCACCCCTCCTCCATCATGTGCTTATACACATACATCCCTGATACACGCTCCGTCCTCACCTCCCTCCTCCCTGAAGGCCATGATCTTCTAGTGGCAATAAAAGATTCATGGGACTTGGAATCTCAATACAATACAATAGCCTTAGTTTAACCTGAGAGAAACGGACGTTTCGAACATCGATCCGCATCCCCCAGAGCCTGGTCCCGTGTCCCTGCCGTGCTGTGCAGATGGAAAAAAAAAAAAAGATGCTCGTTTCTGGGAAAGCCAACCGTTCCAAAGTTTGTAGGAACACATGCGGGTGAAAGTGTTCCTGGATGAAAGTGTTCCAGGGCACCACAGCTAATGAAGACCTTTCCCGAAAAGAAGAAGAAAAACCTTCCGGACAAACCTTGTGACCTGCCTTCGCAATGTGACAAGCTTGTGACTGCTTGTGTCACTTGGCCGTTTACGGTTCTAGCAGTCCGCAGGGCATAAGCAGAGGATGAGAAAGAATCAGTCATTTTCTTCTCAGCTGATGAGCAATCTTAATCTTTCTAAGATGTTCCTCCAACATCGTGGAGCCATACAGACGGCTCACACGCAAGATCAACTATTTTTCTTACACCCCGCCAGAAAGGAGTTGTTTGAATAAATAAAGAAAAATAATAAATATATGTATAGGTTTTACAAAAGTATCAAATGCAAACAATAGCCTACCCACTCCACCTTCCCTTCTTATAAAAGTCCCTTCAAAAAAATAATAAATATATGTATAGGCTTTACAAACGTATCAAATGCAAACAATAGCCTACCCACTCCGCCTTCCCTTCTTAGAAAAGTCCCTTAAAAAAATAATAAATATATGTATTGGTTTTACAAACGTATCAAATGCAAACAATAGCCTACACTCATGAGGCAGCACTGGTGTGCAGTGATGAGGCGGCACTGATGGGCACTGATTAGGCGGCACTGATGTGCACTGATGAGGCGGCACTGATGGGTACTGATAAGCTGCACTGATGAGCTGCACTGATCTGTACTGATAGGTACTGATTGGCACTGATGGGGCTTCACTAATAGTTAGGGCACTGATGAGGCTAACCTGATGTGCACTGATTAAGCTGCACTGATGTGCACTGATAAGGTGGCACTGATGGGCACTGATGAGGCGGCATAGAAAAGTCCCTTCAAAAAAACAATAAATATATGTATAGGTTTTACAAACGTATCAAATGCAAACAATAGCCTACCCACTCCACCTTCCCTTCTTATAAAAGTCCCTTCAAAAAAATAATAAATATATGTATAGGTTTTACAAAAGTATAAAATGCAAACAATAGCCTATCCACTCCGCCTTCCCTTCTTAGAAAAGTCCCTTCAAAAAAATAATAAATATATGTATAGGTTTTACAAACGTATCAAATGCAAACAATAGCCTAGCCACTCCGCCTTCCTTTCTTAGAAAAGTCCCTTCAAAAAAATAATAAATATATGTATAGGTTTTACAAAAGTATAAAATGCAAACAATAGCCTATCCACTCCGCCTTCCCTTCTTAGAAAAGTCCCTTCAAAAAAATAATAAATATATGTTTAGGTTTTACAAACGTATAAAATGCAAACAATAGCCTACCCACTCCGCCTTCCCTTCTTAGAAAAGTCCCTTCAAAAAATAATAAATATATGTATAGGTTTTACAAACGTATCAAATGCAAACAATAGCCTACCCACTCCACCTTCCCTTCTTAGAAAAGTCCCTTCAAAAAAATAATAAATATATGTATAGGTTTTACAAACATATCAAATGCAAACAATAGCCTATCCACTCCACCTTCCCTTCTTAGAAAAGTCCCTTCAAAAAAATAATAAATATATGTATAGGTTTTACAAAAGTATCAAATGCAAACAATAGCCTATCCACTCCGCCTTCCCTTCTTAGAAGAGTCCCTTCAAAAAAATAATAAATATATGTATAGGTTTTACAAACGTATCAAATGCAAACAATAGCCTACCCACCCCATATTCCCTTCTTATAAAAGTCCCTTCAAAAAAATAATAAATATATGTATAGGTTTTACAAACATATCAAATGCAAACAATAACCTACCCACTCCACCTTCCCTTCTTAGAAAAGTCCCTTCAAAAGAATAATAAATATATGTATAGGTTTTACAAAAGTATCAAATGCAAACAATAGCCTACCCACTCCACCTTCCCTTCCTAGAAGAGTCCCTTCAAAAAAATAATTAACAGGTACAGCTCCTCAAATGTGTCTTTCCATACAGCAACTGTAATACAATGTTGTCTAGGACTCTTAGGCTCAGTTCACACTACATCAACTTGAGATCCGACTTGTGTCACCCCAAGTCCCTTGACATCAGAAATCCCATTGGAATGAATGGGAGCGGTCTTAATGTACACTACCGAAGTCGCTCTGACTTTAAAAAAGGTTCCTGTATTACTTCAAGGCGACTTTTATCCGACTTGTGACCATAGAATTCAATGAAAGTGGCCTCCCAAGTCGGATCTCCCATCTTTACAGAAAAAGAAAAGAATTTACCAAGGTACTCCCCACGAATTACCCTGGCAACCCCCTCCCTCCCTTTTCTGATTGGCCACAGGCAAAGTCATGTAGGTCACTTTATGTCGCGTTGTAAGTCGCGCTGCAGTCGCATTGAAGTCACGTTCAAATCGCCTACCAAAGTCGCACCTGAAGTCGGATCGCCCTTGTGTAAACCAGCCCTGAGGGGAAGTCACCTACAAATTATACCCATTTGTATGTAAAAATATGAATATCACTGTTGAACTTCTCTACTATACTGATTTTAAATATATGAAACAGTGCGTGCTCAAGGGGCAACTGCTTTGGGCCCAACAACATTGATTGGGCCAGGGGCAGCTGCCCCTTTTGCCCTGTGTTAAAGACGGTCCTGAGCGCTTTACATATATATATTGTACATTCACATCAGTTCCTGATCTCAAGGAGCTTACAGTCTAAGGTCCGTAAGACCCCATACACACTATAAGAAGGCTCCCCATTCTCCCCACCTTCAAAACCCAACAGTGCTTCAGGAGGCAAGCAGTTTTCTTTCCTCCTCCACCCGTGGTGGAAGGAAAGAAAATTGAATCGTTTATGGGCTGTCTTACTCTACTTCTATTTGTCTTTGGGATTGACAAGCCTCTATGAGTGCTATGGGGACACTCGAGCAGGCTCACTCCCTAGCCGCACTCCTGTGAATGAACTTCAGAGCGTGGCTTGGCCCCGCCACCCGTTTTCTCCTCATTGGTTCACTGGCGGTGATTGATAGCAGCAGGAGCCAATGGCTCCCACTGCTTTGTGAGCCAATGAGGAGAGAGAGACCCAGGAGAGGTGATGCTCTCATGCACATCACCGGATCAAGATTGGGCTCAGCTAAGTACAAGTAAGTATAAAGGGGGCTGGGGGCTGCACCCAAAGGTTTTTTTTTACCTTAATGCATACAATGCAAACCTTGAGCCTTTAGAACCACTTTAAAGTTAAACTCTGGGAAAAGTAATGTCCCTTCCTTGCAGTGGGGCTACACCTGCACTGCAAGGGTTAACTCTTTATGTTTAGGGGGCCAGGTAAAGCTGTTTAATTTACCCGATCCTTCTCTCTCTCAGGCTACTTTTTGCTGCTAGACTTTTTTCTCCCTGTAATCCTGAAGTTATCAAAACCGATGCAGGGGCCATAGCTCTGCATTGGATGTGAGGAAACAAAGTGACAGTCCATTTCTGGAGCGTAGAGGAGAGCTGTCTAGCAGGAAAGCAGAGGACCTAGTAAGTAAAAGTTCTTTTTCAATTCCCTAGACAGATACAAGCATTTAACCCTTGCAGTGGAAGTGCAGCCCCACTGCAGAGGAGGATGGTTTACTTTTCACAGAGCTGGGCTTTAGTCTTTCCTTACACTATCCAAACTTAAAAGCACATTTAGTACATATGACTGCACACTTGCTTTTTACTTTCATGCTGATTTTGCTGAGCAATCAGCAGTGGAAAATCAGTTTTTTTGGTTGATTTTTTTTAATATGGCTGGAAACCTTAAATCAATATTCAAAGTGGCCATTCACAAGATACATTTTGAATTGCATTTCATTGTAATCAAATGACACTGAGACATCTGCTAATTAAAATCTGTTAATTAGTGAAGTGCGGCAAGATAATCAAACAAGCTAATTAGTGAACTGCTGCCTGTCTATACACTCTTCTTGGTGACAAGTTGACTATAAACCACTACTTGCTCCTCATAGACTTCTCATGTCTACCACAGGGTAGGTACAGACGAGAACATGTGTAATTCAATAAATGAATACATTTTCTTTTAGGAGACAATAAAAACTGAGGAGATCAATGCATAATGGCGCACACAGCCTTTAGAGCTCGTAGAAGCTTTGACCAATTAACTACTTCATTACTGGGCACTTTCACCCCCTCCTGCCCAGACCAATTTTCAGCTTTCAGCGTTGTCACACTTTGAGTGACAATTGCGTGTTCATGATACACTGTAACCATATGAAAATGTTATAATTTTTTTGATACAGATAGAACTTTCTTTTGTTTCTAAACAAACAAAAAAAGACAAAGTTTTGAAAAAAAAAATGTTTTTCTTCATTTCTGTTATAAAATTTTGCAAATAAGTAATTTTTATTCTTCACTGATGTGTGCTGATGAGGAGGCACTGATGGGCACTGATGAGGCTACACTCATGAGGCAGCACTGATGTGCACTGATGAGGCAGCACTGACGGGCACTGATTAGGTGGCACCGATGGGCACTGGTGAGGCGGCATTGATGGGTACTGATAAGCTGCACTGATGAGCTGCACTGATCTGAACTGATGGGGCTTCACTAATAGTTAGGGCACTGACGAGGCTAACCTGATGTGCACTGATTAAGCTGCAATGATAAGCTGCACTGATCTGTACTGATAGGTACTGACTGGCACTGATGAGGCGGCATTGATGGGTACTGATAAGCTGCACTGATGGGCACTGATAAGCTGCACTGATCTGTGCTGATAGGTACTGATTGACACTGACGGGGCTGCACTAATAAGCAGGGCACTGATGAGGCTAACCTGATATGCACTGATTAGGCTGCACTGATGTTCACTGATGAGGCAGCACTGATGGGCACTGATGAGGCGGCATTGATGGGTACTGATAAGCTGCACCGATAGGCACTGATAAGCTGCCTTGATCTGTACTGATAGGTACTGATTGGCACTGATGGGGCTGCACTAATAATCAAGGCACTGATGAGGCGGCACCGATGGGCACTAATGAGGCAGCATTGATGGGCACTGATAAGCTGCACTGATGGACACTGATAAGCTGCACTGATTTATACTGATAGGCACTGATTGGCACTGATGGGGCTGCATTAATAAACAGGGCACTGATGATCAGTGTAAAGAATGTACTCACTGTGCTCTAGCATAGTGTTTCTCAACTCCAGTCCTCAAGGCGCACCAACAGGTCATGTTTTCAGGCTTTCCATTATTTTGCAAAGGTGATTTGATCAGTTTCACTGCCTTAGTAATTACCACAGCTGTTTCATCTGAGGGAAATCCTGAAAACATGACCTGTTGGTGCACCTTGAGGACTGGAGTTGAGAAACACTGCTCTAGCAGATAACCATCAAGTCTGTTTACATGTGACCAGCTGTGATTGGACATGGCTGATCACATGATAAAGGGCTGCTGTGATTGGCCCTTTACAGCAATCTGTGATCAGCTGCGTCAAAAGGACACAACGGTCACAGGGCGCGCAGGAGAACTGGAGAACCATGCTGTAGCCCTCTTTTGGGAAGGGGGATTAAATAGCTTTCTTTTGGTAGTATTCAATAATCACTGGGTTTTTTTATTTCTTATAAAGAAAAAAGACCAAACATTTTGAAACAAAACTATTGGGATAGTATGTAAACCCCAAAAATGACGATACCCCAAGGTGATCAATTTTTTGGGAAATAAAGAAATATGGTGGTGTTGAGGAGCTTAGAACATGGCGCTTGGTAATAGTGCACTACACGTTGCTTATACAGGTCATAGACACAGGGAGGAGGTTAATACACAGGTTACATACAGTGGGAGGATGGAGATGAAGAGGTTAATGTGCAGATGTGCAGCAATACGGAGATGAAGGGCTGTTATACAGGACACAAGCAGAGACAGGATGGAGATCAGATGTACAGGGGAGGAGGGGGAGCTGAAGGGGTTAATATGCAGGTCACATACAGAGACTTGATGGAGATTCGATGTACAGGGGAGGGAGGTTGAAAGGGTTAATAAAACAATTTGACAGTCACAACCTCCCCGCCATTAATCTGCTGCTGCCTTTGATCTGGAACTAATGAATGAATGTTCATTCATTCGTTCCTCCTTTTTCTGTTGTGATAGGAAGGGGCAGGCTCTCAAATGGAAAAAAATAGTACTGTTTACATTTGTGATTGCTGTTATTGGTCATATCAGCAGCCATAGGGTACAGAGCCACTCAAATCAGCTCTGTACACTACACTGTGCTTGTGATGTGAGCTGTTGAATGACAGTTCAGATCACAGCAATTAACAGGCACTCTGGCCACCCAATGGTCATTTCTGCAGTACCATTATAAATGGCTTTGCAAAAATAAGCATTCCTAACTTCGCTGTTCAGGAATGTAGAGTGGTAGACAAGTGTTTAAAGGTGTCTAAAAACAGTAACAGTAAAAAAGTCAGTGGTGTATCACAGAGCAAATGGTGGAAACCTATAACAATCAATGACATTTTACTTTACTGAGTGGAAATCTGTCCAAGATGACTTTTGTTTGTACAAGGTTGCTGTTATAGCCTTGTAAAATAGTCCTGGCTATGTTGAATAAGCATGTGAGTTCATCATTGGCAATAAAGTTGTAACAAAGGAAAACATAATATTTTAGTGTATAGAGTGCATACATCATTTAAATGAGTTGTAAAGGCAGAAGGTTTTTTTATCATAATGCATACTATACATTAAGATAAAAAAATCTGTGTGTAGCAGCCTCCCCAGCACGCCCTAATTACTTCCCTGAGCCCCATCTCTCTCCAGCGATGTCCATGAGTGTCTTAGCCATCTGGGACTCCCCTCCTGATTGGCTGAGACACAGCAGTGGTGCCATTGGTTCCTGCAGTTGTCAATCAAAGTCAGTTATCCAATCAGGGGAGAGAGAGGGCAGACCGGGTCGGGCGCCGTGTCTGAATGGACACAGGCAGCTGTGACTCAGCTTGGGGGCCCCCCATAGAAAGCTGCTGGCTGAGGGGTACTCACCAGAGGAGCAGCGAAGAGGGACCTGAGAAGAGGAGGATCCGGGCTGCTCTGTGCAAAACCAACTGCACAGAGGAGGTAAGTATAACATGTTTGTTATTTATTTTTAATTTTTTTTAAAAAAATGAGACTTTACAATCGCTTTAAAGCCCAACTGGACTTTGAAATAGGTTAAATATATTCCAGGTATGTCAAAACAAAAAGTGTGCAAAGCCTTACAATTCACTTTCTTTGGAAAGCAGCCTCAGCCTGAGCCTGATCCTTGCCAGGATACTGCAGATACCTTTCTCTTTGTGGGGAAGCAGTGGTCTGTCTGCAGAGGTCCAACACACTCCCTGATGAGTCAGAGCTCAAGCTCTCCAATCAGTAAGGAGCATGAACTTTACTGATTGCAGGGTTATTGGCCTGACTTACTAGGGGTGTGTCAGACCTCTGCAGAGAGACCAATGCTTCCACACATTTGCATTGTCATATTCATGAAAAACTGTACCTACCCTTCCGTCCTGAGATTCTGCATTTCAGAGCTGTTCTCATCTTCCTAGTTATTGTGAGCTGGCCTTGTGGTTTAGTGCCCAGTGATGAAACCACATATATATGAATTCTATGCACCCAATGGCATGCCTGCAGAGGAGGGGTGGAGGAGATACATGAACACACTGATCACTTCACACTTTGGTGTGTGCTGGGTGCTCCTCCATATGCCCATGGGGGGCTGAAAGAACATAGTGCATGCTTACAAAGGGAAAATAGAATTGCATGCTTGGAGTCCATTGGAAGAAGTGACTTGATGACATCATTTATTTGATATCGTCAATATATCATCCATTCTAGATTATAATCCAGGATGGCAACAATTAAACCGAATAGAAATGTTATTGCTGGGGATTACATAAACTGTGGGTGGCTTACAGTTATGTAACTTCACAATAAAATTTTGCAATACTGTACAAATCTTTCTAACCTACTGGGGCCCCTTAAACGTACTGCAATCTTTTCTATAAAGGTGAACTAATCCTTTAAATGGAGTTTAAATATCCTGAGTTTAATATGGATTTTAATAGAGGGTCATCTGTTTGCTGCAATAAATTAACCTTCAATGTGTTTTGGCGACTCAGATGGAACATTGTATTGTATGTTTTTATATAAATACACTGATAGAATGAATGAAATACAGTAAATTGTGTTAGTAAATAGGATGATATGTAAAATAATGTAGATAATACATGTCAGTAAAATAATAATTTCACGTACAGAGATACAAACGTCCGACTTACAAACGACTCCTACTTACAAACGGAGAGAGACAACAGGAAGTGAGAGGAAATCTCCCCCTAGGAAGGGAAATTCACTTCTGTAAGAGTTATTATGAGAAAATGGTGTCTAAACTGATGATTTATTACCAATCCTTGTTTCTACAACAACCTAAAATTTTTAAAATCCAATTATCGTAGGGACAAAAAGTGAGTGAAATCTTCTGAACAGGGCCACAGACAGCAAAACAAACCTTACAGAGATGTTAACCCTTCCCTATGCTATCTATCCAAAATTTATATTCTTTTGGCTGGAGCTACACTTAAAAAATTTACCTGTTACAACTTACGTACAAATTTAACTTAACAAACCTACATTCCCTATCTTGTTTGTGACCCGATGACTATCTGTACACACAAGATAATTCACCAACAATCTTGCTTGAGTGAGGAAAGACTGGATAATGACTCGAAACATGAACACATGCAAGTAATCAGGTGCCCAAAGTGAAGCCATATTGTACTGGGAATATAGACTTGTCACATGTGCATCAGCTCAAACAACTGCTTGGTTCTAAGAAAGGGCCCTTGCCAATGGATGAATCCTCCCCCCTTCCCATGGAGGATGTTTTTTTGTTTTTTTTACTAAAAGTGTAGATTTTTATTTCTGGGATATGTGATGGAATGAGACCTGGGAATAACTTCTTAGATGGGATACATCTAAGCATATGGACTGACTACAGTTCCTCTCTAGCAGTACCCAGGGTCAGTGGCGGCCCATCCATACTACATGCAGGGCATTGGACGCATTGGAATTGTTTTTTGTTTTTTTTTAGAAGCACATGATTAGAGCCTGAGGCTCTAATTGCCTTCACAAAAGGATGGGCTCGGGGCACAGGGTACTGCATCCTGAGCCCACCCAATTGTGTGACAATAGCAAATTAATATTCACTATTGTCTTCCTGATTCTCTTCCTGGCCAATCAGGAAGCAGGTCCTGAGACCCTTCGCCTGATTGGCAGAGAGGAGAAGTGATCCTATTGGCCGCCTAGGAGAAGGGGATAGGAGACACACGGCGGAAGCTGTCGTGGTGCAGAGGAGGAGGAGATGCAAGGGAAGCCGCTGCTGCTGCCTGGAGGAAGGGCTGCCTGTGACCTAGATGGGGTAAGTGTGGGGCTGATGACCGGCCAGGGAGGGGTGTGTTTTGATAGTACTTGTTCTTATTAATTTCATACATATACTAGGGCCAATTTAGACAGGATCTAATTTACCTACAGCATGTCTTTGGAATTTGGGAGTACCCGGAGGAATCCCACGCAGGCACAGGGAGAACATGCAAACTCCAGGCAGGTAGTGTCATGGTTGAGATTCAAACCAGCAACCCATTTGTTGCCAGGTGAAAGTGCTATCCACTACACCACTGTGCCGTTTTTAGATTATGTTGTATGTACTTTTGTCCAGATTTGCATATATGTTAGCAATATTTATTGCTTTTGGGCGCACATAGCCCTCCCTCTTATTTTAAACTTGTTCTAATAAAAGTGACATTGTTGCCTTTTAAACTTATACATGTTTTCATCTGATTTCTGCCTATAAAGTCCATGGGGTTTATCCTGTTGCATCATACATACACTGATTCAATTGATGGGCTTTTCGATTGCCTTAGTCCCTTCTCCCTATAGCCTTCACAATTATACTTTTTCATTGGTCCCCAAGTCCTACCCTATAGAGATCTTGGTTTCCATGCATTACACTGATGATGGCCAACAAGCCTAAACCAGCTGTATGCAGTGTGGAATAAATGGCTCTGTGATGTTAGGTTTTATCTGTACTATTCACCAGTGGTTATGGATGTACAGTTGGCCACTACGGTGAACTGGAAGGATTTGTATGGCTTCACCCACTATACTGAAATGAGGAATATCCCCTTTTTTGTGGAATATATGATGGCATTACAGAGTTACATAGTTAGTCTGGTTGAAAAAAGACACAAGGCCATCTAGTTCAACCAACAGAGAAGAATGCACACAGACACACAAATAGAAAACCTCTTTATACACAATCCTATACCCACAGTTGATCCAGAGGAAGGCAAAAACTCCAATAAAACATGATCCAATTTGCTCCAGTGGAGGATAAAACTTCCTTCCTGACCCACTCATGAGGCAATCGGATATTCCCTGGAATAAGATGTGAATTCTTTCTGTTCTATAAAAGTTTTGCTTTGCTATTTTACTGCAAAAAAATGAAAAGCCCTTTAATTGCTAAAAGTAGAAAGCATCCTATGTGCTTCTGACACAGCTATCATTAATATTATTAGCTTGCACAGCAATTTGTTTGTGATTAAAATGAATACATATTCCAACAACCATTGGTTACAACATGTATTTTAAATAGTGTGTATATCATAAAAGATAAAACTAGGGAAAACTAGCATTTCCAACTAGGAACAGTATGGTGCCAGACAGTTCATTGATGGTTTGATGAATACTTCATTATTATTACATGTGATGCAAGACAATAACACAAATATGGATTGTGAAAACTAGTGACCATTAACACTTTGTGAACTAGTTGTATGCATTAAAGCTGCAAGTTTTACCACTTTGTATGCCTGATACATCTAGCAAGCCCTATGAAGAAGTATAACTCACTGATCAGTGAGCCAAGATACGGAGAGCTGATCAGCTATCAGTTGGCGCTTAACAAATCCAACACCTCATCGGAGGTCTATACAATTGTACCAAACCAAAATGTTTGGGTCGATCAGTTACACCAGGCATAGTCAACCTTAAAGAGGTGGAGATCTACCTGAACAACATGGGAGAAGTCAAAGATCACCGGGCACAGTGTCGCCTCCTCACACCCGATTTAAACCTCTAATTGTTGTGCTACCATGTCATGCTCACGTGCATTGCACGGCAATCACGGGTTTAAATCAGGTGGTGAGGAGGCAACATAACGCCTCTTCACCACCTGTCAAACACCCTCAGATTGCTTTTTACTCTTCCTTCCTGCTACTGGCACCACTCTGGAGACCACTAGCCGGGATAAGAGGTAGAGGGCAGTTGGTATCACTCAGAGGAGGCATTGGCTTATGCGGCCCTTGCTCCCTACTACAGCTCCAACTTTACAAGTAGTCCCTCTGCATTGCACTGTGTGTGATGCTCTGGAATGGTGGGTC
Source organism: Glandirana rugosa (assembly GCA_018402905.1). Taxonomy (NCBI): domain Eukaryota; kingdom Metazoa; phylum Chordata; class Amphibia; order Anura; family Ranidae; genus Glandirana; species Glandirana rugosa. The sequence continues at coordinate 904,748 of BLSH010192371.1, read as the reverse complement.
AGCAAGCCCAGACTGCGATCTACCAGTCACCTATAGGCCGTTCACTGGTAGATCGCGATCTACAGGTTACTAGCCCCCGAGTTACACCATCTACCTACTCTATATTTTGGTGAGAGTGGCTAAATATTTTTTCCTGAAGGCTAAATTCTCCTACTAGAGCAAACAGAGGCATGTGTGTCCATCCTCGGAATCATTCAGCTGTCTGTTCTGGATAGCAACTGAATAGCAAAGGATTAAGTTAGAGATCAGGTTGATGGGTATTCTTACCAAATGCTGCGTTTCCATGCAGATGCATACAGCTTTATTTGCTGTTGTAATCTACCTCAACAGGACACGCCACATCTAAAAAAAGCAGCACAATGCAAAGAAGGTCAAATACAACCTTTGGACTGCCGTGTGTACTGCTCCTTTAGAGTCAATGACCATTTGCTGACCTTGGAGTCAACAGACAGCACAGTGCCATCTGCTGGCTGGATATGGTAAATATGAAATATTCACATGCAATATTTAATATTTACCTAAGTAAAACACATAAATTATGCAATTTGTAAATCATAGCTATGCATATATACATGCAAATGCAGTTTACATTCCCTTTAAAGCATGTCTGTTAGTAAAAACTAGCGCTAAACTAGCAATGTTTAGACCTGTTATATAGCTTCTTGCGTCGCTCAAAGCAGAGGTGACAGCATATCCTTGTTTCCCAGAACATCGGGTGTAGGCTTATCCTGATACTGCTCCAGAGGGCTAGTAAGTGATAAGAGGAAAGGATCTCCGCAACTCTCAACCATCCCAGGTGAATAAACCATAAGGAGCAGCCTCAGCCTACAGGTCTCCACCAAACCCCACATTCACGCCATCCAGGACTTAGTCATAGGGACAATAGGGTCATGCGGGTATGCATGTGTGTCCCCGAACACACACTGTCTGTGTTTGTGGACATGTACCCACATCTGTACAGCTGTCAAATTGAGACCAATGGCTGTGTCTGTGCAGCTCCTGCATCCCAATAGACCTGAATGGTATTGCCTGCACAAGGATGCACAAAACACATGTGTATCCTGTGCTAGCAATTATGGACTTTTGCACTGATGTATACTTAGATATGCCAATGGCTGTGTTTGTGCAGCTGCTGCATCCCAATAGACCTGGATGGGACTGCCTGCATGAGAATGAACAGAACACACATGTATTGTGTGCTAGAAAATATGGTCTCTTTTAATGATGTACACTTAGATAAGCCTATGTGAAAAAGGCCTAATATGCAAATTTCAACATTTCATAGCAGTGTCCAGACCTCAAACTTTCCTATTGACCTGTAAGGAGTCCCATCTTAGTGGTGAGCTAGTACTGCCTTTTTCAACCAGGGTGCCTTGAGGTTTCTTCTGGGGTGCTTTGAGGTTTCTTCAGGGGTGCCTTGGCAAAATGCCTAAAAATTGCCCAAAAATGTATACAAGCCAGCAGGTATGTCAAGCTGCCTTTTAGGGACAGGTTTTATATTGTGCACCATTTAAACCTTCCAGTCACCGGCATCCTAACAACCAGTAATGTTGATAAGAAGGGTGTTGGTCACCTGCACTGTATCCTGGTTTGACCCTCCCCTGCCCATCTCCATCAGCATTTGGTTGGTGCGCCCTCTTTTTGTCCTTTTACAGTGTTTCCATTGGGTGTCCCCTGACCCATGGAGGGCAGCAAGGCCTGTGCATCTACCGGGAGCCATAGTAATTCTAGGCTACTGCCGTCACACAACTTTTGAGCGCAGGAGATTTTGTTTTACTGTGAGTATTTGGGTTACTATAGCTTACTAATGGAGAGAAACCGAGGGAGAGGAGAAACATTGGAATACTAGTCAGTACTAGTGTGCAAAAGTGTATTTGCTTTAGAAGAATAAATTAACTCCAATGTTGGGTGTCCTACATGTGTTAATGCTGCCGCATTAAGTAAAACTATTTGAATCGTTCACAAAAAAGTGTAAAAATGGTCGGACATGTCCGCCGCAATATCGCAGTACCACTAAAAATCGCAGATCGCCACCATTACTAGTAAAAAATAAAATTCTCATCATTTGTAAACGCGGAAACTTTTGCGCAAACCAGCCAATAAACGCCGACTGTATTTTTTTTTTCACCAAAAATATGAGGAAGAATATAAATTGGCCAAAATTGATGAAAAAAATTGTTTTTTTTTAAATATATATACATATATATATATATTTGGATATGTATTATAGCAAAAAGTAAGACTTTTTTTTTTGCAAAATTGTTGCTTTTCTTTTGTTTATAGCGGCGGTCAGAAATGACGCAGAGAGGATCAAATACCACCAAAAGAAAGCTCTATTTGTGGGAAAAAAAGGACGCACATTTTGTTTGGGTACAGTATTGCATGACCGCGCAATTGTCAGTTAAATCGACGCAGTGCTGAATCGCAAAGAGTGCTCTGGTCCTAAAGTGGGAAATCCTTCCAGGGCTGAAGTGGTTAAATAAATGCCACAACTGAGCTTTTCTCAATTACTGTGTCGCAATAATGATCTCATTGAGATAAGTAATCTTGTAATGTGTATATGTGGCACTTTTACATATTCATTGAGTTTTAAGTGATAATGTTTAAATTAAAATGCAATTCATTCAAATGCCTGTTTTGACTTAATTGTCAAAAGATTAAATCAGTTTCTTAGTTGTATACTAAACTTCAAGGCATTTTGCATGATATCCTTGAATAAATCTAACGTGATGTGTCAATGATACTAAACATGCTGTATATGTGTAATGAATTTTTTATATCCTATTGCTTTCTTTGTGGCTGTTTTACCTGAAAAAGTAGCAGGAGAAATAACTTGGCAAAACACAAAGCTAAGCAAGATGCAGCCCTCTGTGTGTGGCCAAGGCAGCAGGACGTAGAACTAGCAAGAGAAAAAAAAAAAACGTCTCCATAACACACAGCCATGGAACAGGCAGTAACTAAACAATTTCGCGACTTAATCGTATAGTCTGGTCGACGGACAAGGTACCGACACACAATACCTCTGCAAAAAAAAAAAAAAA
>BLSH010192371.1:887994-900762 GCA_018402905.1 Glandirana rugosa | reverse complement strand
TCCATCTCCATGTCAGAGTTTTGACTTCCCAAATTTATCAACAAATAAATAAATAAGGTGAAAATTTTGAAGGGGGGGGGGGGCTTGTGAAATATAAATAACAAAATAAATATTTTTAAAAAATAACTTAGCTATTTTAGAAAAGCTTGTCCGGTTAGAGGTAGACTGGTATTGCTTTTTTTTTTTTTTTGCTTTAATCATAATTAACTTTCGGATTTCACTGTTTTACTCAGCAGCTACTGGAATGAAGACTTGCTGAGGTGGTGTGGCTGATTGCATTGGGAACCATCCGTCAAAGGTGACAGAGAAAAGGTTGAATCAGCAAGAGCTGCTGTCACTGAAATTTACATTGGGTGCCTTAGCAAAGTCCCAGTGAAAACATGCAAGACGTGAACTGCCATTAACCCTCAGTTGTCTATGTCTAACCACTGAAGACTTCTGGAATTTCCCTCGAGGTTTACTGTCTTGTAACTCATGCAGCTGATTGGGTGATCTCTGATAAATCTGAGACTTTAGAAAATGTAGCAGTATTTCAAACCACTAATTCTGCAATGCTATAATATTATAGTGAAATATTTGTTTATACATTTAAATGATGCCAATTTACTGTAATCATTTGCACACTTTTAATTTTAGGTTTTTATCTGCTCTAAGAAGAACTAAAAAAGGAACATACAGAGGATCAGTTATGAGCTTCATGGAAGAGAAAACTGGTTCATGTAACAGAAACAAAGTATTCACATTTCTATACAGGCTTTTTGATTGTCGCTGAGACCAAAAGCATAGCACAAAACTGTCCCTCTCAGGGCCGGCTCTACCACTAGGCAGAGTAGGCAGCCGCCTAGGGCGCCTGGCCACTGTTGATCTGTCACTGGCTGCTCTGCGTTGATTCATGTCATCAGAAAGGAGAGCTGCGGCTTGCAGCTGCATTGATCATGTCATCAGTGCAGTGGAGAATTGAAGAGGAGCACCCCCCCCCCCGGAGGCTGCTGTGCACTCTAGCATGTTATGCATGTCATTTCAGTCACTGGCCAGCATGATGTCCCCCATCCCCACGTGGTGGAGGGCACTGTGCAGGATGCATCCTGGCATGTAATGGGACACGGAGATCAGAGGCTGGGCGGCACATCAAACCCCCCCCCCCCGTGGAGGCCGCTCTCCGTCCTCCTGGCATGTCAGCCGAGTGGGCTATAGCGTGGCGCCTGGCGGCGGCCCTCCGGGCTTGATGGCAGGTGGAGCCAAGGTTGGTGCAGTGACATTTCATTGGCGCTGATCAGGCTGAGCAGGGAAAAGATCCTTGCACCAGCCCTGGTCCCTCTTCTGAGACCAAATCCCTCTGTCCTTTGTGCAGCTTCAGTTGTCCCTTTTTTTGGCCTGATGGGTACATCACTATACAAAATGAATTATGTTGCTACCGAAAGTATTTTGTTGCACTAAACGTTTTATCCAACCTCTATATTACTGTGTTTGTTATTTTGAAAAGCCAATATAATGAAAAAAAAATAAAAAATAGAGGTCAAAAAAGCAATTGTGTGGTTTAGCCCATCATTTTCTGCATATTAGATCCTTGTGGTCCTAGTTGTAGCAGGGATGTGTTCTTTGCCTACATACGTAAACAGTCTCCAGTCTTTTGGTAGGTTATATGAAGAAAGTTATATACAGAAAGAAAGTATTGAGTTCCCCAACACTACAACCTTCTTATCTCTTTACTGACCCCTTAACCGGTTCCCAACCGCCTCGCATACATCTACTGCTGCAGAGTGGCGCGATCCCATGAATCGCCATCTATAAACGGGGGCTCGTGCGCGGCTTGCAGGCCGGAGCACGACGGCGGTAGCACGCTCTCATGCCCACTGCACTCTCCAGCAGCATGGCCGTGGGGCGGGCGAACTTGATGTCCGCTAGCTACCCACGATTGCCTGGCACAGAAGAAAAATGGGTAACCGCCGTGTTTACATCGCTCTGTCAGGCGGCATATAAGAGATCTACTGATCCCTGTCCTTGGGATCAGTTAGATCTCTTATGCCACTAGCACCCAGCCCCCTCACAGTTAGAACACGCCTAGGGAACACATTTAACCCCTAGATCACCAGGTTAACCCCTGAACTGCCAATGCCATTAACACAGTAATCAGTGGATATTTACATTTCTGATCGCTGTATAAATGTCATTGGTCCCAAAAAAGTGTCAAAAATGTTGAATATGTCCGTGCAATATCACAGTCCAGATAAAAATTTCAGATTGCCGCCATTACTAGTAAAAAAAAAATAGTAAAAATGCCATGAATTAATTCACATGGTTTGTAAATGCGGCAACTTTTGCACAAAGTTGCAAACCAATCAATAAACGCAGATCGTAATTTTTTTTTACCACAAATATAAGGAAGAATAAACATCGGCCAAAACTGATGAATACATTTTTTTTAATACATTTTTTTGGATATGTATTATAGCAAAAAGTAAGAAATATTATCCGGTGCGTTCCTGTTCACCGGTTCAGGTGTGATTCAGGTCAGAACTTTTGCCTAAATTTGAGCCTGAACCAGACCCAAAGACTCACAGGACCCTTCTGCAATCCAGACCGTGGCCACCCTGGACCTGTGTGAACTGGCTCCATTGAGAGCCGGTCACACACACCTGTCATGTGAATTGGATGCGGTGAAACCTGCATCCAATTCGCATATATGTGAACCCAGCCTAAGTTGATTTAAGTTTGCTATCAGATAGGTAAAAAAAAATGTCACATGGGGTTAATTTACTGAAACTGGAGAGTGCAACATCTAGTGCAGCTCTGCACAGAAACCAATCAGCTTTCAGTTTTTAGGCTGGGTTCACACTTAAATCGGATTCTGTTCACAGCAGGGGTCTGGTGCCTCCCTGTTCTCTGTTTCAGACTGCATTAGGACCTGAAACTGAGCCAAAGATGCACAGGACCCTTGTGCAATCTGCTCCGCAGCCGCCCCAGAGATGTGTGAACTGGCTCTATTGAGACCCGGGCACACTCTCCTGTCATGAGAATTGGATGCGGGGAAACCCGCACTAGTGTGAATCTCAAGGCTCAACTTAACAAGCTAAACTTAGAAGCTGTTTGACTACCATACACAGCTGCACCAGATTCAGAGTGCTCCAGTTTTAGTAAATCTCCCCCACTGTGTGCCAAAGGGTGTCCCTTTTTATCATTTCAGAACATTGGGAGGTATGCATAAGGGCCTGTGTCAACAGGCTTTTGTTCACTACAAGTGAGATTTGCATTCCAATGTGTAAATGAATCCTGCTTGAAGCAAGTCAAATGCAAGTCACAAGGAGGTCAACTGCAGGTCAAGTGCACCTATCAATGAGGTTTGAAGGGTCTCAAAATAGGCTCAAACTGATGCCCTCAACACAAACCCAAAACCTGTCGACACAGGTCCTTAATGCATGCTGCTGGAAAGTTTGCCATGTTGGATACAAATGGGAACTTATGTACAAAAAGTATGCTAGCAAAAAATAGTATTGCCAAAAGCAACCATACAGAGTCCTTGTATCAGCTTTAAAGACTGCAGATATAACGTGTGGACTTTTGGTTGTTTTGGGTTATAACAAATGTTCTTGTTAGCACACTTTTTTTATTAAATACTTATTTAAAATATTAAAAAAAGTTTTAATATAAATATTAAAATACTTATTTCATTAGAAAAAAATTGAATGGTAAAAGGCTATTTTCTTTCCAGGTCCAATGTTCTTCGTTCATGAGAATAGCAAAACAATGCATTAGGGCCACTGGATGGAGCTGCTGTTCATCGGAAATAAATATTCACATACCCCTTATTTACCAAACAAAGTGTGGTCAATTCCTGATTTGTCTTATTCTTAAGAATGAAGAACATCCGATGTGGAAAGAAAAATGCCTAGTCATGTTTGATTTTTCCAGCATTTGAATAGAAAGAATGTACATTCAGTTTTGTGGTATAAATAGCTCTACAATTTTTTTTTATAAATACACCCCTTAAAGTATATGTCAAGCCAATTAATAAAATCTCATGTAAACGTTACCATTTTGAAGTTGTTTTTTTTTAAATCTGTCATTTTCATTATAATAAATCTGGTGATCCTGCCATGAAGATTATTGTTCAAGGCTAGGTTCACACATGTTTTCAGTTCAGTGTCCAGTGTAGTTTTATTCACTGTTTCAGGTGTGATTGAGGTGCTAATTTTTACTTGAATTCGCACCTAAAGCTGACCCAAAATCGTACTGAACCCTTTTCAGAAACGGACCACCGCTGTTCCGGACATGTGTGAATTGGCTTCATTGAAAGCCAGTTTGGTTCACATGTTATGCGAATCAGATGTGGTTCCGATTATATGTGAACCAAGCCTAAAGAAGAATTCCAGGTATAAATATTTTATACATAGTTACATTGTTCCAGCTTAGACCAATGTATCTATGTATATACCACACATGGCCCATGCCTCTGGAAGCTGGAAATCAGTGAAGTACACCTCACTACTCCAGTCATCTCCACTTGCTTCTGGGTCCCGTGCCAAGCTGCTGCCCTTCTGCATTTTGACCACCGGCCCGCTCAGTACGGGCCCTATTCAGAGAATCTTTCACATTTTCTCAATGTCTCAATAAATTCAAAGCATTCTTTGATTGGTGGAAGTGGGGAGGAGGCGTGGTGATATCACCACACATTACACAGGCATGTTTCACTGTTGTCACTATTAGTAAACCCACCTTGAGAACTGCCATACAATGATTGTTGGAATGCATATAGACAGAAAGTCCCTGCAAAGAGGCTGCGCTAAACCAGCAGCACTAACATGTAAAAAAAAGAATGAAAAAAGGTATAAACATGAATTTTATTTAAATAAAAGCAATGGTTTATGTTACACAGAGCTTTAACAAGTTAAATGTCATCCAGTTCTGATTTCCATATGCTTTAAAGCAGCCCTAAAATTTTCCACTCGCCTACTCGCATTTTGCGAGTGGAAAATGAGGGTTGGCAAGGAGCTGGGCTGCCTGGGAGCAGGGGGGGGAGAGCACCACCACCATAAGGGCCGGTTCACACTTGCGCGGCGCAGAGCGGCGCGACTTCGAGGCCTGTTCACATCTAGGCGAATTGTCAGGGGACTTGAGTCCCCTGACAATTCGCCTCAATGCTGTGCAAATGGGACCGTTCTAATAGGAGCGAATCGCTTCGCTCCGCCTTAGAAAAATGGTCCCTGCACTATTTTCAGGGCGATCTCAGGCGGCTTGCATTGACTTCTATGATAGAAGTCTCCTCGCAAGCCGCCTTGAGATCGCCTCAGGCGCCGCTTCGCGCTGCTCTGCGCCACTCCAGTGTGAGCCGGCCCTTAAGGGATGAATGGGAGCGGTTCTCCCAGTGGAAGAGAGCGTGGAGTAAGAGGAGACCCGGCCATGATCACAGACCGAGGATTGCCCGCTGAGTCGGGAGGGCGGGACTGTATGTGGCGGCACGCAGACTGCAATTACAGTGTGATGTAAACTGTTATACAGCGGGCAATCCTCAGTCTGTGATCCCGGCCAGCTGTCCTCTTACTCCACGCTTTCTCTTGTCCTCTGCACTGCTGAGGATGTAATGGTGGACACAGGTGGGCTTCAATGGTGGACTCTGGTGAGGCTGCAATGGTGAACACTGGTAAGGCTGCAATGGTGGACACAGGTGAGGCTGCAATGGTGGACATAGGTGAGGCTGCAATGGTGGACACTGGAGAGGCTGCAATTGTGGATACTGGTGGGCTGCAATGGTGGACACATGTGGGCTGTAATGGTGGACACAGGTGAGGCTGCAATTGTGGACACAGGTGGGCTGCAATGGTGGACACATGTGGGCTGCAATGGTGGACAAAGGTGAGCTGCAATGGTGGACACAGGTGAGTTGCAATGGTGGACACAGGTGGGCTGCAATGCTCGACACAGGTGAGGCTGCAATGGTGGACACAGGTGAGGCTGCAATGGTGGACACTGGAGAGGCTGCAATTGTGGCCACTGGTGGGCTACAATGGTGGACACAGGTGGGCTGCAATGGTGGACACAGGTGGGCTGCAATGGTGGACACAGGTGGGCTGCAATTGTGGACACTAGTGAGGCTGCAATGGTGGACACTGGTGAGGATGCAATGGTGGACATTGGTGGGCTGCAATGGTGGACACAGGAGAGGCAGCAATGGTGGACACTGGTGAGCCTGCAATGGTGGACACTGGTGAGGCTGTAATGGTGGACACTGGTGAGGCAGCAATGGTGGACACTGGTAAGGCTGCAATGGTGGACACTGGTGAGGCTGCAATGCTGGATACAGGTGGGCTGCAATGGTGGACACTGGAGAGGCTGCAATTGTGGACACTGGTGGGCGGCAATGGTGGGCACTGGTGGGCTGCAATGGTGGACACAGGTGGGCTGCAACGGTGGACACAGGTGGGCTACAATGGTGGACACAGGTGGGCTGCAATGGTGGACACAGGTGGGCTGCAATGGTGGACACTAGTGAGGCTGCAATTGTGGACACAGGTGAGGCTGCAATGGTGGACATAGGTGAGGCTGCAATGGTGGACACTGGAGAGGCTGCAATTGTGACCACTGGTGGGCTGCAATAGTGGACACTGGTGGGCTGTAATGGTGGACACAGGTGAGGCTGCAATGGTGGACACAGGTGGGCTGCAATGGTGGATACAGGTGGGCTGCAATGGTGGACACTGGTGAGGCTGCAATGGTGGAGACTGGTGAGGCTGCAATGGTGGACACTGGTGAGGCTGCAATGGTGGACACTTGTGGGATGCAATGGTGCACACTTGTGAGGATGCAATGGTGGGCACTGGTGAGAATGCAATGGCGGACACTGGTGGGCTACAATGGTGGACACTGGTGAGGCTGCAATGGTGGACGCTGGTGAGAATGCAATGGTGGACACTGGTGAGGCTGCAATGGTGGACACTGGTGAGGCTGCATTGATGAGCACACTTGAGGCTGCACTGATGGGTACTAATAAAGTTGTTGTTAATATTTATTTGTCTTAATTCTGCATAAAACATTTAAGTGTCATTTCATGAGAATTTATGAGGGCGTGTATAGGAGCAGGGTCAGGGGTGGGGCATGGTAGGGGTTGGGTGGGGCAATTGGTGGCGAGTAACCCTTAAGGCTTGGCTAATAGCTCAAGACTTGAAATGTTGAGCCTTGTTTTAAAGTATATTTCTAGCCAGCTATTTTTGTATTGTTTTGGATAGAATTAAGATGGTTAAAGCTCTGTTAGTTTTTATTTTTGTTGAAGAAGTGTAAAAAAAATGTATTCAAAGTGAGGGTAATTCCCTTAGGACACAGCTACCATCAATACAGGTGTCCTATTCGAAGATCCCTCCACCCCCTGTTACAGTGACAACCGTGAAATTTTGGATTTCGCATCACTTTTGTTTCAGAGACAGTGGTCACCAGGACAAATAGATAGGGTGACTCTCCCCAGCGGTGACATATAGTATAGCAATACAAAATTAACAGGAGCTCTAATGATTCCACATTCAATCCAATAGTATGAAAATATATCGAGATATACTTTATTGATATTATAAAGGCTAAAAAAAATCTTCTAGAGAACATAGCAGTTTTCATATTAATCAGCAAATATTTCAATGCAGAGAATCACTGCCAGCTTGCCATATGGTCAAAAAACCTGCCTATTTTCAAAACGATTTCTATTCACACACCACCAATATTCATAAGTTCCACTCGTAACATAGATTTCTGTGATTGATGCTACTAGTGCTTCATGTCTGTTCTTGGTATTACTCATCTAGTTCCATATTGCAAATGACTCTTAACCCACTTTGAAGATGGAGCAGAAAATGTTTTCCAGTCACTGACGGTCCAGTACTGAAGTTCTTCAGTCCACTGGAATAGTTTTTGGCTTTAGTTGTGTTATTATTGGACTGTGGATTTTTTTCCATTGCTGCCTAAATTCTTGCATTTTATCCACCAAAAGTCATCTGGCATTTGGCAAACTTTGATAAGGTGTCCTGTGCTTTGGTCCATTGATTTTACACTTTAGAGACTTCTGCCTTTGAAAAGCCCAAGTGCCCTATGGTTTTGCCCTCCTGGCACTAATGATTATGCCATTTTAAAAGTCTGTCAGATCATGCTTCAAGCTCATTCTCAGAGATCTACGTATTCCTATGCAAAGCAGGTGACAGATTTCTGTCTTTATAGCCACTGAGTGAACATTAAAAGAAACCTGTCAGGGCAGCTGTTACCTAGCAAAGCCAAGGTTCCCATTGCTCTGCGTTCTAAAGCAAAGGTGTGCTTTGCCCTGGAACTCAAATTACTTTTGAAAGTTGCTCAATTTCAAATTCAAATGTTGGATGGGAACTTTAGCTTTAAATCGAGGTTGCAGTCACATTAGCAGGGAATGGCACTGTGCAGTATGGCACTTGTATGAAATCTAGATGCTTAGCATTGCACTGTTAGTGTGGTCAGTAGAACAGCCTTTTTCAAGCAGGGTGCCCAGGGACCCTGGGGTGCCTTCAGGTTTTTTCAGGGGTGCCTTGGCAAAATGCCTAAAAAATGCCCAAAATTGTATGCAAGCAGCGAGTTGATGAAGCCTGCCTTTTAGTTACACAAAGTCACAAGTTTACATTGAGCACCATTACAACCTTTCAGCTGCCAGCATCCTAACAACCGTTGATGCCATCAATTAATAAAGAGGAAGTTGGGCACTTGCACAGCATCCTTGTTTGCCCCTCCCCTTCCCCTCTCTGCCAGTACTGGGGTCACATTAGCTGAGTAAGGGAGAAAATAACTTTTGAAATACTAGTCAGTACCAGTGTACAAAGGTGTATTTGGTTTGGAAGAAGAAGTGTCCTTTAAGGTTGGGTGTCCTATGTGTGTTGATGTTGCTGTGTTATATAAAACCATTTCGTTTCATTTTTCACCTTATAGAATGGTGTGCCTTGAGATTGTGCAGAATTTTAAAGGGTGCCTTGAACAAAAAAAAAGTTGAAAAACACTGCAGTAGAAGACTGCACACATGGGTGAGTAGTGCTCATTATCCTGCTAAAACTCAACTGCCCGGGAATATTATACTGATCATGAAAGATAGCTTCAGCTTTATGTAGTATCATGTAGTTATCCTTGTCTTAATGTGAGTGTGTAGCCAAACTTTTTTCAGTTTTGGATAGAATAGGGAAAAACCCATGTCAGTTTGTTTCTGTTGTCTGTGTCCTGTTTGGGAGATTTCCCTTTACTTCCTACCATGGAGATGGAACAGGGGATGAAAAATCAGGGGGATTGCCCTTTTAAATAGCTCTCCCCAAGATTTCCACTCTATTTCTGTTCTAGGGACAACTGTAAAATGTTGTATTTCCAATCATTTTCTATTTAACTTCCAATACAAATAGTGAGGTTGAAGCTCAATAAAAAACTTGGAATGGGTTCTAAATCCTCACCACTCTACTTATAAAATGTTAAAAAAAAAAAGTTTTGTTTATACATACATTTTAAAGCATGTTCAATTTGACAGCCTACATGTTTAAAATATTAATTTTTTAGACTTGACACCCATCATATAAGTGGTGTTGATTTACTTGATTTCACATCTCAGCACAATCTGGTTCACAGCAGGGGTCTGGTGCATCTTCATTCCCCATTTTAGGTCTGATTTCAGCCTGAATTTTGGGCTGAATTTGGATCTGAAATGGACCAAAAGACACACAGGGCTCTGGTGCAACTTGCACAGGAGATGCTGTGGAGATGTGTGAACCGGCTCCATAGAGAGCCTGTCAAAATCTGCTGCTATGCGAATTGGATGTGGAGAAACCTAAAACTAAAGAGTGCAAAATCTGGTGCAGCTGGGTATGGCAGCCAATCAGTTTCTTTGACAAAAGAACTGGAAGCTGATTGGTTTCTATACAGAGCTGCACAAGATTTTGTACTCTCCATTAGTTGGAGATTAGTAGGTTGATTAGGTTAATAAGTAAATCAACCCTAGTATGTATAGTGACACTTACATCTTGTTTTCTCAATGCTTGTACTGAGCTCCTGCTATGACAAAAAAATACAACCCGATGTTATAAAAACATTGAAGACCCTATATGAATAAATAGTTAGAAAATGTTGTGAAATATTGGAATACACTAGGGAGGTGTTACCAATGTTTGTTGTAAGCAAATGGTGGCATCATCCAAGGAGCAGGCTCTTCGTTGAAAGGGAAAACCCAGGACACCAACAGACTAGTTGATGTCTTGAAAAGAAAGCTTCCATTAGCCTAGTAGCAGTGAACTGTCTACTCTGCTTACCTCGCTCACCAAGCTGTAAATTGCTGGAGCTCAGTTCATCATTATGGCACAGTTAATCCTTTCCTTTTCTCCTCCTGGGCTCACCTAATGGGTTAAAAGGCTAGAGTACATTTGTGACTTGCCGGTGACATATAATGCTCAGGTCCTTCATGCAATCAACTTTTGCTTGACATGTATTTGCTCATCACAGGACCCACATTACCGCTGGGAAAATGAAGAAAAACCTAAATTAACACTTGACATTCAATATGGTCAAGTCCTTAATTGGCTGGGCTTCCTGAGAAAGCAATTTTCTATTCCCCAAACCGTTCGTGTGTCATGTGTAGAGCTGTGCTCTTGGACATAACTGCTGTCCCTAGCTCACTCTAATGAGAGCAGATGAATTAGAGCTACGTGACACGATTTTAGCAGGGCGCTCCCTCTGTCCCTACCTCTCCCCCAGTCTTATCTTTTATATTCTCCCACTGCTAGTGACAGCTGTGGCTGAAGGTTTATGAGGGTAGGACAATGGCTAACTAATAGTAATGCAAAGAATAGCACTTTTGCATTCAAATTATAATTTCAGGTGTAGGAAAACAGTATTTGCTTCTACAGCTGTACAGTGCCTGGCAAATGTTACCCATACTGCAGTTCTTTACATGATCATGCACTACAAAAATCTATACCATCTACATATTTTATAGACATCCCAATAGATAGATCAATAGGTCTTTTAGAAGAAGATAGCAATAGGAGATAGCAGAAACAGGGTCAACAGTGAAATAGATAGATAGATAGATAGATAGATAGATAGATAGATAGATAGATAGATAGATAGATAGATAGATAGATAGATAGATAGTATTGTTCACCATGCAGAAAGAAAAATAATAGGTTTTATTCTTTGGATATTTTATATACAGTACATCAAAAAATATGTAAAACTCAAATTAAAATCACATCAATATGAATAAATTGCTAAATTAGAAACAATTAAAAAGCACCATATTATAGTTGAAGTATCTACAGCTACATGCCCTTTAGAGAATTTCCTTGCCATGTGCAGTTTTTTCATGAAATCAGAACAAACACTATGGACATATGTTTTGACTGAATGAATAAAAGTAACGTCTACTGTTTACCTAAGTAGCTAACAAACATAAAGTTGCCAATTTATGAAGCAGCCATATGGCCTAACTTTACCTGAATTACAAAAAAAAAACAAGCATATTTAGCTCTACAAATGTGTTTAGAGCATTGCTTGATTCTGCATGAAGTAAGCAAATCCTCATTCCAACAAATAAGGGAAAAGCCAAGAGGAAGAAAGCCCAATCACAAGACCTGTCAAAGTCATGTGAACACCCTTTCCACCAATCAGAGTGTTTTTTGCAGTTTTAGGCAAGGGATACTTTGGGGGACACGGGTTTCACACTGCACGCCATTTTTGAATGACCATAGAGTAAAGTAAACACTTCAGTATCCAAAGGAGAGTGGATAAATAACCTTCACAGTGTTACAAGAGGTGCAATTATGACTGTGTCTTCATAAAAGCTGCCCAAATAAACCAATCATATTTAAATATTCTCTAAATATCTTTTCCTACTCCAAGTTTGAATCAATTGGTTTTCACAGCAAGTCACAGACACCTTTTATAAAAATGTACTTTATAGCTAAGGCTCATTCAACACGCTACATTTTGTTCGCTCATCGTTTTGAGTATCTTTTAGAAATAATTTATCTTAAGCATGCATATCCAAATTAAAGCTTTGGATTGCAAATTCCATATCAAAAGAAACAGATGCTAATTCCAGGGCAATCATGTTAGTACATTGATGCTAAATAGTTTCACGACTACCATAGTACTAATATATATGGCAGGGCTCATTAGATAGCCACTTCAATTGGAGTGATGAAATATAAATTAAAGATGCTCTTGTGAACAAAGCCAAATTTTCTATTATTAATTAAACAAGTGCACATTTTGTTTGTGCCTTTTTCATATTTGATATAGCTAAGTATCACCAAGGCCTTCATTAAGCATTGTATTTCAAGAAGAATAATAACCAGTATTGTTTATCAACCAACCAGGACCCATCTTTAATTTATCTGACTACAGAAAGGTGCTGAAGCTACACTTTTTATTGGATGACATGGGTTAGAGTTTAAGAAGAACTTTATGTTACGAATTACTTCCGGAACCACTATGAATCGATATAGTTTATACTTTTTCCGTGTTTGTTTTACACGTGAACAAATTAATTATTATCTTTTAAACCGAAACAAGTGTTCTCGTAGAAATTAAATATAAAGTAGTGAGGTTAACTTCACCGATAGATTACTCGGGACGGTATATATAATCATGATACCATCAGCACTTTGATAAATCGTAGTTACATGATTGTACTAACGGGACCTTAATCGTAGACAAAGAAAACTATACCTTAAACGTTAGGTTTCGAAATTAAACCTATACGTACGAATTCTATTTAATAAAGATTTTCTATGAGTTTTG
>BLSH010192371.1:875966-887957 GCA_018402905.1 Glandirana rugosa | reverse complement strand
CTCTGATTTGAAAATGGTGGTGGGGCGGGGCTGAGGACTCTGATGTGAAAGTGGCAGAGGGGCTGAGGACTCTGATTTGAAAGCTGGGGGCTGAGAACTCTGATGTGAAAGTGGTGGTGGGAGAGGCTGAGGACTCTGATGTAAAAGTGGGGGAGGGGCTGAGGACTCTGATTTGAAAGCTGGTTGGGGGCGGCTGAGAACCCTGATGTGAAAGTGGTGGAGGGGGACTGAGGACTCTGATGTGAAATTGGGGGTGAAGCTGAGGACTCTTATTTGAAAGCTGAGTGGGGGGGGGGCGGCTGAGAACTCTGATGTGAGAATGGTAGTGGGGGGGGGGCTGAGGACTCTGGTGTGAAAGTGGGGGAGGAGCTGAGGACTCTGATTTGAAAGCTGGGGGGACTGAGAACTCTGATGTGAAAGTGGTGGTGGTGAGGGGGGTAGTAGCTGAGGACTCTGATGTGAAAAGGGCACTCTGATGTGAAGTAGGGACTCTGATGTGATAGGTAGCCCCATTTTAATTGGGGTTCCTCAAAACTTTGCATACAGTTAAAAGGGTGCCGTGACTAAAAAATGAAAGAAAGTAAAAAAGAAAGAAAGAGAGACACAAAGAAAGAAAGACATACTGGGTTACAGCACTCCACTTGTTTTGCAGGACATTTGATGTCACCTATGTAGCTTATTAACCTCTTGACGCCCTCGCTATAGCCGAATGATGGCTATAGCATGGACCTGCTTTGCCAGGAGGCCGTCAATAGAAGTCCTCCTGAGAATGTCTGCGCATCCCTGCGGGTCGTGTGTGTGATCACTGGGTCTATGAGACTCAGCTGATCACAGATCCCGGCCCCTTACTACGTGATCAGCTGTCAGCCAATGACAGCTGGTCATGTGATGTAAACAGATCGGTAATCTGTATTTTTTTCCCCTCACGCTGTCAGCATCAGGGGAAAAAAAAAAGCCAGTTACCGGCTTTTGTCAGAGGGACATTGGTCCCTCACACAGAGAGCCACAACTGCTCACCTGTGCCCACCAGTGCCATCTTCCAGTGCCACCTTCCAGTACCCTCCAGTGCCACCTTCTAGTGTCCACAGTGCCACCTATCAGTGCCCACAGTGCCACCAGTGCTGTCAATCAATGGTCATCAGTGCCTCATCAGTGCCACTGATCAATGCTGCCTATCAGTGTCACCTACCAGTGCCTACCAGTGCCAATCAGTGCCATCCATCAGTGTTCATCAGTGCTGCCTATCAGTGCCGCTTATCAGTGCCATCTATCAGTGCCCATCAGTGCCGCCTCATCAGTGCTTATCAGTGCCACCTATCAGTGCCCATTAGTGCCGCCTTATCAGTGCCCATCAGTACCTATCATTACAGCCTCATAAGCGCACATCAATTTATGAGAAAATTAACTGTTTTAAAAATTTTATAACAAGCTAGGAAAGGTTTTTTTTTTCAAAATTTTCAGTCTTTTTTAGTTATTTTTAGCAAAAAAATAAAAAACCCCAGTAGTGATTAAATAACACCAAAAGAAAGCTCTATTTGTGTGAAATAAATGATAAAAATGTTATTTGGGTGCAGTGTTACATGACAGCACAATTGTCATTCAAAGTGCGACAGCGCTGAAAGCTGAAAATTGGACTGGGCAGGCGGGGGGTTTAAGTGCCCAGTAAGCAAGTGGTTAAACTTCAGAAACATTGGTGTATAGTCATGTGTTTTCTGGGATAGAAACCAGTGTTACTACAGTATTGATATTACTATTTCACTTTATATATTTTAAATTATGCATGTGTCATTTACTTGTTAAATAAACCAAAAAAAAGTCTACATGGCTAACCATTTTTTTTCAGCAAAATTGCAAGTCTTTATTATAACAAGAAAAAAATGTAGGAAAAAATACCTGAAAATAAAATATTTTGTTACAGTTGAGCAAACTTTGACTGCCAGTATGTTTTATCTGTTTAGCATTTTCATCCTCCCTTATACCCAAGTCTTTACCCTTTCTGTTGGGACTAAATGGCATGGAATTACAGCAATATAATTATTAAGAAGTGCTTCTAAACTGTGGTTAGGTTTTTGTCTGACTGCCCACTTTTAAAAGTAAAAATGTCATTTGGGATGACTGCTGCCTAAAAAAGATTTCTTTTCTTAGCTTACAATGTTTCAGGACTTGACATTTTCTGTGATGCAGGTATGTGAATTTCACAGTTCTACAAGGTGAGGAATTTATTGAAGGGATTGACTGGACTTCTTTTTCAAAGTCCTGACATAAAAGTAATCCAACTGCATACAATTTTTTTCCCCCAAAAATGGCAAAAGTCTTCAGAGTAAGTAACAGCCACTTTCCAGGGCTTCTTTCCTTTAAGTACTACATCGTTTTTCCTCATGAAGACCTTGTGCTGGAAAAGGCCAAGCGTGAACATGATATAAAAATGGAGAGATAAAAGGAAACCCTGACAACTGACCTCTTCCTTTTCTCTTTTGCTGCATTTATTTCATTTATAATGGCACGGCATTGTTCAAACTGTCACTGGAAGTTTGTCAATGAATTAATATTTAAAAAACTTAATTAGATGCGACTTTTACTACAACTACGCAAGGCATGTGTGAATGCATGAGGCAGTTTGAAATGGCAGTTTGCCTGCTAATACTTATTCTAAAACATCAAAAGGAATGCATTTTGGTGGGCTTATGGAAATGTCTGGGGACACAGCTAAGCTCATATGGGCCCAGGTGAAAAATGTAAGCTAGGAGCCTGACGTCTTTTCTTGATGATGATGCTTTTACTGATGCAATGAGAGAGTAGAGTAAGTGTGTGTAGGGAAGCGGGTGTGCTAAACAAACACCTATATAGGACTGCCAGAAGCAGAAGCTATGAGCACCTACCACTAGCCTTCACCTTTTCCTGCAGGGAGTAGTAGCTATGAGCACCTACCACTAGCCTTCACCTTTTCCTGCAGGGAGTAGTAGCTATGAGCACCTACCACTAGCCTTCATATTTTCCTGCAGGGAGTAGTAGATATGAGTACCTACCACTAGCCTTCACCTTTTCCTGCAGGGAGTAGTAGCTATGAGCACCTACCACTAGCCTTCACCTTTTCTTGCAGGGAGTAGTAGCTATGAGCACCTACCACTAGCCTTCACCTTTTCCTCCAGGGAGTAGTATCTATGAGCACCTACCAGTTGCCTTCAACTTTTCCTGCAGGGAGTAGTAGCTATGAGCACCTACCTCTAGCCTTCACCTTTTCCTGCAAGGAGTAGTAGCTATGAGCACCTACCACTAGCCTTCATCTTTTCCTGCAGGGAGTAGTAGCTATGACCACCTACCATTTGCCTCCAACTTTTCCTGCAGGGAGTAGTAGCTATGAGCACCTACCACTAGCCTTCACCTTTTCCTGCAGGGAGTAGTAGCTATGAGCACCTACCACTAGCCTTCACCTTTTACTGCAGGGAGAAGTAGCTATGAGCACCTACTACTAATCTTCACATTTTCATGCTGGGAGCAAATGCTTTTAGTGCCTATCACCAACCTTCACATTTTCTTGAACTGAAAATGAAGTTAACAAGGTTCTTTCATATGCTCCTACATGTGACAATGCGCCGGACAGCTGATCAATCATTCAGGCCTGGGGCATGGCAATGTGAGATGGAGGAAGGAGTTTCTGAATGTTCTTTACTTCCAAAAATGTAGAGAAACATGCATGCTGTAAATACAAATTTAAATGTAATTGATATTTACTGACAACTAAAAGTGGTTCTAAAGGCAGAAAATGTTTCACCTTCATGCATGCTATGTATGAAGGTAAAAAAAAAAATCTTCTGCATGCAGCTCCCCCCAAGACTCCCCTTATACTTAACTGAGCCTGATCCCGAGCTAGCAATGTGCACATTGGTTCTCTCCCTGCTTGTTGGCTCAAACCATTGGCTCGTGATCAGAGGCGTAACTAGAAGCTTCATGGCCCTGGTGCAAGAAATTATGAAGGGCCCCCCTGACCCCTGGTCAGGGCCCTTCCCTCTTCTCGCTAATCCTGGGGCCCTTTACTCCCATCACGGGTCCCTTTATTATGGTCTCGCAGCAGCACCCTTTCACAAGTTCTGCAGCGGGCCCCATTACTACCATCTTCGGGCCTCTCCATGGTGGTGAAATGCCTGGGCCTGGTCGCAATTGCAGCCTTAGCAATCCGGATAGTTCCCTCACTGGTGTCAGTAGTTTTTAATTTTTATTTTAATTTTATTATTTTTTTACCATTTCATTTAATTTCTTTTACAATTTTATTTTTATTATTTTAATTTTTTTTAGGAGCTCTGTTGGGGGGCTTTGATGAGATATCAAGGCTCTAAACAAACCTCAGCCCTCAATCTCCATTTGTGTAACCTCAGCTGCACAGAATGAATGGACAGGAATAGTCAAGTACCGAGCATCCCATTCATTCAGAAACGGAAGCATAGTAAAAGACAGTTTACTATGCTTCAGTTATGAATGAACCAATTGGTACCAATCACTGACTCTGTCCATTCAGAAAAGGAAGGAGCCGGTAAATGACAACCCCTATCATTACGCCCCTGCTCCTGCTGCTGTCAATCGCAGCCAGTGAGGAGGGAGCAATTGGTGGGGCCAAGCTCCATTTTGTATGTTTTATGGAAACACAGAGCGGGGGTCGGGAGTGAGCATGCACAAGGTCCCCCATAGCAAGTGGCTTGTTATGGGGGCACTTGAGGAGGAAGAGCCTGGAGCATTGGGGAACCTCAAAAGAGGAGGATAGGGACTGTTCTGTGCAAAACCATTGCACAGAGCAGGTTAGTATAACATTTTATTACTTAAGAGAAAAACATTTGAGGGTTTACACTTTTTCACGTTAAAAGATCGGTGTAGACATTTGAAATAAATGTGTGAACTATCTAGCCTGACAAAAAGTTGTTCTGTTTAGCTAGTTTTATAATGTAGGCAACACGAAGCTATAGAAATGGAAGGCTTTCATGGGAATATGATAAAACAGTAACTCGCTAATAACATTATGTGCACCCTCCTCCAGTCAGCAAGCTCCCTTTGTTAGTGCCAGAGTCCTGTGCGATATAGTAAAGCCTCTTCTTTTCCCTGTCTTAATGTTCATGTACAAGGCATTATACATATTATACAAAAACAGTTAGAGGTAAAATTATGCTATGACATAATTGCCTGATTTCAAGTTTTTAAGCCCAAATTAAGTTTAGAAGCTCACACAACGCAGTGTGCTTCCACATAAGTTTTCTTGCGCCAAGCCATTAACATTAATTTTGAATTGGTTGTCAACACACCACAGCACACTAAAAAGTTGATCCTGCTCCATTTTTCAAAATGCAGCACAGAGAAATACCATCTGTTCATTGGGGTGTAATATAGCATAGGGGCACTGCAACACATTGTTTATGTGCAATGGGGTGCAATTAACAATGAATGACAATGTACAGTAACATACATATTCATGTATTACCATGACACCTGTTACAAAACGTGCTATGACCTGCATTATAAAGCATCATATGGTGTGAATGAGCCCTCAAATGTATCTGCATCTGAAAGTATCAGTGGAAATAAAAAGCAGCCTTAAGGTACTTTTGTGCATCTTCAAATGTTTTCAGGAGGGTTGAAGGATTCTGTAAAACTAGAGGGTGCAAATAAGCTAATTCTTCAAGCACATTTCTTGGTCAAGCCTACAATGAAACCATTCCTCCCTCAACATTCATCATAGTGATGAGCCAAACTGAAGGTGAGGGGGGTGGCAGGCCAGCTATAGACTTTACCAAAAAAAAAAAAAAAAGAATTGGCATAATAAAGCATTGCTAGGTTTAGAGCATGTGGAGTCTTTCTAAAGATATGACATTTTACTCACTGGGACATGTTTGAAGGGCTTACAGCTTTACAGATATTACCAAGAAAGTTCCCCAATGAACCCTGTATGCCCCTAAACAATATTTAGTATGCCACTCTTTGGCAAATCTGGGCAAACTGAAACAATCTTCCTTTTCTTTTAATTCTCGTTATAGTTCTATCTATGAGTCTGCCCATGTGTATATGTGACTATCAATGTGTACATGTCATAGGCAGAGAGAAAGATATAGTGTTCCACAGTAACCGAACTTTCATATTAGTAAATGTCTTATTCAATTTACACCCAAATACCAGAACTTAGCTCCTCTAAAGGGGAACTCCAGACATATATAAAATGCACAAATGAATGCCACTCTGTATTCCTTATTACATAAATAAATGTAATTTTCAAATTCAAAAAATGTAAGTATCAGAATTTGACCTGGTATTCGCCTCTTGCAGTCCCCGTACAGAAAAGCTCAAAGTTTGTTGGGGGGGGGGGGGTGATGTGAACAGCATAAGATGCCAGTCAGCTATACTTCAGTCCTCATATGCTGACAAGGAGCACACTGATAGAAGGAGAGAGTGTGCAACAGAGAGATGAGGTCATCAGAATACTGATTCTTCTTTCACTGTGCAGTCACAAGCTGATGGAGGGAAAAGACCTGCCTGTGTTACTTAATGGCAATAGACTAAAAACAGGTCTCCTGCCTTGCCAGACAGAGCTGTGCTGTGTGGCAGAGCTGTGTAGTTCGCAGGACTGGATTTACAGAAATACAGATCTTTTGGCAGGTAGAACAACCTCATATCTATTTAATTTGTCTATTTAAATGCTTGCCAGAAATTCAGCTTTAACATACCATCACTACTCCCTAAAGCACACCCATCCATAAATGGAATTACCACCCTTTGTCATATTATTGCCATTCCCTAAGGGTAACTTATGTTTTTTGTTACAAAATGCATATACATTCATATACATGGGTGATCTTTGATAGGGAAAAATAAGTATACATATCAATCTCTCTTTTTTTAATTACATTGCTATACCTGTAAACTACAGTGCCAACTTAAGTGCTTTAAACATCATAAAATGTATCACAATTATGATATGCATTATCACTATACCAGTTAATTAGTAGGGAGCCTATTCTGGCTAAAGCAGCCCGTAGATGATTAGATTTTCTTCCCTTCCACCACAGGTGAAAGGAAAGAAAATTACTTCCCCCATCAATACAATGCAGGTTGATGGGGGAATGCCTCCCACAGCGCTATTGTGTTCTGCCAGTGAGGGGGGCGCGGGGAGATTATTGCAAGCGGTTATAACCAACAGCAGTAATCACAAAAAATCCAGCAAGCTGGTTGTACCCAAGTCGATTGATGGATCAACTTGGGTACAATCAGCCTGCCCATGCATGGATCAAAATCCGGCCGGTTCAGTAGGGACTTTTACTCCAAGTATGGTTGGCTTATGATACTGAAAAATAAAAGGTTTGCATTATTGAACATGCAAGGCCCCATGTTGCCATACTCTGTTTCAAGTGCAGTAGACATTTTCACCCGAACCTTCATGATAATATACCCTTGCTATATAAAAATAAACTTCTGTTAACTTATTAACTGACAGCTATCACTACTGTTCTGGGTAAGAAAATGCAATTACTATCATCTGGGAATACCATTGCTCCCATTGTGAAAAAGATCAAAATTGCCTTATATCCCTCTTTTGCACATTCTTCCACATTCCTTTCTCCTTCTCTACTTCTTCCTCTGCCTTTCTTTTTAAAAGACTTTATTAGATTAAGCTAAACCTTTTTTTTACTGTATATGCATCTTCCTCGCATGTTTTCCTTGTTGCCTGCATCTCTCCTTGAACACTGTTAATCCCCCTTGCTTTTTAAAGAAACATCCTACATTCTTTGTGTTCGACACACTATTTTAGCACATAACATACATATATCACAGTTCTCTGGAGAAACGGCATAGCGCTTTGGGATAAAGACCGATTTACACTAATGCACACACATGCATACTTTTTTATATAACAATACTTCTGGCAAAGAAAGTTCAAGATAATAGGAAACAGTCATGTATATAAAAAAGAGAAAAAAAGGTAAAATATCAGCATCCAGGTTGCTTTTTCAGCAAAATAAAAAAAAGTAGTCAGTACTGTTGACATTGATTTCTAGTTTACATGGAAGGCATTGTCTTGGATGCATTTCACAAACCATCATCCACTTTCACCTTCTTTGTTCGTTCCAATAATCTTTCCCTTATAGTTATTTCTTTATTAACCCCCATATATAATGCACAGGTGTCAAACTGGTGGCCCTCCAGGTGTTGCTGAACTACAAGTCCCATGAGGCATTGCAAGACTGACAGTTACAAGCTTGACTCCCACAAGCAGAGGCATGATGGGAGTTGTAGTTCTGCAACAGCTGGAGGGCCGCCAGTTTGACACCCCTGATTTAACCACTTCAGCCCCGGAAGGATTTCCAGCTTTAGGACCGGAGCACTTTTTGCGATTCGGCGCTGCGTCGCTTTAACTGACAATTGCGCGGTCGTGCGACGTTGTACCCAAACGAAATTTGCGTCCTTTTTTTCCCACAAATAGAGCTTTCTTTTGGTGGTATTTGATCACCTCTGCGTCATTTCTGATCGCCGCTATAAACAAAAGAAGAGCGACAATTTTGCAAAAAAACCCAAATTTCTTACTTTTTGCTAAGATACAAATCCAAAAAAAAAATATAAAAAAACATTTTTTTTCACCGTTTTTGGCCGATTTATATTCTTCCTCATATTTGCGATAAAAAAATTCGCTATCGGCGTTTATTGATTGGTTTACGCAAAAGTGGTCGCGTTTACGGATGATGAGAATTCATTTTTGGGGTTTTTATTTATTTTTTATTTTTTACTAGTAATGGCGGCGATCTGCGATTTTTAGCGGTACTGCAATATTTCAGCGGACAGGTCGAAACATTTTGACACTTTTTTGGGACCATTGGCATTTATACAGCGATCAGTGCTATAAAAATGCACTGATTACTGTGTAAATGCCATTGGCAGTGAAGGGGTTAACCTGCAGGGGGCGCACTAAGGGTTAAGTATGTTCCCTGGGCGTGTTCTAACTGTATGGGGGCTTGCCTAGCTGGGGAAGGGAAGTGGTCACAGCCTTCACGTACAGGAAGGCTGTGTTCACAGCCCTTCCCCCTCACACAGAGCGGAGGTCCGTGTTTACTTACACGGACCTCCGCTCCTTCACTCCGGGGGGGGGCATCGCGGGTGGCCGGCAGCAATCGAAGCCGCCGCACCCGCTCCCTGGCCCCCCCCAAACACAGTGAGCGCGCGCGCCTCCGGCGGCGCGCGCGCGCTCACAGTGGCTCTGTGTCGCGGCCGCCGTCGTATGACGGCGATTCGCGTTACAGAGCCACATTGTTGCCATCAATTGCCGATCAGCCGTCGGCAAGCGGATAATGTATTAACATTTACTTAACTGGACTAAACACACAGTTTATACCAGATACAGTTTTGCATGAATTGGAATATCCCCATCTGTTGGACTTACTTATGCTGCTACCTCCTTAATCTTTAATGGTCCAGTGTAAGTGATGTGTACAGAAGTCAAGAGATTCTATACTAAAGACAGCATTCATAAATGGCACAATGCAGAAAAAACAGACATGCAGTTTTAGCAATTGTATTCTAAGATAGAGATTAGTGTACAAGACTGTACAAATATCCAGTACAAGAGGTATGCCATTAAGCACACCTATCATCAAACACTAGACCTTAATGTGACCTATCTGCCTGACAACAGGCCCTTATCCTATTTTAAAAGTACTACTGTACTCCCCAGAGAACTCTGAACCTGAACATGGGTGACTTCAGCTGTGGCATGCATTCCTCATTCCAATATTATTCAAGTGTGTGCCTGTCTGCCTCATATCCAAATGACTTGTAAACTGTGTTTGTATCATGCAAAATATAAAATACGACAAGCTCAATTTTGATCCATGTTTACTTTAAAGCGTATCTAAACCCAACAAGAAAAATTTTATATGTTGCAGCTTGCCTATCTTTTGATGTGGTGGCTGCCATTACTTTCTTTTTTCAGGCTTCTCTTCTTATTATTTTCACCCTTTAATCCTGCTAGTAGCACACTTCCTGTCCTAGGGCGACAGAACTGACTCACCATACTGTATCTGCAAGGGAGCAGAATTTCACCCCTAGATCAGGACTACAGAACACCCCCCTTTTTTTCATAACAATGGGGCGGGGGGGAATGTGGACCACAGAAATAACTGGAGACAATGTTAACTTATAAAAATCAGCAAAAGCAGAACGCATAGGAAGCCATCAGCTAGTAAGATTTCTGGCAGCATCTACAGCATGGGTGCTCAATCTGTGTCCCTCCAGCTGTTGCAGAACTACAAGTCCCATTATGCATTTTATAATGACAGTTACAAACAGGACTCCCAAAGGCAGAGGCATGATGGGACATGTAGTTCTGCAACAACTGGAGGGCCACAGGCTGAGCACCTATGACTTAAAGGTATTGTTTGTGCTTATCAATCAGATATAAGAAACGCTTTTAATGGTATATTTAGCAGATCAAATAGCACAAACAAGAGAACATGTCATACTTACCTGCTCAGTGAAATGATTTTGCACAGAACAGCCCGGATCCTCCTCTTCTCTGGTCCCTCTTTGGCTCTCCTGGCCCCTCCCTCCTGTTGAGTGCCCCCACATTAAGCAGCTTGCTAGAAGGTCACCCGAGCTGAGTCACAGCTCCCTGTGTCCATTCAGACATGGAGCCCCAGTTCGGCCCTGCCCCCTCTCTCTCCTGATTGGCTAACTGACTGAGTGACGGCAGTTGGAGCCAATGGTGCTGCTGCTGTGTCTCAGCCAATCAAGTCATGGACATCACTGGATAGAGAGGGGGCTCAGGTAAGTATTAGGGGTTGCTGGGGTGGCTGCTGCACACAGAAGGCTTTTTATCTTAATGCATAGAATGCAATCACTTTAACTTCCTTTATGAGAACTGATCAGGTCCACAAGACATAACCTAACTGGTTCTCTTAGTGTCCTTGTTTACTCAAGTGAAGCTCAGTCTTCCTTCATGCCTACTCCACCTAGATGGAGGTTAGTCTTGGCTACATGTATGTGAATAAGGCTGACTAATGCTGCTTCTAGGGAAAGCGGTAAAACTCTACTGGTGTGGGGATAATGGTGCACACAGGGATTACATTCTGCAGCTAGGTTTCATGATAAAGGAGATTTTTTTAATTTAACCAGTGTTTAAAAGTTTTTTTGGCCTGCTACCGATCTGCCTTAATAATATATGTACTTTATTGTTTAGGTAATGAACAGTTAATTTTTACGCACCCATTTAAAATAGCATCCTTAGCTTTTCTTTAGATTTTCAATTTCTAAAGACAAACTCACATTCGATAAGGTAACACTCCAGTGGACTTTCTAGCAGTTCTCAGCAAATAAAGCAAATAGAAAAAGTTTCATGAATGTATTCATTGTACGCTGTTTCTTCATATCCCAGCTTCCAAATGACAGTCATATGCCACCAGCTGCAGGAGGCATTTCAGCTATGTCAATCGTTGTAATGCAGCATACGGGCACAGGGGAACACAGGATTAACCCAACGATTGCTGTACAACCTTATGAAAGTCAGTGAATGGTAGGATTCAATTTGTTATCCTAGCTCAAATAAACACGAATATATATATACTGTATATACAGTATGCAGGATGTCTGATATAATGCTTTGGTGCTCCAAGCTGATAAAGCAATCTACAAGATATAGTAAGCATTCATATGTCTTCCAAAGGCCTTGAGAAAGTTGGACTGTGACCTGCTGAAATGTCGGTCTAATAAAACAACTTTGCTATCTCCTTTGGAAGACCTATTAGTGCCTTTTATATTCTGTTTTAAATATATTTTTCTATTTAAATTTGTGTCAACGAGATTGACTGACTTGATTGATTGAATAATCTTATACCACTTCTAGTCTGTACAACTCGTGGTTTCGTAATATAGTCTGTAGGACGTATGACATATATGTCATATATATATAAGCACAAATAAACTCGATCCTATTGTTTAACTTAGGATGGTAAGTGACTGAAAGTATTCCAA
>BLSH010192371.1:855946-875956 GCA_018402905.1 Glandirana rugosa | reverse complement strand
ATCCCAGCTTCCAAATGACAGTCATATGCCACCAGCTGCAGGAGGCATTTCAGCTATGTCAATCGTTGTAATGCAGCATACGGGCACAGGGGAACACAGGATTAACCCAACGATTGCTGTACAACCTTATGAAAGTCAGTGAATGGTAGGATTCAATTTGTTATCCTAGCTCAAATAAACACGAATATATATATACTGTATATACAGTATGCAGGATGTCTGATATAATGCTTTGGTGCTCCAAGCTGATAAAGCAATCTACAAGATATAGTAAGCATTCATATGTCTTCCAAAGGCCTTGAGAAAGTTGGACTGTGACCTGCTGAAATGTCGGTCTAATAAAACAACTTTGCTATCTCCTTTGGAAGACCTATTAGTGCCTTTTATATTCTGTTTTAAATATATTTTTCTATTTAAATTTGTGTCAACGAGATTGACTGACTTGATTGATTGAATAATCTTATACCACTTCTAGTCTGTACAAGCCTCTTCGACTATTATTTTAAATATTCACATTTGATTGCTGGCTACAATCTTATGTAAATATATAATTTGGGATATATATATATATATATATATATATATATATATATATATATATATATATATATATATAGCATCAAGTAGCAAGTCCCTAAACATAGTAAATTAGACAACGTGGGTTGGTTTATTAGAAAAGATAAGACTATTCACCTAGCCAAGTGAATATTCACTGACTAAATAAGGGGAAGAAATGTTCATGTAATACCCAATAATTTGTGAGGGAAATTAAAAACTCTGTCTTTTTCTTGCACATGGAAGGATTATTAAAATGAATACAAATGTGATAATTGATCAGTCTCCTCCTTTAGGAAATCATCTCTCATTGACTCCTAGCTGCTGATTGCTGTCATTTGACAGTGATCGCAATACAACATCATTGCCTAAACTGAAACTCTGTCTCCCTCTACTCCTTATTGTCAAGGCTGAGGGACTGAGATATGAGTTGCTACATTAAGCATAATCACTTTGCATATGACTGTGAACAAAAAAAGCTTAAGAAATCAAGCTTTTTTAACAGAATCTATATATCTACTCTTATAATAAGGGGACAAAATTGTGCCAATCATAAAAGGATTCATATAAACAATGCAATGTGATTAATCACTCACTGACATAATCAGACTTATTACACCATATCAGAAATGCTGATTGGTTACTGAGGATAAAACACATATATAGATTTTGTTTTTTTTATTAGCAACACTAAAGTATCATTTCATACTACAAAAAATTCACACAATAATGTTTTGAACAAAACATTATGACATCATATGCTGACCTAATTAAAAGACCGTCTTCAAATAAAGTATTTCACAATATTCCCATCAGCTTGTAATGGCCATTGAAATCAACTAGCTGTGTTAGAAAAGAACAGCGCAGAAGAATCTCCCTGTAACATGCTTGGCATCTGGAGAAGCCTTCAACACATTGCTAAGCATGCAATTTGTGATACTTCAAAGGTGCAAAAGCAGCACAGATGCACTGCAGCTTCTCAGATCATTAAAAAGTCCGTATCTACTTTTCCAGTACAGTATCCACAGTCATTTCCATATTTTTCTAATTCATTACACCAAATAACGCTCAATCAGTTAAACATTATCCTGATCAGTATATTTCCTAAAGAAGTGATTTTGTGAAATGTCTGACAAAGCAGAGAACATGTGTACACTTCTAACAGTCAGTTACCTTAGAGGGACATTTTATATAACTTACTTCACCTGTTCTGAAAGGCTGTTTTGCTGAACAAAGGTTTCTCTGCCTTTACAGAGTGTAGTAAATCTGGTATGTTGGTTTCAGCATGGACAACTCAGTGGGGGTTGTAAAAACAAGTTTGAAAAAAATATATACCCCAGAAGCCCTGATCAAACTAACCTTTAGAATGACAATACACTCAACCCTCTCCTTATCTAGACGCTTAAAATTAACCCCCCAACTAACCCCCCAAATGTATACCTTGACACCTATACTACCCCCTAAATGTAACTCAAAACTTGTCTCTAAAACACAATAAGCAATCTTACTCCAATACTTAAAATCACCCCAAACTTATTTCTTGAACTATTCCTATTGTTCCATGGTCATTTAAGCACCAATGATCACACATAAGGGCAAATTGTCAACAACCACCAGTTAGCAGGTTCACTGGTTAACAGAAGAAAGTTTAGAACCCAAATGAGACCCAGGTAAACACGGAAGGAGCATATCAATCCATACATGTAGCATGCCCAGTGGAATTTGAACCCAGGACCTCAGCACTACTGTGCAGGATTGTTAACCACCACCCTATTAAAAAAGCAGCAATAAAAGAAAACTGTGCAATGCAAAACAGTACAGCGATGGAATAAAATGATTTATGACAATATGTTTAAAGGCTGCTCATAGCTCATTAGCAAAGAAAGAGCTGCGAAGGTAGTGAAGTGTGCGGAGGTGTCAGATGTGGAAGCACCAGGAAATATCAGCATGGGAAGGAATCAGCATTGCCAGTAAGCTCTCATTCATTAAACCTCTTGGCAGTCACTTCCTGATGGTGCAGGCTGCCTCTTTGTGGCAGTATGCTGCGTGATAGATTCCCCCATTGCAGGCTTATGAGAACTGCTCTCTTATGGGACAGACAACCCCCACATAACAGAATGTTACCAACTCAGAAATATAACAGTTAAAATGAACAGTTGCAATGAAATAATTACAGGTGTTACCGTTTTATTTTTTAACCAAAAGTCACATTAATAAAATAATGAGCGTACCGATTACTACTGCTTATGATTTCAGTGCAAATTAAGTATAAAAGCCTTTCAAATCCTTCAGGGATACAAATACTGGAAGTTAGGAGATTAATATACCTTCTAGAAAACATTATCCCACAGCAGTCCTTAATTCCTGGTGAGACGTCAGAGTTAGTTATTTATTGAAAACTAGATAACCATTGTCCGATACTGATATTCACAGTGCCAACATATTTTTTAAAAAATGCAAACGAAAACTATTTCCTAATGGTTGTTGTCTATTTGGTCCATTTGGATACTTTTTTTTAAAGCGACACTGTCACAAATAGCTGTGTGATTAGGCTGCTATTACAGTAGCTATTATCTGGCTCAAGTATTGCGTACTAGTTCCAGGGCAGTAATTGGTACTGGTGCCAGAACTGGAAGGTGGCATGATTCAGGAAATGGCTGCTTCCATGAAAGCTTAATCACACAGGTGTTTTGCTTTATTATTCCCAATTGCACGTGGTTCAATAATTAACTGTGCTAAATATTTACATCTTTTTTTTTTTTTTTTGCAATTAAAGTATTGTAGGACTGGCCTTTCATAGAACCTATCAGCACCCAACATTACTAAGTTCTCTTGACAGAACACTTAATCTCTAACATCTAAGGTTAAGACCTTTAGTCTAGGTCACATACAAATACAAGTCTGATACAAATACAAGTCCTCTTATCCTTTTATCCAACATAAGCAGAGGAAATAATAACCACATTTCCACCTTATTTAATAGAGTAGAGCAATGGGGAAGTCTAAAGTGCAGCAGATCAATGGCATCCAATCAGTTTTCAGATTGCATCAAATCTGAACGAAAGAGCTCATTGGGAGGCACAGTATGGTTTTGTGCTTTGCCTCATTAAAGCATAACTACAAATTTGATTATTAAGTTATTATAGCATCTGTAATTACTTCCTAATCTGAGTTCCATTGTTTCTTTTCTTCACATGTTCCCAGTCTGATCCCTAAGTAAATACTGCAGCCGGTGCAGATGAATACCCTAATTCTAGCTTTCTGTCAGTATCATTGCTATTTACACTCCTCTCTGTAATCCCAGAGGTGATGTCATGACGTTATAGGCGATGAAGCTGGGCGGGAATTAATGGATTGCAATTTTAATCAAATCCCATACAATTTAGTTGCATGCAATCCTACACAGTCAGCCACATACAATCCTGCTCAGACAGCATTTCAATTAGCATAAATCCTGCCCAGTCAATTGCATACAATCCCAGCCAGACAGTGTTAGGCAGCCATAGGCTGTGGGCAGTGATAACAACACAGTACTCACCGTTCATGGCCCACGGTACTACCTACCTACAACTGTTTGCAGGAAATTATGTGGGCACCAAAGGGAACTTTTTCTTTTACGTAAGTTCAAGGGAACTTTCAAGTAAATTACAAAGCATTACAAAGCATAAAGTGCAGGCCTTTAAACTTTTTATTACAGACATCAGGTAGAGACTTCTGTCACAATCATAACTTTTAGTGTAACAGTATACGGTATGATCAATTGATTAGAATGTGACTGTTTTGATCAAATGATATACAGTATATACTGAAAAATAAATAAATATTTGATTGTAAAAGAACATACGTAGTAAAATTACAGAAATTTCACATTAGGCAAGATACTCCATTTACCCACCCAGGGTCTATATTCTCCAAGTAGTCTGTTCATAATTAAAGCAGGTGGTGCAAAGTCACTTAGCCATCCATTTCTGCTCTTATCATATTTTTAAGAGCTACCTCTATGAGGTATGATAAACTTTCTAAATTCTCCCTGTGTCTGTGTGGGTTTCCTCCGGGTACTCCAGTTTTCCTCCCACACTCCAAAGACATGCTGGAAGGTTGATTGACTCCTATCTAAATTGACCTCAGTATGTGTATGTATGGATGTGAGTTAGGGACCTTAGATTGGAAGCTCCTTGAGAGCAGGGACTGATGTGAATGTACAATATATATGTAAAGTGCTGCATAAATTGATGGCACTATATAAGTACCTGAAATAAATAAAATATATATAGGATGAAATTCACCGTCTCTTTCCAAAAGAGAGTTGTGCGGTTTTGCAGAGTTAGTAAATTGTTTTTCTGGCCTAGTTTGGGGTCCTAGTTACTGTTCATTCTAGATAATGACTTCAACAAGGAGGTCCAAAATATCTCTTGCTTTTGCTCAGGAGAGCAAAGCGTGGGTAATAATATCAAACACATCTTGCCAGCAGTACATTCTTATGGGGTCCAATATATGCTGTGTAGCAAGAATAGCTATATGAATCTTGGGGGGGGGGGCGGGGGGTACTGACACCTGAGGGATTCTTTGCAATGCTTCAAGCCATTGCTCATCCGTAAGGGGACCCAGGTATTATATCCATTTTTCTTCACAAGATAGTGTTAATGGGCTTTAGGACCTGGTAAAGAAACTGTTATATATTTTGTACACAATATCCTTCTTACATTGAGCAGAGCTATGCATGAAATTGATTCAGTTTTGTATAATGCAAGGTCAGTGAGTTTTTGTTGACTATTAAGAACATGGTGGAGTTGGAGAGATGTAAAAACATAGAAAATTTGAATTTGCTGGGATAACTTGAGAGTATCAGCAATGTATATCTGTGACATGCAAATGGTACCAGCTTTTTTTCCACAAGTCTGATCCCTTCAATTCTATTAGCTTAGTTAGAGATTTATTGTCCCATACAGGGGTGTACTTACTAAAGCCCTGATATTTAAGGATTAGCTGTGAATGGAACCAAGATTTGTGTTACAAATTGACCGTAGGGCGGTGTATGTATGTTTTAGAAAGGCATCAGCTTCCAAAGTTGAAATGTCAGTCTGTGCATTTATTAGGGGTGATGTTGACTTTCTGCTAGGGTCATTCAGAAGAGACAAATGCCATCTACCAAAATGCTTTAACTGTGCAGCCAAATAATACAGCCAGGGCTTAGAGACCACCAAAGCCATCTTTCCTCCCAGGACAGATATAGCTTTTCTAGGAGGCTTGCTGTTCTTAATAAGGTCTCGAAACAGAGCACCTATCCTGAAAAAACATTTAGGCATTTAATGATTATAAAATAGAAGTTGGGGTAAAGCCCAAATAATGCATAATGCATTTTGTTTTATACTGTATTAAGTTGGTATGTATTATTAGATAATAACATTTTTTTTTTAATTTTTATTGGATTGGCTATTAAACATCTATTGTTTAATTAATCCACCGGGGAAACAATTTAACTAAAAAAAATAAATAAATAACTAGATCTAATTGGAGGTGCACAGTCTTGAATTATTAGATTAAATTAAGGAAACGTAAAAGTCAATCTAATGTCTGTGTTTCTTGGGCTGTAGTTGACGCCAGGCTTATATCATTTCAGACAAGCTGTTCTCTGATCAGCCCCCGCTACAGTGTCACAGTGACCTGGCACATACAAAAATCTTTTTTTGCTGGTGCTTAGTGTCTGGCAGTTTGCTCTTTACCTCTGTCCAGAGGAGATCATCCTAGTAAACTACTCAACGATTCCCC
This sequence comes from Glandirana rugosa, assembly GCA_018402905.1. NCBI lineage: Eukaryota > Metazoa > Chordata > Amphibia > Anura > Ranidae > Glandirana > Glandirana rugosa. Next base: position 869,632 of record BLSH010192371.1, on the reverse strand, counting down.
TACCAGCTTATGACCACTGATACTGGCTTCTCTTTGATACATACAATGATAAGAGTGCTGTGATAAAAGAAGTGCTGAGCTGGAAAAGCATGCAAAAGCTTAGCTTTAATTTTATGCAATTCTTTATATCTCAATTATTAAATATACCCAATAAAGTGAACCCACATTTTACACATTTCTTGTAAAGCTCACTCAGTTGGTCACAGCAATGTCATTATCACAATTAATGATTCTTCATAACCATGACCAAAACACCTATACTGTACCTATAGTTAGTTAGCCAAACTGAATAGGTTACAGTTTACTTGTTGAAGCAAGATGATTATCAACTGCGCTCATCTTCAGTTTGGGAACACTCAACATCTACTGCAATATGGTTGAGCTTGTGACAAATGCATACAGGTCGATGTATGGATATGTATCCTTGAGATGTAATATATTTTTTTATTTATGTACTTGACAAAATAATACAATAGAGTGTAACTCTTCTTAATATTCACAAAAATATTCTGAGATTTAACAGCATGCATTTTTGACAAAACAGCGGAGGAAGACAGAAGAGGAGAAGGGGTTTCCTGTTAAAAAATAGGATGTCATAAAAAAAACAAAAAAAAAAAAACAAACAGCACGTGCAAACTGGTTTAACTGAGTGGTGGAGATAGTTTGTTTAGTTTGAAAGGAAGCTGAGGTAATATAATGCCTTCATGACAAGTCCTTGTAAAGTCTACAGTGAGGTATGATGTTGCACTTAACTCTTCTGTTAACAGAAACAGGCTGAATGGACAACCACAATGGCAGCACCACAAATTGGTGTGTTTATATCTTATGCATGTGAAGAGAAAAAGTTGACTGCCTTATGTGCATGTTGATAGATCAACTGTACTAAATGACATAGAAGCAGGATATAGGAACAGTCTGAGGACTACATTGTTTATGGAAATATGTGTGGCCTTACCGAAGCTGTACGTAAAGCTTGTTATATAAGCCAACAGCACCAGCATAGATCAAACCATTTCCTAAGAAATCAGAATGTATCTCAGTACTAACAGGTAGGGGATGGCATGATACTATTGACTAAAACTGTCACATCAGGAATGACGGAAGAAGATTGCCTTATCTTGTGCTGTATTTATTGACCTGTTTTTATTTTTTTAACTATATTCACTCTGTAGAAATTATATGGCACCGCAGGCCCTGCTTGCCATTGACCATTATATAATCAAGGTATTGTTTTTTTGCATTATCATTACCTTTGTCTTTTATATATATATTTATTTATTTTATTTTATTTATAAGACAACAAAAGCAAAAAGAAAATATAAGTATTTGTAATGAGAGTGTTCTAGGCAGGCGCATTACTAGTCAGAGTATACACAAGTGATACTGAGTGGTCCTAGGTCTTCTGAAGTTTCTTACAATGTTCCATTTTTGGGGGGGATAATAAAATATTTTTGAATTTGTATTTCAATAGCTGAGAAAGGGGACATACTATTTTCCTATGCCTAACACAATCCAGGCCGATATAACGCTGTCTGCACTGGTGCAAGTTTAAATGCTTTGATTACATAGTACAGGTAGCTGAGCTGTTCTCTAGAATGCTTAAAGGCTACCTGAAAATGAAATATCTTTACATGTCTTTTTTAATAACAGAAAACAAACATATTAAAAGGCACATTTTTAAAATGATGTCCAGTGGCTTTATTATGCTGACAGATATGAGTGAGTGTTTGTGCAGGTATTTATTACATCGTTTTTGAACAGCAGCACTTGTTTTTCTTTCTTTTTTTTCTAATATGGTTAAAAGGTGCCAATCCTATACCAGTGTATATTAAAAGTCTAGGGGGTCCAGAGGTTCTGTCAATTCAAATAGAAGCATCTACCTTTTTCTTTCCAGAAACAAGTAGGCCTATACACAGGTCATTTCTGAATAATCTGTATAACAAAGCCCATCCAGAGAGGCAGCAGACATTCCTACTAAGGTAAGTATTTGCTGGCCGCTGAAGCAAACATTATTCGCTTCATGTTAACATAAGAGTGCCAGCAAATGGACTAGATGTCTACAATGTAAAGGTTACTGCAGTTCAAAAACCAATATCTTTGTATACATACAAGCTGAGCTAAATTTGCATAAAGCAGCTGTTCCTTTAGATATGGTATCCAACTTGCATGTTTGTTAAATCTGACAAGTAACCAACAAACCAACCAAAGGGACAGTAAGTCTCCACTTTGTTTTTTATAATGCCATCAATTTTCTGGTCCAACTTTGAACAATCTTTTATGATAGTGATCAGCGTCTGGTCTCCTTATTAATAAGATCTAAGGTGCTTTGCTTTGTTGTATATGCTATTGGTGTATTATCTCCAAGGAGAATTCAGAAGACTTATCAGTGCACATAGCAGCAAGCATATATCACATTTGTGTATACAGGTAGACAAGTCATTTTTCAGTTTCTATTCTCCAGTAAAACATGTTAAACTGTTGTTACCAACATAATGGACTTTCTATTAATAGACTTGTAAATCTAGCTAACATTCGCTCTTATTCATTGAAAGTGGAGATAATGATATATACAGTATATCATAAATAAACACAAGAGATATGATCTGAATCACTAGACATATGAGAAATAAATAGTGATTCCCACTACAGTTAATGTGAAGAGACGATGGGGATGCACAACAAAAACACAGATCACTGTTTCGGACCACTACCTTGTCAGTAACAACAAATTCCACTACATATACCTGCAACAGGTGGAAAAATGTACCACCAGGCATATGAGAAATAAACTGTATTTCCCATTACAGTTAATGTGAAGAGACTATGGGAATGCATGACAAAAACACAGATCACTGTTTCGGACCACAACCTTGTCAGTAACAACAAATTCCACTACATATACCTGCAGCAGGTGGAAAAATGTACCACCAGGCATATGAGCAATAAATTGTATTTCCCATTACAATTAATGTGAAGAGAGTATAGGGATGCACGACAAAAACACAGATCACTGTTTCGGACCACAACCTTGTCAGTAACAACAAATTCAACTACATATATCTGCTACAGGTGGAAAAATGTACCAGCATACGTTAATAATAATATTAAAGGGCTTTATCTAGACATTGGAGTCTGGTTGTGTCACCAGACTGACCAACACCACTGTAAAAATAAGATGCATGTTACCTGTACTCTCATATTGTCTATATATATGATCAATTAATTTAAAAAAACTATATAGGGTGTGGTGAAAGGAGGTGGTACATTAAAAGAGGGATAGTGAAAAAAAAAAGAGAAGTGGAACGGAAAGAAGAAGCGCTGGGGAGGAGTAAATATTTACAGCACTGCAGCACTCTCATATAATGGTAAACACATCTAAGTGTATGGAACTCTTTTGACAGACACTCCTTTAATCAAAGCACCATTTATTTCTATCACTCAAGAAAATCACTGTAGCAGCTGAATATCACATAGCTTCCATAGACTTGCATTATGTATGCCAATTCATTAAACATATAATTGGAAATGTATTGATGTCAAACAGGAAGCATGCACACGACGTCACAAAAGTTTACAATGAAACAAAACCTAGCGATGCTGTTTCCACAAATTTTAGCTACCTGCGGTACTTGTACATCATTTCAGGAAAAAAAAGGTGATTGAAGCTGTCGCTTACTACACGACTGCACAACTGTGGCTAGGTTCAAGTGACATCATTAGGGCAAACTGTCAAACAAACTGCTGTAATCTCAACATTTAGCATTACAACGTAAAAGGATGAGAAAAAAAGAACTCCATAACAAAGTTATGTTCTTTTAAAAGGCGTAATGGTACATTATATAATATATATAAAAGCAAACATAATTATCCTGCAACTGGTTCTAAAAAAAAGAAAAAATATATAATGCCTGAGACCACACTACAATGACATGGTGTAATCTAATTCCACATTTCTACATTTTCAATATGTGTTTTAGATTAATGTGCAGAATTCAAGAAGCTGCTATTTAAAAAAAAAATGATAACGTATTCAAGCATAAATAAGCAAAAACACAGTTAAAAAGTAGTAAAAATTTGCATATGGCTTGTAGCAGCATGCAGTAGTAACGATCTGTCAGTTAGACGTCTCATGTCATTTCTTTTGTCAGCAAGTACAACATGAAAGCTAGGACTAGTGGCAACTGAGTAATTTAATGGCAATGTACAGCGCTTCACAAAAAGGATACTAATATAACCTGCCATTGCGAGACTTTATCTTGTCACTGAAGTATGATGGGACTAGAGAGAACACACACTGACTTAAATTCCTCTCTAAGGAGATTTTAATTAAATGACATACAACCTTCTGTTCTATTATAATAAACAGTGTATGATGGAAAAATCTCTCCTAACACTGTTTAAAGACAGTGATTTCAAGTTTTTTTTCTTTTAGCTTATTGTGACTTAAAAACATATATAGTAAAATAAGTATCAGTATAATTAAACCCTCAACGATGTCTCATCTCCTTTACTACTAATAGGTAATATGCATAACTAGATAGAGATAAGATGAGCGATAGCCTGTTCACCTGTTCTCACTCATAAATGGCAGAAAAACAAGAAATGACATAAACTGTAGAAAAAAGTATTTTTTTTATCTCTAAAACAGCCAAATTCAATTAATGTAATCAGCCATTCATCTACTAAATATATATTGAACTTGGTTGGTAGTGATGGCATTAGACATGCATATTGGCTTTAAGGTAGTGTTATCCGTCTGAAATTTAGATGGAGAGCAAAATGCCAACACATACTTATCAAAACGCATGTAAAAATCAATAAAATGCTAATGAAATAAAATCATTAAAAAAATGTTAGGTATGCTAAGTAGAAAAGAAATGTATTTCTACTGAAATCTGGCAAGGATCATTCTGTTGTCTTTTTATGACTAGTAGAATATACACGTAATAAACACTTGTGAAATTGTAAAAATGACAATTAAAAAGGAATTAAACAGCAAACGTTCGCAAGGGAGAACGAAACATGCATTCAGAAATTAGCACACATTTTCCGGCTGTAGAAAGCAGAAAAATGCTCATTGCTGCATGTCCACCATGTAGGAAGTGATGGAAATTTAAAATGAAAATCACCTTTAATGCAATGGAAACTTTGATAAAAAAATTGAATAAAGCATAAACATGAAAGATTAAAATTTCACCAAAATGTGTACTACAGAAAATGAGTTGCTGCCGTCATTCAAATGCAAAAATGTAAGGTGTAGAAAATGTTTTTTTGTTTGTTTTTTTATGTTTGGATACTGTTTGATTTATCCTGCTATATATCTTCACACAAAAACATAAATATCACTAATTCTTTTGTGATAGGCAGCATTCTAACTTAATGACAAAATGTTACCCTGCTTTATATTATGATGATGTTGAAAATCCCATTTAGACTGAGATTCATATCAATAGGATATTGTAATGTTATAAAATATCTTTCTCTTGGCAAAAACTTTCTTAATAGCGTTCGCCTGAACTTTTTGTTAAGGCACATTATGTAAGTTTTCTCAGTAATAATCATATATATTTCTGCAAAGAATGAGTGTTTAACCTTTTCATGGTTTGAAGCACCTGCACCATTCAACAGAAGCTCTCTAGCTATTAAAGGGTTTACAAGCACACTACACATGCCTTAAGTAGGCCACATTACATTACACTAGGCTGCATTCCAGTCTGGCAAATAATGGGTCACTGCAGTATATCAAGTTTAATTATCTGGGCTTAAATTTATAGGAATGGCCAGTTCGAATTACATTCCTGAATATATTTCACTGATTCAACCACATTTATGAAAATTTAGGATTATTAGCATGTCACCTGTTAGATATATTACATATACCCAATCACGTCAATATTGTATGTTTTCTTTTTTTATCACTTCTACATTTTATTTGCTTTACAGCTTACTTTACCTCATTATCTGTCTGGATTGTCAATCCATTTGTTTAACAATTTTCTTAGTTATCTTTTTTTAAATGCTAATAAAGTCACTGGTCATTTATTTTAATAGAAAAAATATATGACTAATAAACATATCTACAAAAATAAAGGAAAGCACACAAAACTATTTTGTGTGTTTATTTTTAAGGTACTATTATGTCTTACACAATTACACTCTTCGAATGTGACTATATTTCAAATAAGATACAAAGCGACAAAGCAACGGTCGTTTTCAATTTAAGGTTAAACAATCAATAAAGCACAATATAGCTGCAATAAAAGAGAACTTTCATTTAAGCTTACTTGTGAGATGTGACAGTCTAACAGGTATTTAACAATGAAAGGAAAGAGTTGAAATGATTTGATTAGGATGCTGTAAATAAATATATTCAATAATCAATAATGTAAAAATGCTGCTTTTTTTTTCTGTCATCTATCACATCCCAGGTCTGGTTCCTGCTCTTCTCAAACTCTCATCTGCTATTTGCCTTGCATACCTCTGCCAGATGAAGGCAAAAAGGGTTGGGGTGACCAGGCATAAGTCAGGGAAGGACATGCAAGCAGTTTCTGGTCATTCTCTACTTGTCATCGATCAAAGTGACCCCAAACAACCACCTTCAAACACAGTTCACAAATATGCCCTTTCAGGTTATCAGTTATTTTGGTGCTGAAAAAAAGTCCCAGCACTGAAGCAGATGATGAATTCTGATACTTTAAAGATGTTACGTACAGTTTTAAACTACAAAAAAAAAAAAAAAAGTGAGGCCCAGCTATCTTTCACTGTATATTTCGCACTGTTAATTTACTTTGAAGGAAAAAAAAAATCTAAATTTGACTTGTTCAGGAAGGCATCCATGTCTTGATGAGCTATTAAGTTTTAATGATTCCATTTGTATTTTAAAAGCACACTTACAGTAAAGGATGAACACATTTACTGAAGACGTGCAATGCACTGGATGGGACTAGTTGTGCATACTAAAGGCTGAAGTAATGTGCTTATTTGTGACTTTAGAACGGTGCCATTAGCATCAATTTTGTGGCTGCGCTGCCTGCTTTGTATTGTGTAACCTGGCTTTTACAGTGAGCCAAGTTGCTGTTTCACAGAGTTTGAAAGTCATTTTCCCAACAAGCAGCGGGATGAAGTATGATTAAAGAATGATGTTTTGCTACTCAGACACCTGAAATGAAGCAGTTACTTGGTGCATTATGTTTCCTTCACTAAGTTTTAAGTATTGGCAGATGGAAGCTGTGAATTATGTACTGTATGTATTTCCTGGACAATTAATCAAGCTAATCTGTTAAAAATTCCTTTGCAACCAATACATTTGCTGGAGCTGACATCTGAATGCTGGAGGATACACCTGATGGAATGCAGATAAGTAGTTAAGGTTCCATCATTTTGCTCAAGTGAACAGGTCTACATTGCAAAAATATGTAACAAGTGTCTGTATAGGTGAAAAAGATTGAACAACCTTTAGAAAAAAAATCATCAAATACAAATATTTTACTGGCTTTTTATATAGTAGCAAACAATGGCGTGTTACTAAAAGTAATTATTCATAGATGCTTCAGATTAAAAAAAGCTCAAAGTGCTTAAACACGTGTCTAGGATTAATGCACAAAATTGTTGTAGACTGCCAAAACATGAGTAGCAAATTATTAAAGCCATAATAAAGGCTGTCCCAATTCTCTCAGCTTTTTAATCTCTGAAACCGGAACAAATTTAGGAAGGCTTCCCTTCCCACCACAATCCCTAATTTACATGTTTGTTTACGTTAGGTCGTTTTTTTTTTTTTTTTCAGCGTTGCTGAGACTGCACGCTTTTAAATTTATTTCTCTCGTTTCTAATGCCAAACAGGCAATCGTTCACGCTGTCCTTGTGGCTCAATAGCCATTTATCAATTGATTATTATTTGGATTCAATTCTGTTAACTCGTCTTCAAAATTACACTCTTTCTGTAAATTAAAGTGGGCCGATGATAAAGTCTGGGAAAGCAAATTACCTGCCTTTATAAAACTTTCTTGATGTCAGCCATCTGTTTGCTGACAACTTGTCAAAACTAAAAACACTTAAGATGTTTGATCAGAACCTGCAGATGTACACTTGCCCTGTATAGTTCATACAAAGAGTGTGGATGATAGATAGATAGATAGATAGATAGATAGATAGATAGATAGATAGATAGATAGATAGATAGATAGATAGATAGTTGGACAAGATAGATAGATAGATAGTTGGACAAGATAGATAGATCGATAGATAGATAGATAGATAGATAGATAGATAGATAGATAGATAGATAGATAGATAGATAGATAGATAGATAAACAGATAGATAGATAGATAGATAGATAGATAGATAGATAGATAGATAGATAGATAGATAGATAGATAGATGTATTGATATGTACGTAGTTTGCTGTTGTTGTTGCTGCAGTAGTGTTGTTACCTTTACGGTTTATGTCCATATTAAAGAACTACTGTTTCAGTTCACGTCCATGTTCGTTAGTGATTCATATCAGCTTACAGTATTATCAGCAGTAATCAGGGTCCCTCTACAGGAGATACCAAAATATGCCTTGTTAAAAAGCTTGCTTCAGCCAAAACCGGTGTCCTCACAATATAGAAGTAGTAGATATGCAACTGCTAATTCTAAGTTTCCCTTGCCCTTTCCTAATAAGTAAAAGTTCCTGAAAAGTTCATTTAAATCACTTATATGTAAAATGAAATATAGGAAGTAAGTTTATTTGGTATAAAAGGTGACCCTTTTTTGATTACAAACATAACACTAGGTGTGCAGTTCTGATGCAGTCACTCATTCTACAGTTTATATTCTTTACTAAGGTGGCAAGATAAGAAGGAAAATGCTTTTGACAGACTTTAGCATAAGTTTGGTTCTTGACCATGAGATAAAGTAAGCTGTATATTTTTTCTAACTTTTTTTTAAAGGCAAAAACTGTAGGATGGTGCAGAGAAGATGCAGCCGGCTGCCTACGTATCACCATGTGCATGGTACAGAGACACCGGCTTGTGTGATTAATTATCAGTTGTTACTGGCCTTCGCAATAACATTTCAGCTTTCCCGTCAATAGCAGCATACCAAGATGCCTTTAAGGCGGCCCCCAGTGCAGGAAAAGCTCTAGGGAAGACGCCAAGACACAGTCTTGCTTGCAGTGTGAGTGAAAGAAGAAGGGGGGAGAAAAAGTGCCTATGTATATGTGTTGAAGAATGCAAGAGACACTGACTTGGAAATGGGTTAAAGAATAAATAATGTTGGAAAAGCAAAATAAACTGAACAATAATGGAAAAATAGCAAGGCTAAAAAAAAGAAAAAGAAAGAAAAAAAGGAGAGCAGCTTAACTGACTTAGCTATCAACCATCCGCTCTGTGCCGTGAGCAGTTTAAACAACACAGCAGTTCAGCTCATCTGAGAACTGGGGGAAGCTGTATTCAACCACATGAAGTCAATTAAGATCCTAGGAGAGGGGCCCCTCAAATTTCTATCACTGCGAAATCAGGGAAAGGAAGGAGGAAAGAGTGGATGTGGTTTTAATTCCACTTTTGATTACTTTCGCAGAAAGGATGCTACGGGCATTAATTGTTTTGCATTTCATCTAAATTTCACTTGGTTTTTCATTTCCCCCTCTCTGAACAACTCTGAAAGAGACGCAGGTAACCGGCCTCTGAAGTGACATTACATTTACAAGTAAGCCCTGTTTCTTTCTAAGTAGAAAAAGGAAACTATTTAAAAAAAATAAATAACCTGCAACGCTACTTAAAAACAGAACCAGAGAAAGAAGCATGACGCATTAGTGCTTCACAAAACAAGTAGCAAAACAAGGACAAAATAAAAAAAAAATCAGAACATACATGAAAAGTACATTGTCACTGTCAATGAAATCACCAAGTTCATTTCTGCAAGCGAGAAAGTTAAAAAAAAGGATGCACTCACCTGTTGGGACATTCTGAAAAGAAGATTGGCGTCACAGTTTTGCCATGCCCCCATGTACCCAGGCTCGCTTGTCGGCGTCCTCGTTCCGAACTGCATGGAGTTGTCAGGACAAGTGTCTCTGAATGCCCGGTCTCTCGCCCTCCTGTCTCGTTGTCTGTCTCTCAGTATGTCTCTTTCTCTCACATCCACTTCTGCCTCTTCTGACTGAAAAGTGAAGGTGGATTTTTGAGCCTCTTGGCATTCAGAATCACAAGTGTGGAGTAGTTACAGAGCTGCATGTAGACTGCATTTCATTTAGAGAAAGAGAGTAAAAAAGGCTAGGAGAGGATGAGGAAAAGGGTGGGTGGGAGGTGAAGTAGTAAGGAGGGATGTGCTGCTGATGGTGGGGGGGTGAGAGATGCAAAGCTTATTTTGCACCTTCCTCACAGATACCCCTATCATTTATGCATGGCTTGTGACTCCCCAAGGCTCCTCTTTGCTCAGCCTAACAGCTGCCTGTCAGGTGTGCATGTAGCACTAAAGGAGGAAAAAAAAAAACTGCCTGAGACCTAAGAAGCAGCTTTAAGGATGTCACTGGCTAGAAGAGCACAGAGTCAACTGCACTGCTCCACTGTCAGGCACCAAATGACATCCTGCACTAACCTCTCTCAGCCTACAGATACCCATATACACAGACACGCGCGCACACACACTCACTGATCACAGGCACTTGGGAGGGAAAGGGCTCTGGCCCTCTCTAGCAGCCTTTCTCATTCTATCTCCTGCTTTTCTTCAATGAAACCTCAAATAAAGAAAGCCACATCTGACAATTGTCAGTGCCACACGCACCTCTTTGTACTCTCATTTTTTTTTTTACTTCTTTCTGACCTTACAATAAAAAAAAAAAAAGAAAAAGAGGAATCAAATTTAGAATAAGATCGAGTAAGTTGGCAACGACAATGTTGAAATATTTCGCTGATTTACTTGGTGCCAAACTGTCAATATAAATGATTTAAACCGAGGCTAAATAAGGTACAGAAACAGGCAGCAGAACTTTTTTTTTTTTTTATTCATTTTTTTCAGCTGGATGATCTGCCCCATACATTCCATTTGTGCTCACACTTCTGAAGTCAGAAGCTGAAAGGTTTTATGGGTTTGTCCATAAAAAAAAAGCATGCAGTCATAAAAATCATCTATGTTTGGTTTTATACACGTATAACAAAGGAGATCAAACCGAGAACAATAAATGAAAAAAAAGAAAATGAATGAATGAAAAACAAAGCACTGGGTAACTTATACGTCTGTACTTGAAGCAAAGGGTTAAATGTCTGACCCTGGTTATACCTTTAGCCTCATAACGTCCCAGACACCACTGCAACACAGAGCCATAGAAAAGCTGTTTCTTAAAAGTTCTCTCAGAAAGTAGAGTCAAAGTCGATTTGTCTGGCAATAAAACAAAGTAGACATGCAATAGGACAAATGGACAAAAAAGTACCACTTTCTCTCCATATCTTCAACATAACAATAAAGACAGCATCCAACGTCTGTAAAACAAAGAAAGACAGGGGGCAAAGAGCTTGTGTGACTGCTCGGTGTCATTAGTACACAATGAGGAGAGATGAGAAAACCTACACTGTTTTGACACAAATGTGCCTTGCTCTTCCTATTCGACAGCTCTTGAAAGCTTTTCTGTTAAACTTTCCTCTGGTTCACCACCATTAAGCACACACACGCGCACGCTTACACATAGATATACGTACCCATGCACAAAAAGACGTCTTTAGCAAAATCAGCTCTGCACGCTATACAAATCTTAACTGACCGCTTATAATAAAAGTCACAAAATATTAAATATGACCATAGTAAAAAAAAGTCAACGTATTATCAAATATTTGTTGATATATATATATATATATTAGAAGTGGAAGGGAAGAAGGGACAAGAGCACAAGGAGAGAAGCCGCGAGTCAATTGTGCCAACAGTGGCTGTGCTTTCACAGCCAGATATTAGCCATTTAAACTCCCTCTAAAATTTGCTAGCCTCTTGATTTCTGAAGTGGCACTCAATGCTTCAGTCAAGCTGCCTGCTCAGCTCCTGACCTTCCCACTAATGGCTGTTATTTGAGGGAGGCTTAAGGACACTGTCAATAGCAGGCTTCCTCCTATCTCCTCTCCTCTGCATCACTCCCCCCCTCCTCTCTGTCCCTGTCTCTTTCTCCATCTATCTCCTACACCTCCCTTCACTCACCACTCCTTGCCTTTACTGCTCAGAGTCATGCAGTACTAGTATGTGTTAGTATATATAGATAGAGAGAAAGTATGTACATATATACATCTATATATATTGCATATACGAGCACCTGCTCTAGTAATAGACTGTTTTATTAAAACTGTTATTCTGCAAGACTTGAGATTCCCAGAGGACTGGGCCATGTCAAAGCCGATATAATTAACTAGAGGCTCAGCAACGGATCAATTACCAGACAAGCAAGTGATAGTGAAATCAATGAAAGATCATCAGGCACATTATCAGTGTTGCAACTCATTAGGGTAAAACTGAGAAGTGTGCTCAAAGCGAGCCCAGGCAAGGTGGCATTACAAAACAAAGGGCTAATTTGGAGGCCCTGCTGCGAACAATCTGTAACAGAATTAGCCTCTCTCCCCGCACCCCCACAGCTGCCTAAACTGCGCAGTACTGTAACTAAATGTGACAGACCGAGAGGATCAGTTTATTAAGACACCAACTTCAAGTTTATTTAGTTCATAAACTCTCTCCCAGAAAATCAATATGGTCTGTGCAAGGATTATAAGGCAGACTGCCTTAATACATCCAAACGTGAGTTCCTAATGCAAGGGTCACTGCTAGGAAAGGAGCTGAACCTATCTGTAAAGTCTTTAAAAATCAAAATATGCTATAGCCTTATGAGCTAAGGAAAGAAAGATACCTTACACCTCCTATCTAGCAAGAAGAAGAAGGCGCATGGAGATCAAAACGTCTACATGTCCATCTTCATTAAGATTCCTCTATATTGTTAATTCAAAAATTAAGCAAACAAGAAAGATCAATAAGAATAGATCATTATACATTGTGTGGCCTGACAGCATGTCTTTAATTGTGACGAGTCTACTTAACGAGCAATATGATCACACAGCATAGTGAACAATAGAGGCATAACAAAGAACGCACAGGCTTGTAAAATTCTAATGCTTAGAAAAAAACATAAGAGTGTATGTAAAACAGGTAGAAGTCGAGTGTATCTGAACTGGAGGGGCACACACAAAACTGTGAAACCAGCCAGGTTCTGTCATCCGAATTTTCTAGAAAGGAAAGGTTCAAGAGCAGTGAACTCGACTGCTGTTTAACCACTTGACAACTGGGCACTTAAACCCCCTTAACAACCAGACCAATTTTCAGCATTCAGCGCTCTCACACTTTGAATGACAATTACTCAGTCATGCAACACGGACTCTCGCGACTTACGACTTTTAACCAGACCAACAATTCCCCCAAATTCACGGGTCAACAGTTCACCAATTTGTCGTCAGCTCAAGTGACGAGAACTTGGAAAGGAAAGATCTTTTAAGCCTACTGTCTTGGACCGACCAAAGTGTCAAAACACACACGGGGAGGTCAAGTCTATGTGAGCTGAAGATGGACAAAATGTATGTGAGAATACAAAAAAAGATTCGTAATCTTAAAATGTTCGGACACGCAAGAAACAATACGGAGATAACAAGTGATACGACACACTAGTATAACGAGCAATTCATCTG
>BLSH010192371.1:821377-854055 GCA_018402905.1 Glandirana rugosa | reverse complement strand
TGTGGGCATTACACATTGCCCACAGCGCTGCAGAGTGTCCTCTCTCCCCCCTCTCTCCTCTCCGCACCGTGTGAGAGGAGAGACAAGCCGGCGCTTCCGCCGGCTTGTTTACATGTGATCGCGCCGTCATTTGACGGCGCGATCACGTGGTGAAAGGCCGCGCACAGCGGCCATTCACCCCGATCCGTGATCGGTCGGGTCCCCCGGACCCGACGGTCACGGATGTTCCCGTGTGCGCGCCCCAGGGGGCGCGCGGGAACCGCGATTCTGGGAGGACGTCAATAGACGTCCTCCCAGAATTAAGCAACCGCCCTGTAGACGTCTTTTGTCTATAGGGCGGTTGTTAAGCGGTTAAGAAAGAGATAGTACAATTTCTAAAATCAGGCCCATCAACTTTTGTGTGCCCCCCAACTTCCTAAACAAAGTTTATTTCCCAGTGGAATTATACCGAATGAACATCAATGTTGTATAATCTCAGGGCAACAAAAAATGTATTGTGGAATTCATATTGGAGATTTAGCAAGCAGGTTGGCCAACCAAGACTTTAAAACATAATACTATATTACCAAAAATATTTGGACACCTGCCTTTACACGCACATGAACTTTAATGGCATCCCAGTCTTAGTCCGCAGGGCTCTATATTGAGTTGGCTCACTCTTTGCAGCTATAACAGCTTCAACTCTTCTGTGAAGGCTGCCCACAAGGTTTAGGAGTGTGCCTATGGGAATGTTTGACCATTCTTCCAGAAGCGCATTTGTGAGGTCAGGCACTGATGTGGATGAAAAGGCCTGGCTCGCAGTTTCTGCACTAATTCATCCCAAAGGTGTTCTATCGGGTTGAGGTCAGGACTTTGTGCAGGCCAGTCAAGTTCCTCCACCCCAAACTCGCTCTTCCATGTCTTTATGGACCTTTTTTGTGCACTGGTGAGCAGTCATGTTGGAACAGGAAGGGGCCATCCCCAAACTGTTTCCACAAAGTTGGGAGCATGAAATTGTCCAAAATGTATTGGTATGCTAATGTCTTAAGAGTACCCTTCACTGAAACTAAGGGGCTAAGCCCAACCCCTGAAAAACAACCTCACAATATAATACCTAATCCACCAATGATTTGGACCAGTGCACAAAGCAAGGTCCATAAAGATATGGATGAGCAAGTTTGGAGTGGAGGAACTATACTGACCTGCACAGAGTCCTGACCTCAACCCGATAGAACACTTTTGGGATAATTTAGGGCGGAGACTGCGAGCCAGGCCTTCTCGTCCAAATTAGACCTCACAAATGCTCTGCTGGAAGAATGGTCAAACATTCCCATAGACACACTCCTAAACCTTGTGGATAGCCTTCCCAGAAGAGTTGAAACTGTTATAGCTGCAAAGGGTGGGCCAACTCAATACTGAACCCTACCGACTAAGACTGGGATGCCATTAAAGTTCATGTGTAAAGGCAGGAGTCCCAATACTTTTGGTAATATAGTGTTTGTAAATCCAAAAACAAAATTAAATATTGATCATATTTTTAGACTTTTTTCCTTTATCTTCGCCTAGTGACTCTACCAGTAATATTTAAGCCTGGTACACACTATTCATTTTTTTCTGTTCAACCCAGCGGGTTGAATGAGAAAAAACTGTCAGCTCCGGTCGGAGCCACTGTACTAATGATCCAACGTTAGTACAGCGATCTCACCTGCTGAGCTGTTGTGTTCTGACAGGAGGACGCCCCCCACCAGGACACTGGTTAGTGATCTCCGCCATTGGCGAAGAGAGCTGATCGTGACCAGGCCGGCTGCTGGTTTTCCAGCATGCTCGTCTGACAGAAGCCGGCCAAACAGATGGTTTCCATTGGACCGGCTGGCTTACACATGGGCCAAATGTTTTCATTGAACCAGCTGATGATGGCCGGCATACGGCTCGTGTGTAACGGGCTTTAGGGTGACAACATTCACCCACTTTACTGTATCTATGGAGAAGCTAATTTCCTAATTTGGACAATATACACTTCCCACGCTCCTTATCTTCATTACATAGGCAGAAGATGCTCTGAGTTAAGTGAAGATAGTTGGTAGAGATAAAACCACTGTTTAAGATAGCAGTTCAGTATACAGGATGTTGCAAGGATATTTGAATTAGCAGGTATTTTCTGTATTTGCACTTTTGTACTTTCTCTACATACACCTCTACCTCTACTTAGCATGAAAAAAAGAAAACTAAACATCTAAGGAATGGTGCAAGGATGCAATATATTAGATTTCTGGCCTTGGGTTTAGAAATCTTTAAAAAAAACATCACAGCGATATTGCATATACAATAGTCCAACAACCCTATTACAGTTGTTAATAAAAAGTACATTTCTTTATATGTGGCTATTATTGTATATTATAGGCACATGCAAATAACATCTACAATTTTGTTACTTATTGGAGCCACTCTTCTTCCTCAGGCTGTCAAAATGTGCAGCTAAAGTATTTCTAAAGCCACAACTGGCTTTTTAGTTTTGGATAGGATGTTTAAAACCTCTTTTTGCTCTTCCTAACTTGTTTTAATTTGTTTTTAATGTATATTTCATTGAGGAGATTTTCTTTCAGTTTCTATACTGGATAAATAACTGGGAATGAGAGTAAATCTCTGAGCAGTGAGGGGACATTCAAAATCAGACACTTTTCCCCCAAAAAAAGATGTCCCCAATGCAAGATTCTCCCCACCTCTACAACTTTCCCATCATTTTCTGCCCCAGGGAACAATCAAATAGGGTAAATCTCTCCAGCGGAGACCCAGGAATAAAAAACTCAAAAGGTGTAATAACACTTCCACACTCTATCTAATGTTTAAAAAACGTTTGGGCTTTAGACAAACTGTAAAACACTGTAGGTATAAAAGAAGTTCATTGTTCAATTACGTCTTTCACTGATATGATCCTGCAGGAGTATTGCTAACTTTAGCAGGATGTAGTGGACAGAATAGACCCAAATAAAGGACTGAGTATGAAACAGTGACTATAATATTCACATGTAGCAAATTATTCCCTGTAATTTAAAATGGTTGAAGAAGGTTTTTAACACTACTGTATTCTATGCAGTAAGGTAAAAACTTTCTGTATGCAGCTCCCCCCGCAGCCTCCCTAAATACATACCTGAGCCTCAATCCAGGGATGTGCACAAGAGCCAAGGCTCTCTTGGTTCTCTTGCTTCTCATTGGCTAAGATACAGCAATCAGAGCCAGTGACAAGGTAGCGGCCAGGTGGGGGTGGGGCCAAGCCCCACTCTGTGTGTTTATGGACACAGAGCAAGGCTCGAGATCAAGCACGTACAAATGCCACCATAGCAAGTGGCTTGCAAGGGACCCAAAAAGAGATGGATTGGGGCTGCTCTGTGCAAAGCCATTGCACAGAGCAGGTAGGTATAATGTGTTTCTTATTTTAATAAACAAAAAAAGAAGAAGCCTTACAATCAGTTTAAAACACATGCACCAGGAAGATTCACCTGCAATGAATATCTGGTAGATGTCACATTCACTGCTTTATAACTATGCCCCTAATAGTTTTTTTGTTTTTTTTTAATGCCATCATTCCTACTTAATTAAAAATTAATCAGGTTCAAAAATGTATTTAGGATTGTTAAAAAAACGGTGAGTGTTAGAAATAATATAAAATCAAGGTGTGTAATACTATACATTGACAACCGATTTCAAACGTTTACACAATCACCTATTTATTGCCAAATTATCAATGCACCTACATTAATAATGCACCAGATATGTATAGAATAACACATGGTTGTTCTAATTACACATTTAGTGTACGTTCAGCACATTGTTTAATCTTTTAAAATATGATTTAAATTGTATTATTTTACTTTTTGCATTGCTTTAATGTGGTCACAAGGGGGCATACTGTATGCCCCCCTGAGGAACGGTATATATGGGCACACAGGTGGTGACAGGTACCATGATACCTCCTATAGCTAAGGATGGTGGTTGGGGACACAGAGTTCTCACATCCTGGATATGTAGCTTCCTGTGTGCAGCCTCTGAGAATCTACCTGGAAGTTGATGAGTACATTCACTGCAGTAGGAGATCAGTGACTGAGAGATCACTGAGTCTGTTCTGCTTTACATGCCCTACCCACAAAAATGTTTTGAACAAATATAGCTTTTTATGTAGTGTAAAAAAAAAATTGTTTTAGAAATGTGTAGATTTTTTGAAGCAAATTTGTGGAAGCAATCAGACTATTAACTGCAGTAAATCATTGGAAGCATAAACTGTTCAAGTGTTCACACTTCTTCACACCCATCCCACAATGCAATTCCTGGTGCCCTCAGCAATGTATGAGCAGCCCTAAGTATTATTCAATGGGAAAGGTGGTGGGGTATAACCAGGGCCACTGATAGGGGTAAAGCTGACCCTCCTGTACCAGCCCTGAGATTCATCTGTTCCACTGGGGGTGGGGCAGGCATGGAGGAGAGGGGACTCTTTGTCTTCCACTGTGGAGTACTCCATGTGAGCTGCAGGTCCCAAAAAGTAAGGCAAAGTTCCCCAGGCACCATCAGTTCAGGGGTGGTTCCAGGGGTAGAGAGAGACTCCATTCTTTATTTCTCTCACGCACAGGAGAAGTAATCTGAACTGCTGTGGCTCCCATTAATTAAAGTGTTGGTAAAGGCACACCTTCTGTGTGCAGAAGCCCCCCCCCAGCCCTCCCTAATACTTACCTGAGCTCCCTCTCAATCCAGCAATGTCCATCAGAGCCTTGCTTCTCCTCTCGCACTCCCGATTGGCTTTTGGCAGCAGCGGGAGCCATTGGCTCCCACTGCTGTCAATCACAGCAGTTGAGCCAATCAGGAGATGAAGGGGGCGTGGCGAAGCCATGGCTCTGTGTGTGAATGTACACACACAGCCACAGGTCGGGAGCGGGCCTACTTGGGTGCCCCCATAGAAAGCAGCTTGGAGGGAGAAACCAGGAGTGCTGGCATGGGACCTGAGAAGACAAGGATCTGGACTGCTCTGTGCAATACCACTGCACAGAACAGGCAAGTATAACATGTTTGCTATTAAAAAATAAAAAAAACAAGGCTTTAATATTGCTTTAGGTGAAAGTTTTCCCAGGAAGGCAGGCTATATGGGCACAATGGTTTCTATTGGCAGCCCTGAGTGTAACTATAGCTATACAAAGACTGAATTAAAGTCAATATTAGTATGCCCACTTTCAAAAGGGGTCTGGACAGAGCCAAACAAATTAACCTTTAAACGAAAGGTATGTGCTAACAGCTTCTTCTTACCTTATGACAGCAACAATGAGTGGTTCTTACTCCTTGACAGCCTGGTGCTCACATAACGATAAACGAGCCCTGTTCTGTCCAGAAGTATTGTGAGCCCAGGATGGCTTGATAATCGCATCCAAATGGGTTGGATGACGTTTGGTGTCATTGAATCCACAAGAGGACCTGCACTGGATCAAAGAACACTGAATCTGCCGTGGGCATTGCTAAAGGGAAGGTGAGTAGTGCAGTGGAACCTGCTTGTTTTATCTTGGGTGATAGATTTGTAATTTTAAAAAGTTTGGGCTTTAGGATACTATATAAATTTAGAGAAGAACTTTACCCATAACAGTTTTATAGTATTTAAAGGTCTAATAAAATAACATACCTTCCACATGAATAATTAGCCTACCAAAATAAGTGAGTGCTATAAATTTCCTCCAGCTTTGCTCCTATTTCTTCTTGCTGGAGACAGCCATTTTGTTGAAGCACAGAGCAGTCACTTCCTTAATGAGAACTCTCCCCCTCTTCTTGGTCTCAAGAACTATATGTACCTTTCTGCAATTAAAATGTGTGTGCTTCCATCCTTGATTGTTTGTCTTGGCACAGCTAGAAAAGAAGGCTGACAGAAGCTTTAGGCCCCATGCACACAGGACGTTTTTTGACGTTTTTACAGCTGCTGTTTTTAGCTGCAGATGTTTTTTTCTACAGTCAATAAACTCCCTAGCATGTTATCCTATGTGTTCATGCACACATAGGCTGTTATCGACTGTTTTTAGTTGGGGCATTTTTGAGTTGTAAAAAAATCCAAGACTAGTGGTTTCTGAGAGACATTTTTCAGCTGTAAAATGCTGAAAAACACGGCTTAACATTGTATACAAAGCATTAAGCCTCATCCAGCGTTTCTGTCTCTATTCAGAATCAATGGTTCCCTATGGGAGCCCATTGGATTGAATAGAAGTCGCACCAGAAGTCGGATCATGATGATCCGATTTGCGGTGCGACTTGTGTACTGAGGATCTTGAAGGGGAACCCCCTAAAAAATGAACAAAAATATTTTGCATAGGGTTCCCCCCCAAGACGATACTAGACCCTGGTATTGATTTGAAGGGGAACCCACGCCAAAATTTAAAAAAAATGGCGTGGGGTCCCTCCAAAATCCATACCAGACCCTTATCCGAGCACGCAGCCTGGCAGGCCAGGAAAGGGGGTGCCAGGCCACATGCCCTCAACATGGGGGATGGGTGCTTTAGGGCAGGGGGGGCACTGTGCTCCCCACCCCAAAGCACCTTGCTCCCATGTTGATGGGGACAAGGGTCTCTTCCCGACAACCCTGGCTGGTGGTTGTTGGGGTCTGCGGGCGGGTGCTAATCAGAATCTGCTAGCCACCTTTAACAAGGGGGCCCCCAGATGCCGGCCCCTCACCCTATGTGAATGAGTATGGGGTAAATTTTACCCCTACCCATTCACCTAAAAAAAGTGTAAAAAAACACACTACACAGCTTTTTAAAGTATTTTATTAAATCAGCTTCGGCATTTTCTCCCTCCGATTTCTTCTCCCCTCTCTGGCATCTTCTTTCTTCTGCTCTTTTGCAGGGTCTTCTTTCTTCTGAGGGGTCTACTTTCTTGTGCCGGGTCTTCTGTCTTCTGCTCTTTTACCTTGTTTTCTGGCTTCTACTTCTGCTTTTCTTCCCATGTTGACATAATGTGTTCTCCCGGACTAATACTGTGTTCACACTTTGCATTCACTTATATTGAGAAGGGGCCTGGGCGGTCGCTTCCGAATGACGTCACCCAGTGGCCCTGTCCCTTTTCAATATAAGTAAATGCAGAGCGCGGCTATGGCATTAGTCCGGGAGATGGCGTTGTGTCAACATGGGAAGAAGGAGAAGACAGAAGCCAAGTCAAAAGAGCAGAAGACAGAAGACCTGGCAGAAGAAAGAAGACCCCTTAGAAGAAAGAAGACCCCGCAAAAGAGCAGAAGAAAGAAGACTCCGGAGAGGGGAGAAGAAATCGGAGGGAGATGACGCCAGAGCTGATTTAATCAAATATTTTAAAAAGGTGCATAGTGTGTTCTTTTTTTTACACTTTTTTAGGTGAATGGGTAGGGGTACAATGTACCTGATACTTATTCATATAGGATGGGGGGCATCTAGGGACCCCCTTGTTAAAGGGGGCTTCCGGATTCCGATAAGCCCCCATCCGCAGACCCCGGCAACCACCTGCCAGCGTTGTCAGGAAGAGGCCCTTGTCCCCATCAACATGGGGGCAAGGTGCTTTGGGGTGGGGGCGCAGTGTCCCCTGCCCCAAAGCACCCACCCCCCCATGTTGAGGGTATGTGGCCTGGTATGGTCCAGGGGGGGTTGCTCACTCATCCCCACCCCCTTTCCTGGTCTGCCAGGCTGCATGCTCAGATAAGGGTCTGGTATGGATTTTGGGGGGGGGGCACGCCATTTTTAAAAAAAAATTGGTGTGGGGTTCCCCTTAAAATCCATACCAGACCAAAGGTCTGGGGGGGAACCCTACGCAATTTTTTTTCTCATTTTTGCAGGGGTTGCCCCTCAAGATCCTCAGTACACAAGTCACACCGCAAGTCGGATCATCATGATCCGACTTCTGGTGCAATTTCTATTGAAATCAATGGACCATAGGGAACCATTGATTTGAATAAAGGCGTGAGAAATGCGGCTTAAAGCTAGCGAGGAAAAACATGCAAAAACGCCGCTGCAAAAACACTCAAAAAAGCTGAAAAAAGTCACTAAAAGCTACTGACATTTTTGGTACATTTTTTTAATGTCCTGTGTGCATGAGTCCGTATAGTGCTCAGTTTCATAGTGCTGCCACTGCCAAGGCAGAAAGGTGAAAATAGAAGGGGGGTAAGAGATCAGACACTATCCTTGTAAGTTTAACAACATTTTATGTCTCCTTGAAAGCAGAATTTGTTTTGTCACCTCTCCTGCTTTTCTTTTCACTTTACCTAATCTGTCTTTTACCCACACAGTCTTTGTTATTCCTGTTGTTTTCTCCCCCCTCAGTAGCACTAAGCCTTAAAGATGTCAACAGATCAACCTTTAGTCACTCACTGATTATTGGCACAGTGCAAAGAAGAAAGAGCAATTGAAGCTGCTCAGAGCAGAATGATATTATATAGTGTAGGCACTTATTTTTAATGTTTTACATAAGTATACCTGCAAAAGGGGCCAGCATAAAATGATCTAGCAGGACTTTCTGACTAAGTTTCAATTCCATTAAGCATTAAACATAAGCTAATCGACACACTAATACAGTATATTATTATGTCAACATGCTAGAGTTTATGCACTTTTATTCCAGTGGGTAGGCTGTGCATAAAATATATCTTCATACACATATAAAGCACTGGTTTTCCTACACTTGCAATCCTGACTTTTTTAGCTGCTTGTACTGCCAAGTAATTCATCTTCAAAGATCCACAAGAATCACAACAGAGGCTCTGAAGTTTCAGTCAGGTTCTGCCTACATCAGACTGTCAAGTTCCTGCTTGTAGACAGGTGCCTACAAGGGGAATGTTTTGTATCAGCAAATAAGTCAGACTGCCTGGGTTAGGGAAGAGTTAAGCTGAGGATCTGCTGGTTTCCCATGCTTTTTGGCTCCTGAATCCTTCCCAGTCCATATATAAATAGGGGGAAGGCCTTGCTTAAGTCGTTTGGAGCGAGACCACATTGGAACAGGAGGGTCCACGTCATCTGAATGGATGTAGTCTGGGGCAGCCTTTGTCCACCACCCCCAAAGGAATTCACCAGTAGTTTTGAGCAAATGGTTCGGGCTGAGCAAACGTTCGGCTCGAACATCGTCTGTTCGCCCATTTAGCAAACACCCGATTTTGCAGGGCGCTCAGTGGGATATGCGCCCGCCGAGCACCCCACAATGCACTGCGCACTGCACAATGCATTCTAGGGTCCTAATTGGATGAAGCCTTTCACCTAACTGCTGTTCAGGTGCAAGACCAATTAGGTCACAGAGCACTGGCAGAGCCCTGACTGGACAAAGAGATGAAGACTTTGTCCAACTACGGCTCAGTGCTCATAGTCCCACCCCACACTATAAAAGATTCCTTCCCATAGGAACCTTTTGCAGTGTTGTTGGAGTGGAGATAGAGCAGGGCTCAGTTTGCTACTAGCGAGTTAGTGTGCTCACTTATTGTGACTCTGAGTGTAGAGTGTTAGAGTAGTGCTAGTATAGTATGAATATAGTGTGTCAATATAGTGTAGTGTAAATATAGTGTGTCAGTATATTGTAGTGTGCCAGTATATTGTGTCAGTATAATGTAGTGTCAGTGTAGTGCGTTAGTGTAGTGCAGTGTTCAACACAGCATTACATAACGTTAAGTGCTGTATTCAGTGTTGTATACCCTTTTTTTTGGTTGCTGAATGTTTTTTTTTTGTCTTTTTTTTGTTTTTTGTCCCCTGCCTGCCCCCCTTTTTTTAGATTGTCAGCTGCAATTTTTTTTACTTCGATGCTGGCTTTCCCCCTTTTTTATTATTTTATTTTTTTAATATATTTTACATTTTTGTCAGGGTCAGTCCTCAATTTAAAGCGCACCAAACACCACTTTTCATTCAATAAAGTGCATCCAATCACACATTTCCCAGTTTCTTTTCAATTTAAGTAATAACCCTCCCTTTCCCCCCATCATGTCTGGGAGGCTGTCTGCGAGACTGTTTAGTGATGTTGCCCGTGCTATCCAGCTACAGCATGCAGAAGAGGTGGTGGACTGGCTTATTAAACCATCCTCATCCTCCTCATCCTCTATGAGCTGAGACTAGTGTGCAGCCCACCGCAGCTGCCAGAGCAGCTTATTCTGCCTCCTTGTCCACAGCTACTCCTGCCATAGCCTCAGCATCATGCACAGAAGAGTCAGCTGAATTATTTGAACACAGTGTTAGCTCCTTGCTTCTTGATGATGTACAGGCATTACATCTGATTCTGATGTTGGTTCTGAGGTAGAAGAAGGGGAGAACACTGATAAATAACAAATTGGCAGTCATGTTCCCCCAGCAGCAGTGTATTGTCAAGTTGGCTCCAGACATGATGAGGATGGAGGGGATGAAGATGATGAGCTCGCTGACTTTATCAAAAAAAAATCATTAATCTTGGTCTGAGTTTACCATAATGTGGCTTCTTCACATAAGGCTTGCTCACTGTGGTGCAAAAATGGATTGTTATTTCCATCCAAAGTCTGCCAAAGAGACACCAGAATTTATAAAAAAAAAATCTCTAATCTTGTTCCGAGTGGCCTCATCATACAGACTGGCTCCCCAAGCCGTTGTTTACAAAACTAAGACAGCTTGCAGGGAAAATCAATTTAAATGTCATTTTTTTCATTGTATATGTCAGTAACATAAGTTTGACTCGAACATTGGGCGTTTGCTGAATTTAGAACATTATGGGCTGCTCGCGGGCGAGTTCACCCACCATGGAGCGCCCCATAATGCATTTAGATCATGGCGCGCACAGCTCCTTCCCTATGGGAGGGCTCCCGCCGTCTGATCTCTTTTTTCTTTGACAGTTTATTTATATGCAAGGGTTGGCCACCCGGCGACGTAATCGGGTGATCCCGCCCCCTTCTGACCTCATGTGACATCAGAGGGGGCGGGGTCACTCAGTTTCGTCACCGGGTGGCCCCAAACTTGACTATAAATAAACTGTCAAAGCAAAAAGAGATCAGACGGCGGGAGCCTTCCCATCGGGGAGGAGCTGTTTCATTACTTTTTTTGGGTCGTCGCGCGCCGTCATTGATGATGGATTACAACGGGGGACACTTTTTCCTTTTTAATAAAGGACTTGTCTCTAATTGTCTACTGTGGTTTTCACTTTTTTGGTGAATGGGTAGGGGTACAATATACCCGATCCTCATTCACATGGGAGGGGTCTGGATCTGGGTGCCCCCTTGTTAAAGGGGGCTTCCAGATTTCGATAAGCTCCCCACCTGCAGACCCCAACAACCACAGCCCAGGGTTGTCGGGAAGCGGCTCTTGTCCCCATCAACATGGGAACAAGGTGCTTTGGGGTGGGGGTCGCAGAGCCCCCCTGCCCCAAAGCACCCATCCCCATGTTGAGGGCATGTAGCCTGGTATGGGTCCCGCCCTCCCCCACTATCTTGCCCAGCCAGGTTGCATGCTCGGATAAGGGTCTGGTATGGATTTTGGGGGGGACTCTACGTCAATTTTTTTTTAAATTTTGGTGTGAAGTTCCCCTTAAGATCCATATGGACTTTACAATTTTTGGACACAAATTTTTTCAGTGATTTTTCATCTATATTTACAGGAGCCGGCAATAAATTACAGCCGTGAGCGATTTTGAATGACAAGTTTTCCTTTAGAAGTGTCATTTTGTGGCACTGTTCTAAACATCACATAGATGCACCCCTTTACAGGCAGACTAAGGGGACCCCCCAGACATAATATTTAAAGGAATATTTCATTTTCATTGTTTCACTTTAAGCATTATTAAAATCACTGCTCCTGAAAAAAACATTGATTTAAAAACTTTTTTGTATTGATACATTAGCCCTAGAGCAGTACCTGAGTCCCCATATACTTTTTAGGGCAATAACTGCATATAAGCCTTTAAAAAGAGCACTTTTGATTTTTCATGTTTAGATCCCATAGACTTTATTAGGGTTTGAATGTTCGCACAAATTTATTGCCTGTTCACATGTTCTGATGCGAATCAAACCGGGGGGTGTTTGGTCCATCCCTACTATTCAGCTCAGCTATGTTCAAATGTAATAATCTTATGCCAACAGGGTGACACATGATTATTCACCTAATTTCCTATTATGCCCTAATTCTCTTCTCCCCACCACAGCCAGTATTATTGGTGACATCTGCCTGTCATTTTGACAGCCGGGTCCCACTATGTATCTCATTAGGTGCTGCAGTGGCTGTAAATGATGCCTGCAAAATTGCACCAACATGATGAAAGAATATTATTGTTACAACAATTTACACTAGTTCTGCACTATGCAGATCACATGCGTTCAATGATCTGCACACTGGTGTTGATTTAAAGTATTAAGCCCTTGCCGACTGCGCACTGCGGCGGGGCGGCTCTCCTGTGCCAGATCACATACTTAGTACATGATTCAGCACTTCCAGGTAGGGGGTGCGCACACGTGCCGCTAGCACTGCAACTGTGCTGTAATTAGAAATATCACAAGCCGATCAGCGGGTGCTGAACAATGGATGTCCTCCGGCATCCACTGATCGGCAAGGAGAGACACAGAACAAAGCTCTACCTATGTAAACTAGGCAGAGCTCTTTTCTGTCAGCAGGGATATGATGGATTTTCTTTCCCTGTGATGCAAGGAATAAAACCCATCACATCCCTTAATAAAACAGCACACATAGTACATAAAAACACTGGTTAGGCACACATTTAACCATTTGATCTCCCTAGATGTTTAACCCTTTCCCAGCCAGTGTCATTAGTACAGTGCAAATTTTTAGTAATGATCACTGTATTAGTGCTACTGGTTCCCATAAAGTGTCAAAAGTATCAGTTAGTGTCAGCCTGTCCGATGCTATATCACAGTCCCGCTTTAAGCGGCTGATCATTGCCATTACTACTGTAAAAAAAATTCAAAAATAAAAATTCCAGCATATACTGTATCCCATAATTTGTAGACGCTATAATTTTTGTGCAAACCAATCAATATATGCTTATTGGGATTTTTTTACCCAAAATATGTAGCAGAATATATTTTGGTGTAAATTTATGAAGAAAATAGATTTTTATTTGGATATGTTTTATAACAGAAAGTAAAAAATTTGCTTTTTTTTTACAATTGTTGGCCTGGTACTTACATACAGATGCCGTCCCTTCAGAGCTCTACCCTGCAGCCTTAAACTATGGTCAGCAGGTTTAGAAGGGCCAATAAAGGGGCCTTTTTTTTTTTTAATTTTAGCCCGTGGTGTGTGAACACACTCAGACTCCAACCGGTGCATAAAAAAGTGCACAACACAACATAAGGTCCTCCTCCTCCTTACCCTGATTCCCCGGGGCGCAAATTACGTTCATGAGTACGTTCATGGTCCTCCCAGCCAAAGCCGGGTGGACCCCGTTCTCTGGGTTGTCTGCCGAAACAGACCAACCCCAAGTACTAGATGGGGCTCCCCCGAAGGGAAACCCCATGAGAGAGGGCCGACCAAGCCAGAAGGCCATATCAGCCCCCTCCCAAGATTTTAAGGGTCCGAGAACCGTACACCTTACTAATCAAAACATGAATGTGTACAACCAAAAAAAGTGACAAACACGACAAACAACACTCAAAAAAACACATAAAAGTGGGGAAGGATCATGGAGAAGTGCAAAAAGGTGCCATTGTGGGTACAATGGCAGACCTTACGGCCAGGGATAAAAGATTCCTCCGGTCTTGGCCAAAAGGCCCGGCCCTGAAGGCAGGTGCAAAAAAAGTGTGTGTGGTGCAATGACCTTGGTGCCTAAACTCAAAGTGACTCAACACCCCGTGAGTTTTAGGCACCCCTGGACTGCCACTCCAGGGGCACATACGCCACAGGCTTCTTTCGGAGCCCGGCCAATCAGCTAGACCAGTGTCTCTCCATCCCTACCAGGAGGCGTAGGAATTTAGACAGCTTAGGGAGAGCCTTGCCTATAACTGAGGGACAAGCCAAAGCCAGATTCAACCCAGGAGGAAAAAGGCTTTCCCACCGCCATCACCATTCCCTACCAATTACATCAGGAAAGAGCTAACCCCCTGGACCGGGAGGGGGCCTAAATGCTCTAACCCTCAAACTGATAAAAACAGATACTACACTTGATCTTAGCCAAAAGGCCAAGAGGCTTTGGGCTTTTGGCTAAGTCAGCTCTCTTATTCTAAAGGGGGATAGAGTAAGCATAATGCCAATGACTTAGAGGCTGTTTTAGGGAAAGCTGATAAGCTGCTTATGGAGAGATTAGAGTCATTTAGAAAACTGTACTTAAATTCCCCCCTCAGCTCACTTCAGTCTCCTCACGTATCACTAATTTACTAACAGACATATCAGCCTGGATGTCACACCACTTCCTCAAACTCAATCTATCCAAAACCGAGCTCATCATTTTTCCTCCCCCATGTGCCCCTTCCCCTGATCTCTCTGTCAATATCGATGGCACAAGGATGGCCTCATGCACACAGGACGTGTTTGGAGGTCAATAAACTCCCCGTCATGTTATCCTATGTGTTCATGCACACATAGGCTGTTATCAACTGTTTTTAGCTGGGGCGTTTTTGAGCTGTAAAAATAAAACAAAGACCAGTGGGTTCTGAGAGACGTTTTTCAGCTGTAAAAATGCTCAAATGCTCAAAAACTTGCAAAAATGCGGAAAAACGCCATTCAGTGAGGTTTTTTTAAGTTTTAGATCCATTGAGGGAAAAAAAACGTGCAAAAATGCGCAAAAACACGGCTCACCAACGTTTCTGGACGTTTTTAGCCCAATGATAAAAAACCTACTACTGCTCAAAAACGCTAGTGTAAAATGCTGACAGCAGCTGAAAACTCACTAAAAAGCTACTGACGCTTCTAGAATGTTTTTTTAATGTCCTGTGTGCATGAGGCCTAAGCCCATCCCCGCATGCCAAGGTTCTAGGTGAAATCCTGGACTCTGAACTATCCTTTCGGCTCCATGTCCGATCATTGTCCAAATCTTGCCACCTCAACCTCCGCAACATCTCCAAAATACTCCCCTTTCTCACCAATGACACGACAAAGCTCCTAGGTCATCTCTCGCCTCAAATACTGCAACTCCCTTCTCATTGGCTTACCTTTACATAGGCAATCCCCTATTCAGTCCATCATGAATGCTGCTGCCAGACTCATCCAACTTACCAACCACTCAGTGTCTGCTAATCCTCTCTGCCAATCCCTCCATTGGCTGCCACTCACCCAACAAATTAAATTAAAAATACTAACACTAGGTTACAAAGCCATCCACAACCCGGCCCCAAGCTACATCACTAACCTAGTCTCAAAATACCAACCTAATCGTTCTCTTGGTTCCTTCCAAGACCTCTTGCTCTCTAGTTCCCTTGTCACCTCCTCCCTTGCTCATATCCAGGACTTTTCCTGAGCCTCTCCCATCCTATGGAACTCCCTAGCCCAATCTGTTTGTTTTTCTCCTATTCTGCTTTTAGATGATCCCTGAAAACCCTCCTCTTCAGACAAGCCTATTCTGCCCACATCTAACAATTGTACTTTTATTTTCTTTATCAGCTCATCTCCCACAGCTATTACCTTTTGTATCACTTGACCTTCCCTCCTAGATTGTAAGCTCTAGTGAGCAGGGTCCTCTGATTTCTCCTGTATTGAATTGTATTGTAATTGTACTGTCTACCATCATATTGTAATGCACTGCGCAAACTATTGACGCTATATAAATCTTGTATAATAATAATTTTGAGGTCTTCTTTGTCTTTCATTGTAGTTGATTTGAAGTCGGTGGTCAGTTTTAGTTGTTGTTCTGTCCACAGTATGTAAGACATCCCATATACAATTCACTTTTGTTTGAGGGGGTGATATCTTTGGATTTCAATTTATTTTGTGGATTTTTTTTGTTGATGGGGCTGCTTTTTTAAAGGTTGGCGGTGGTCAAAGCATAGATTTTACTTGTAACTGACCATCTAGAGCTGCCTAATGTTTACAGTATGCCGCTACATTATTCGCCAGAAGAAAAAAAAAATTGCAAAAACAGTTTGCATGTAAAGCACCTCACACCATGAATAAAATACAATTAGACATTCACCAGCTACGGGATATAGTGCTTTGAAGAGAGATAACAAAACACTGCAGATCTATGTGCCAGCTCAAATTTCATGAATTGGGTTTACATCCA
The DNA here is from genome assembly GCA_018402905.1 of Glandirana rugosa. Classification (NCBI taxonomy): domain Eukaryota; kingdom Metazoa; phylum Chordata; class Amphibia; order Anura; family Ranidae; genus Glandirana; species Glandirana rugosa. The sequence goes on along the minus strand of BLSH010192371.1, from coordinate 837,936 downwards.
CTTTAAAGTGAAATTAAGGCTAAAGAAAAGAAAATGCTGACAGGTAGGACCTTTTGTATTGGTCTCTTCTGTCATTAATCCTTCGTCCTGCCTATCAGAATTTATGTAAACTGTGTATGCACCGCTCTGTGCCGTGATGATGTAACTTCTATGTGCATGTGCAGGAGTGACATCATTGCAGCACTGCCAACCAAAATACCAAAGAGTCAGAACCCAGAAGGAAGACCAGGAGAAGACCAACACTGACAGAGCAGCGCTGGAGGGGATCACTTTCCAGATAAGTCTGCCATTATATGCTAATATCCTGTGGATACTTAAAAAAAAAAAAAAGGAGTACAGGTTGACTTCACTTTAACCAGTTGCCAAACGCCCACCATGGCTTGATGGCGGCTCGTTATTGCAAACCACCTTCTCCCGACGGCAGCTGCGAGATCACGCACTGTGAGCGTGCACACGCCGCCGGAGGCACACGCGCTCACTGCATTCCAGCGGGGCCAGGGAGAGGGTAGGGCGGACTCGATGTCCACAGGTTACCCACAATCACCCCCCGGAGTGACAGAACGGGGGTCCGTGTATGTAAACACAGTTCTCCGTTCTGACAGAGGGGGAAGGGATGTGATCACAGGCTCCCTGTGTATGGGAGCCACGACCACTCCACCTCCCTCTGCCAGCCCAGCCCCCATACAGTTAGAACACACTGAGAGAACACTGTTAACCCCTTAGAGTGCCCCCTGCAGGTTAACCCCTTCACTGCCAGTGACATTTACACAGTAATCAATGCATTTTCATTGCATTGATCACTGTATAAATGCCAATGCTCCCAAAACAGTGTCAAAATGGTTCGACATTTCCACTACAATATCGCAGTCCCGATAAAAATCGCAGATCACTGCCATTACTAGTAAAAAATAAAAATAAATAAAAGCCCCATAAATTAATTCTCATCATTCGTAAACGCGGCAACGTTTGCGCAAACCAATCAATAAGCTCCGATTGCAATTTTTTTTTTAACAAAAAGATGAGGAAGAATAGAAATCGGCCAAAACCGATGAAAAAAATTGTTTTTTATATTTTTTTGGTTATGTATTATAGCAAAAAGTAAGAATTTTTGGTTTTTTTTGCAAAATTGTCGATCTTCTTTTGTTTATAGCGGCGATCAGAAATGACACAGAGGTGATCAAATACCACCAAAAGAAAGCTCTATTTGTGGGAAAAAAAGGACACAAATTTTGATTGGGTATAACGTCGCACGTCGCGCAATTGTCAGTTAAAGCAACGCAGTCCCGAATCGCAAAAAGTGCTCTGGTCCTAAAGTGGGAAATCCTTCGGGGGCTGAAGTGGTTCAGATTGATTTCCAGTCACACGTGGGAGTTAGGTGTGTTCAGTGATGGCTGGTGATCAAAATTTTTGGGGGGGCGGAAAGCAGACCTGTTCCCCTCACTCACACTTGCACCCCCACCCCCTGTCTCTTGATCGATCCACTCGCACCACACACCCCCCCGTGTGCGTGATCCATGGCCTTACCTTACTGCGGAAGAGGTGTGGGAAGGAAGACGAGGTGGCAATGCTCTACTGAATCAGGGGTACGGCTCCTAGGAAAGACTGCTGCTGCCAGGGCCCTTGCTTATCCTACGGGCCGAACAGCAAGCGGGTCCTAAGACTCCCAGCTCTAATCATGCGCTTCAATAAAAAAAATTTAAATCCATGCGTCTGGCTCCCTGCATGTAGATTATGGGCCGGGCTCATGGATTGGGGAGGCGGTGCCCCTGAGCCCCGTATGGACGGGACACCACTGGGCGTGTTACTAATTTTGTTGCAGCTACAGGCACCATTAAGATATTGTTTTTTTCTGCCGGCGATTCTGTGTACAATAAAAGTGGTCTCTGCAGCGGATTCACCACAAGATCACTGGCTCCGTAATATGGCAGGGAGGAAGCGGCGTCACAAGTCACTTCCGCCCAATGCTCTTAAAGGACCATTTTTTTTTGAACTGTCATTTTTTTCAAATTATTATTATTTTTTTTGCACTTTACTGTAAATATTATATCTGAGGTCTTTTTGACCCCAGATCTCATATTTAAGAGGTCCTGGCATGCTTTTTTTCTATTACAAGGAATGTTTTCATTTCTTGTAATAGTAATAAAAGTGATCAAATTTTTTTTTAAAAGAACAGTGTAAAAATAAAAAATAAAAAGTAAAATAATTAAGAAAAAAAAATGAATTTAAAGCACCCCGTCCCACTAAGCTCGTGCGCAGAAGTGAACGCATACGTAAGTCCCGCCTGCATATGAAAACGGTATTCAAACCACACATGTGAGGTATTGCCGCAATCGTTAGAGTGATAGCAATAATTCTAGCACTAGACCTACTGTAACTCAAAACTGGTAACCTGTAGAAATTTTTAAACGTTGCCGATGGAGATTTTTAAGTGCCAAAGTTTGTCGCCATTCCACGAGCAGGCGCAATTTTGAATCATGACATATTGGGTAACAATTTACTCAGTGTAACATTATCTTTCGCAAAAATTGGCCTAACTTTACTGTTGTCTTACTTTTTAACTCAAAAAAGCGTATCTTTTCCAAAAAAAAATGGAATTTTACGACCGCTACGCAAATACGGTGCGACAAAAAGTATTGCGGATATGAAGTGGTTAAAGTCGAATTAAACCCAAAACCAAAAATGTTATATATTGCAGCTTACCAATCATTAGATGTGGTGGCTGCATTGGTTATCTTTTTATGGCTTTTTCCCTCTGCTTTCACCTGATGGTCTGGCCAGTAACCCACTTTCTGTATTAGGGTACCTACACTCTGGATGAAGGAGCAACAGAGACACCTCTGGACAGCAGCATTGTTAGTCTTGGGGGTGGGGACTGTTCAAATTACAAGCAGATTGAGATATACAAATTGAAGCCAAACTCCAGCTCAAACTTTATAAGCAGTTACAGCTGTCTTGTCTCTTTTGAAATAATGTTTTTACATACATAAATAAAAGCTGATCATTGTAAACACCTCTTTCAGTGATAAATGGTTTGTCTCAACCCTCTAACTGCTCCTTGATTACTAGCATCACCAGGTAAAAATAAAAGAAAGAAAACCTAAAAAGAAAAGTCATCATTTCTAAGAATTGGTAAGCTTCACTATAATAAATGTTTGTTTTTGGGTTTAATACCACTTTAACTATACTTCATGTTGGGGCATAGGGAGGGAATTGCATGGACATGAGGGAGGGTGGGCATTAGGGAGAACTGGGTGTGGATATTAGGGAGCAGGGGCTTTTTCACTGCATGTGATTAGGTGACTACATAGGTACATAAACTTTCCACCACAAGGATGCATAGACTTCATGCCTACACAAAGATGTAAATGTGACACCAGTGCTGGGCATTCATTTAACCACTTCAGCCCCAGGAGGATTTACCCACTTCCTGACCAGGCCATTTTTTTGCGATACGGCACTACCTCACTTTAACTGACAATTGTGCGGTAGTGCGACATTGTACCCAAACAGCATTGATGTCCTTTTTTCCCACAAATAGAGCTTTCTTTTGGTGGTATTTGATCACCTCTGCGGTTTTTATTTTTTGCACTATGAACATAAAAAGAGCGTCAATTTTTAAAAAAAGACAATAGTTTTTACTTTTTGCTATAATAAATATAGAAAAAAAGTAAAAAAACAAATATCTTTATAAATTTAGACCAATATGTGTTATTCTACATATTTTTGCTAAAAAAAATGCGTATATTGATTTGTTTGCGCAAAAATGATCGTGTCTACAAACTTCAGCAATAGATTTATGGACTTTTATTTATTTTTGGGGGTTTTTTTACTGATAATGGCGGCGATCTGTGATTTTTAGCGGGACTGCGACATTGCGGCAGACAAATCTGACCCCAAATGTTACTTTTTGGGGACCAGTGACATTATTACATTGATCGGTGCTATAAAAATAGAAACATAGAAACATAGAAAAGTGATGGCAGAAAAAGACTGAGTAATCCATCGAGTCTGACAATTTTTATTTGTTTTTTTCACATTAACCTTGTTGTCTGACTATAGAGTTATGTTTATCCCAAGCGTGTTTGAAGCCATTTACTGTTGACTGTCTCACAACCTCTGTTGGTAGTTTATTCCAATAATCAACCACCCTTTCAGTAAAATAATACTTTCTAAGATTAGTTTTGAACTTCCCTCCAGTTATAGAAAAAAAAATGCACTGATCAATGTATAAATGACACTGGCAGGGAAAGGGTTAACACTAGGGGGCAATCAAGGGGTTAACTGTGTTCCCTGGGTGTGTTCTAACTGTTTGGGGGATTGGCTGGCAGGGACATGACAGAGATCACTGTTTCCGATAACTGGGAACAGCAAATCTCTGTTATGTCATCTGGCAGAACGGGGATCTGCCTTGTTTACATAGGCAGATCCCCATTCTGCCTCTGCACCCGGGGATCGAGGGTCGTGGGCACACATCGAGTCTGCTGGACCCGCAATGGGGGCGAACGCGCCGCACGCCCGCAATCTCACATGCACGGACCGACATACAGGTACGTCAGTTAGCGCAGGAGAGCCGACCTGCCGCAGTATATCTGCGTGAGCGGGTTGGCAAGTAGTTAAGGTATATTGCTGGTGTTAGCAGTGCCTGTAAAGTCTCAGATATATGTGGATTTTATAGGTTAGAAAAGCCAAGAAGAGCCTCATATCATATCTGTATATTTACAATCATGGTTACCAGAGTTAAGCTTTAAATGTAAAACAATAGCCATAGAGAAGACTATATAATTTTAACACAACAGGGATTATTTATAAAGAAGTGACTGTGGCAGTCACTAGACATTGTCTGCTGGAGAATAATGCCATTTAAAATATATGGATCTTGAAGATTCTCCACCAGAGAATGTTTGGTGAAAGTCACATTCACTGCTTTACAAATAAACCCCAAAGTGTAACAACTGTTCAGTTATTATCCTCATATATTAAATATGTCTTCTACAACATAAGTTAATGTGGCGCTGACAGGTCTTATTTAAAACGTTGTAAAATATCATCTTTTAAAACTGTCTAGTGTTCATCATCATCCTCATCATCATTAATATCATTTGACCTCTAGTTTGGATTAAATGGATAGACTAAATCTCAGGATATATTGTGTATGGATGTGACATCTTTTATAATTTGTGACCTTTCCATACCTTCCCCAGTCTACACTTTGTTATCTGCCACTAGAGAGCAAACAAACACAATATTCATTGTATTTTTGACATGTTTATTACTCCGCTTTTACAATACTGCTTTGTGAGTGAATATGCCAGATGTATCAAACAGATATTAAATCATGATGCAAGTAGTTAAAAGTAATATAAAATGAATGACGCATGTGTCCAGTAGCCTGTAGCGGACCCCCTAAACCTATAATACAGGAAACAAAGTTGTACAATGCTTACAGGTAAAGTATCATTTAAAATGCTAAATTATGCTCAATATGCACTGTTACATTGTTAGTAAAATTGCTATGAGTGGGGATTACTAGGAGTCAGTCAGGGCCTACACTCAAGATATACTCAAAGCTGAACTGAGAGAGCTCTGCTCTGTGTGCCCTGACAAGGGCGGTACAAAAACATCAACTGGAATGGAGGGAAAAGGGGGAAGCAGTTTCAAGCCCCCTTTTCCTCATGGGATAGCGGCAGTGGAGTTTCAGGCTCCCCTTGGGAAAAAATGTGGGAACAAACCCCATTGGGCATTAGCAGGGACAGGTAGGTCAGGTGACCCTTGTAGTAAGGCAGATTAGGGTTTAGGCGGTAAGAAATTCAAATAAAAAGGGGGTCTGTGCCCCTAGTTTTCCAGTGGCCCTTGTGACATACAAAGCCGTGGAAAAAAAAAAATCATGAATTATTATCAAAGAGAGTTAGATGGCATTGCTAAATTGTGTGGCACTGTCACCTCATTCAGAGGGGGACAGTACGTTTTAAGTTATATATCGAGTTTATTAAAGTTATAACTGGAAGTTGTCATATTTGTTGAAGTAATTCCCCTCGGCTTATTGAATACAGTTCGAGCCGTAGTGGCTGAACTGTTGCCCGTGTTTGATACAGTTAAGTTATCTATTATTGATTAACCACTTCAGCCCCGGAAGAATTTTGCACTTTAGGACCAGAGCACTTTTTGCGATTCGGCGCTGCGTTGCTTTAACTGACAATTGCGCGGTCGTGCGACGTTGTACCCAAACAAAATTTGCGTCCTTTTTTCCCCACAAATAGAGCTTTCTTTTGGTGGTATTTGATCGCCTCTGCGTCATTTCTTGTCGCCGCTATAAACAAAAGAAGAGCGACCATTTTGCAAAAAAACCCAAATTTCTTACTTTTTGCTAAAATTCAAATCCAAAAAAAAATATAAAAAAACATTTTTTTTCACCGTTTTTGGCCGATTTATATAATTCCTCATATTTGCGATAAAAAAATCGCAATTGGTGTTTATTGATTGGTTTGCGCAAAAGTGGCCACATTTACGGATGATGAGAATTCATTTCTGGGGTTTTTTTTTTTTTTTTTACTAGTAATGGCGGCGATCTGCGATTTTTAGCGGTAATGCGATATTGGGGGGGACATGTCGGAACATTTTGACACTTTTTTGGGATCAATGACATTTATTCAGCGATCAGAAATTTAAATGTCCACTGATTACTGTATAAATGTCATTGGCAGTGAAGGGGTTAACCTGCAGGGGGAGAGCTAGGGGTTAAGTGTGTTCCCTGGGTGTGTTCTTACTGTGGGGGGGTTGGGCTAACATGGGCATGAGAGATCTAACTGATCCCAGTGATAGGGATCAGTAGATCTCTCATGCCCCACTGACAGGGCGGGGAACCGCCGTGTTTACATCGGCGGTTCCCCGTTCTTTTCCCTTTAGCCGCTCATCGTGGCTCGCCGGCGGACATCGGGTCCGCCCGAGCCGCGGGCACACTCCCCAGGAGTGCGGTGGGTACGCGCGCGCCCCCTGGTGGCCAAAAGCGAATCGCCGCTTATTTACGGCGATTCGCGCAGGGCTCCCCGACTGCCGCCATGAAAAGACGGCGCACGGTCGGGAACCAGTTAAGCCAACAATAATAAAGGCCGCGGCCATTTTTATCTGCCAAATAGGGAGTCTTGCCATGTTTTTGCACTCAATACTGTCTGCTGTCCCATTAAGCCGGTCATAGATGGATTGAAATTTAGCAGGGACCGGCTGAATTTTGATCCATCTATAAGCAGACTAGTTGTACAGAAGTCAATCGAGCAACAGTGTTAATTTTGACATCAAATTTTGTTTTAGTTTTAGTTATTATTATTATTATTATTATACAGGATTTATATAGCGCCAACAGTTTGTGCAGCGCTTTACAAAATTATAGTCTTTGATAATTTTAGTTTTAGTCGTATTTTAGTCATTTGAATTGTTTTAGTTTTAGTTGTATTTTAGTCGTATTTTATTTCCAGTACATTTTAGTCAACTAAAATCGAATGGATTTGGTTAAATTTTCATGCATTATTTCTCTAGAATTCCCAAACTCACTATATACTCCTGGAGTAAAAATCTAATAACATGTTATTATTTATGGTATTAAGGTTTGTACATGCACTACAGGCACAGATTTAGCCGTTGTGATATATAATGTCTTTATAAATAAAAACCAAGTTTCATGAACAAACAAGTAACTTACTTTTCGACAAGCAGAAGTACAACTTAACCTCCCTGGAGGTTTTCCCGAGTGTGCTTTGGGTGAATTTCCATTACAAATAGCGGTAACCCCGAGCCACACTCGGGATCGCATCGCTGGATCCAGGCAATGTTACTTACCTTGTTGTCCCCAGGATCCTGCGATGTCACCCCCGCTGTGTCTGTGGGCTGTATCCTCTGCCCGATGCCTCTGTGTGCTGGGCTCCGTTCCCTGCGAGCGTCGCGTCACACGGGGGCGGAGCCTGGCGGCAAATTCAAAAAGTGAAACACACAGTGAACATACAGTACACTGTAATCAGTAAGATTACATTACTGTATGAAATCATTTCACATCCCATTTGTCCCTAGTGGTTTGCCCAGTGCACTGCATGCACTTTTATATTATATATGCTGTTCTTTCTGCCTGCAAACTTGAGGATGTCCATGGCATAAAAAAGCGTCCCTTTACGTCAAAGGCGGTTTTTGATCAGCTAGAAAACACCGATAGTAAATAAAAATCATTTGCAGAATTGAATGATACTGATTCGTGGTGAAATTTATCATCAGACACTGAAAGTGACGACAGCGACAATTCTGCAACTGAGCACATTTTAGCGTTTTTGACTAGATTACATTATTGAATACATTTTTTATTATTATATTATTATTTTTGATAATTATTTATTATATTATAATTTTTTTTTCATATATATTATAATTTATGATTTTGTTATTTCAAACTTTATCATACCCGGGATGTCTACTAAACTCTTGTCTTAAGTGAGTTATCCCTAAAAATTACAGACCTACAATATAAAATACCAAATTTCTATGCGAAAAAATGTACTGCTTTGAGACGCAAAAATCTGACATAATCATACCGCCAGGGAGGTTAAAAATACAAAAAAAACTGTAAACTCTATTGGCTGTAATGCCACTGCACATATTACCTGAATATATTATCAACATTTAGGCCTCATACACACAGGCGTATGAAAAAAAAATAAGCAAAACGTTGGGCCCAACGTCAGGGAAAAATCTGCGTTTTGCATCAGTGTTAATGAGTGTTAATGCACGTTAGTGAGCATCGGCATCAACAGGCGTTTTTAACCTGAAAACGTCGGCGTCAAAAACGCCGGTTAACACCGGTACGGCGTTAGTGAGCGCTTTGCTGCATCAGCGTCAAAAACACCAAAACGTTGCAGCGGAACGCACTGGCCGTGGGTTCTACTTTCAGCTCACTAACACTGATGCCATCTACAGCTCAAAAACGTTGCAGTTTTTATAGGGCCATTGAATAACATGGAGAGCAGAAAAAAACGCTAAAAAACTGTTTTTCTTTTTTTCTTTCAGTAGCTTAGTAGATGCCCCTTACTTATCATTATGTGACAGTGCAGTGTTAATTTTGACGTCAAATTTCAATCCAGTTTTGGCAGGTCATACGTGGTCGAATTCTGAACATATTTTCTTTTCAAAATCAGAAATTTCGTGCATTTTGTGATCCGATGATGCCACCATTGATTTTTGAAATTCGACCAATTTCACCTCATGTTGCTACAGAAAATAATTTTCGTGGCTGGGAATCTTCTTTTCCTTCCAGGATTTTTTTTTTTTTTTCTTGCACTCATGCACATTCCTTTTTCTATTACATATCTTGCACGATTCTCCCATTATTGATTAGAAAATCATTTGTTTTTCAAAAAATTTCCAACATGCCTGATTTCTCTAATTTGATTGCCACATGAAAATCCGCTGTTGCTGCAGCCCACTAATGGTTCAAAATACGAACAAAAATTCTTAGAAAAGATTTTCAAAAGAAAATTCTTTTGAAATGCAACCCGTGTATGGCCGGCCTTAGTCATAGTCTTTTGACTAAAATGCCATTTTAGTTTTAGTTGTATTCTAGCCTTCTGAATTGTTTTCGTTTTAGTCGTATTTTAGTCGACTAAAATAGTATTCATTTAGTCAATGAAAATATTTTAGTCGACAAAATTAACACTGTTGTACAACCATCCTGTTGGGGGTTTTTTTTTTTTGCTCAATCAGTGCCACCGGCTACAGCTGGCAACACTGGCACTGTATTGTGATGGTGGGGAAGTCTCCCTGCCATCAGAATACAATAGCTCCACAGGAGGGATTCCCCCATCAATAACAAGTGTGACGATGGGGGAATCAAATCACTTTTTTGTGGGCTGAAGAAAAAAAATGCATCATCAATCGACTGCCTTACTTATGGACTGAATGGATTATAAATGATAAATTATTGTACTAGAAAGGGCGCGTTTATTTCAGGCATTTGCACAAGGGGGGTAAGAAATGTGATCTTTATAAACTTACATTTATGCCTCATACACACGTGTGTTTTTTGACGCCGTGTTTTTAGGCGTTTTTTTGCAGCTCCCCGTGTTATTCAATGACCCCATAAAAACGTTGACGTTTTTGAGCTGTAGAGGGCATCGGCGTTAGTGAGCTGTAAATAGAACGTGGGACCAGCGTGTTCCAAGGCTGTAGCGTTTTGGCGTTTTTGACGCTAAGCCGGCAAAACGCTCACTAACGGTCACTAATGCCGTATCGACATTAACCAGCGTTTTTGGCTCCGGCGTTTTCAGGTTAAAAACTAGCAGAGGACTGTTTTTTTTAAAAGACACCGACACTCACTAACGTTGATTAACGCTGATGCAAAACGCTGGAAAAAATTTTGATTTTTCCCTGACGTGGGGCCCAACGTTTTGATTATTTTTTTGCATACGCCCGTTTGTATGAGGCCTGAAACTGTAATGGCAACAGCAGATATATTTTTATCTGGTTCAATCTGCTATACTGAATTTGGGACTTTCTGTTGACAAATGAGGGCATTTTTGAGCACGAGTGCATGCAATTGGATTTCAGAATACGATAGCAACTTTAGTAAGATTTAACCCTGAGTTTGGATAGTTCAGCAAACTGGCCTGTTCTGTATACCCAAAGATATGATAAACAAATATTCAAGCAGAACGTATATGACGAAATCCAAAATAATAGCTGATATTAGCTGCCTAAAGCAGTATTAGGTTTGGTTCACACCTATGCAGTTTGCTTTTGGTCAGTTTCTGAAGTGCTTTTTGGGGCACGTTTTTTCACACATGTTTTTGGGGCATTTTTGATTGTTTTTTGATGCAATTTATGTTTTGCATTTTTTTGGCCAGTTTGTTGTTGAGCGGATTAAAAACGCAAATCGCAGCAAAATTGTGACAAAAACATGGCAAAAACGCAGCTTCTCTATTGAAGTTTATTGAAACAAACCGTTCTGCTTTTAAAAAAGTCCCTGACCCTTTCCAAAAACGTAGTGCCTGAAAAAAGCATAGATGTGAACGTGTCCCATTGGAAACCATGTTAAATGGACTGTAGTGCGTATCTGTAAAAAGCAATAATAAACGCATTGGTGTGCAGTTTACTAATAAATGTGGTGGCTGCATTTGTTTTCTTCAATCTGGGGAGAGGGTAGTGTTAGATGAAAAATGAAATAGACATGCCTAACAAATTTAGGCTGGATTCACACCTATGCATTTTTAGTGCTTTTTGCATTTTGCAACTTTGGATTTGGACTACAGAACGTGTTCCATAGGAAACCATGCTAAATGGACTGCAGTGAAAATCTGCAAAATGCAAAAATCTGCAAAATGCATACGTGTGAAACCAGTCTAAAGCCAAACTCTTGCTAACAACTTTCAAGCCTTTACAGCAACATTTTTTACCTTAAGGCCTGATTCACACCTATGCATTTTTAGTGCTTTTTGTATTTTGCAGATTTGTACTGCAGTCCATTTAACATGGTTTCCTATGGAACACGTTCTGTAGTGCAAATCTGCGAAATGCAAAAAGCACTAAAAATGCATAGGTATGAATCCAGGCTTAAGGATAAAGGATATACATAAATGAATAAAAGCTGACCATTGGAAGCAACCCTGAACTTAAGGTCCCTTGCCATCATCTTCTCCCTGGCTTCTTTAGGGTGCTGGTCTTCAGCCATTTTGACAGGACAATGCAGGATGACATCACTCACACACATGTGCACACAGGCCATGTGCCAGAATGTAAACTGAGCTGTGCATGCACAGCCCAGTGTACATTCTACAGGGGATTGCAAACAGGCAGTGTATTTTATTGTATAAGAGACGTTGCCTTTTTCTTCTAAAATAAAGAGCCTGCCTGTTCACAATTTTTAATTTTATTATTAACCACTTCAGCTCTGGAAGATTTTGCCCCCTTCGTGACCAGGCCATGTTTTGCTATTCAGCACTGTGCTATTTTAATTGGTAATTGCGTGGTCATACAACACTGGACTCAAATGAAATGTATAGTATTTTTTCACACAAAAAGAGATTTCTTTTGGTGGTATTTGATCACCACTAGTTTTTTATTTTTTTTTATATAAACAAAAAACATTTTTTACTTTCTGCTATAAAACATATTCAATATTTAAAAAAAAAAAAAAATCTAATTTCTTCATAAATTTAGGCCAAAATGTATTCTGCTACATGTCTTTGGAAAAAAGAATCCCAAAAAGTATATATTAATAGTTTGCGTGAAAGTCATTGGGTCTACAAACTATGGTATATATACTGGAATTTGTACTTTTTTTTTATCAGCGACTTATAGTGGGACTGTGATTGTTTGGTGGGCAATCTGACACTAACTGACACTTTGTGGGAGCTGGCTAACTGCCACTGACATCTCCAGTGGGACTAATACAGTGATCAGTGCTAATAATATACACTGTCACTATACTAATGACACTGGCTAGGAAGAGGTTAACATCTAGGGGCAATCGAGGGGTTAATTGTGTTCCTTATATGCTGCTTTTTACTGCAGATTGATGTGTTACTTTTCTCTGCTTTGCAGGCAAAATAAAAAAAAGTGACTGTTTCCTCTGTACAGCAACACAGGGCTCCTGACTGTGATTCCACAAAGCTGATCAGCAGTCCCAGCCATTAATCATTGGCCGGCATCTGCTGACAGACTCCTGCTGTGTCAAATCACAGGGGAGCATACGGAAAGGGGCGCGTGCACGCGCGTAAAACTCAGGAAACAAGCAGTGACATACGGGTGCCTATAGGAGTCGTCACGTCCCAATATATAAACTGTGGTGGGTCCGGAAGTGGTTAAATGGAAAGTCTTAACCCTCTAACACACTTTTGCTGACAGTTTGTCTCTTAAAGGAAGTTTAAAAATTACAGACTTACTGGCCAGAACATTAGAAGAAAAAAAGACAAAAAAAAACTAAAAAAAAAGAAAACTAATAAAACCACCATATCAAATAATTAGTAATGTACAACATAATGCATTTTTGTTTTTAGGTTTAATGCTGCTTTAAATACTTCCAGTAAGCCTGTATGGTTTCCAGTAGAGGCACATGCTCCCCCAAATTGTTGAATGGCACTTCACTGCACACAAATGCTTGTGCTGTAATAGAAATGATGTAGTACCAATAGGAATATAGGAAATTCAAGGCTGTTTTTCTTGATATCAACTTTAGCGGCAGTAGTTACAAAGAGGACAAACAAGACTGACACTTTGCACAGGATATTATAAAAGTAAGGCCAAGCTTGCCTAGTTTCTCCAGCTGTGTTATACTGCTGTATATTTTTTTCTAAAGTCCATTCTTTTTTGTATCTTTCCATGAAGTAGCGTTATTCCTGGAAGCTATACATATTCATAAGTATTAAAAGGGTTTCCACCGTCAGCAAAAAGTTTAACTCTAGCTAGCAATGCTCGACTGGGGTCCTCCTCTCAGCTGCTGGGCACATTTCTTGCTGCATGGCTATTTCATTATCAGGAAAAAAATAGGACACTGGCTTTCATATAAACCATTAGTTGCCTTCAAAAAAGCCATAACTGTTTTGCAGCTTGCTTTTCTCATGAAATACATATATCAACTAAGGAGGACATATATGCACTGATCTTTTCAGGCCTTGCTCATCTACAACAAGATACTGGATATAAACTCATTCTTTTTTTCCTACTTTGGACTTCACTGTTTTGTGCATTGTTGAAGTTTGTATATATGGAATGATAGCATGTTTATTCAAGGACATCGCTTTGGATGCTTCTCTTCTGCATTAGAAAGCTTGACCTCCTTCAATGGAAGAGTCACAAGATCTGGACATTATGTTTTTTTAATTCATATTCTTAATATTGTGCTCTCTAAACGCAAATATATTTATGTTGTGGCTGTCTGACAAAATTCAAAAATATGTCAAACTTGTGTACCGGTAGACTTCCCTTCTGGTCAATGACTATATACCGGTAATATGCTAATGATGATATTTGTTTTGCTTTTATATTTATAGGTGTGAGGGGAGGAAAGGTATGCTTGGATGAGTGTATGTGGTGTATTTTTTTTTATTGTCTGTATTACTGTAGTTCATTTAGCATAGATAATTGAATAGCAGATTTACTATAGGTACTCTAAGCCTTTCATTTTAGTATTCTGTTGCCCATGGCGCCTGCGAAAGATGTCTATTCACACAATGCCTAAATCAGGTTCATTCCTTTTAAAAGAGCTTGTTATCCAGAATATTATTGATTATTTTGGAAAACTGCCTGCTTCCATGCTTAAGTCTAAATCTCAATTAGGTGGGATGAATATGTAATTTTGTAAGCAAACACTGTAGTGTTAATAGTAGCTGCAAAATACATTTTGTTTCTTGTAAACTGAATTAGCTACATGCCTCAGACCTGATTATTTAAAGGTGTTACGGAGGTTTTAATTTTTTTTTTTCTTTGTTTGGCTTCGTCCTTGCCAACGTCGTCTTGGTTTCTTACAAATGTTTATCCACATCTTCCTTTATGTTTTATGCATGAAGCCAGGAAATGACATTTGTATGTGCTCTGGGAACAGTGCTGGGTAATGGACGAGCGAGTGTCTTGAAGACATGATACACTCAGTGACACAACACTGCTGACAATCACATATTACAATCATTCAGAACTGTGTTATAAAATCTCATCTCTGGTTGAACATTCCCAAAGGTAAACAAGTTTGTAGTGCACGGTGGCTGATCTTCAATCAAATATACATGGTGGTTCTACAGATGATATGGATAGTAGGGGAGACTATGCCTTATTTAAGAATTAAACAACCAGTCAGTTCTATTTAGATTTTAGCATCTACTGGAAAATGCATTGAATTATCCCTCATAAACAGATCGTCAGCATAACAATGTATGATAGACAACAAAGTTGACATCTCTATATCTAGTAGCCTGTGTGATCACATTCCTTGGATACTAGCTGAAGATCCAACATAGATCTCTTGCACAACAAAAGTGTGTTATTCAAATTAAGGCACCAGATTATATTGATCTGACCTCTCCAAATCCCCAAACAGCCCTATATTTGTTAACTCTTCCTTGAAAGAATTCTACCTAGATGGATATTATCATATATGGGTCACCCATGGCAATAAGTACAGTACAGTCAGCAGCTTTATAGCAAAAGTCATTTGAAATGTTTTCCACAATTTCAGCAGGACTACAGAATCCTGTCAGCTAAGTGCTTTAGTGATTTAAGATTACAACCCGATGCAGTTAAACAATTTGATCTTATGTGGGCAACTTTTACAAATGCTCCTATAGAAAAAGTTGTATCTCTAAAGACTTGTCTAATTAATCTCTGCTGTTGAGTACAAAACCTTCCCCGCTTAATAAGGTATAAGTGAAGATGAAATATATACAACATCCCTTTTTGTGAGAAGAGGAATTCTTCAACTTATTTCTTGGTACAATAACATTTTCCAGAAAAAAATCATACATATATGTTATCCAGCTATTATTTATACCATACACGTTATACAGATGTAAGCCCATACAGAACATCTTCAAAAGCTAGCTGTAAAAGGCACCTTTTTTTTAATGCAAGATAAATAGGCTACTGCACACCGGAGGGATCCCTAATGCACCCATTTTTTGAGTAGGACTTTCATAAGCATAACAGAGATGATCCCCACCTTAAGACCGCTTCCTCTAATGCATTTTATTCAGGGCTTAGTGATAAAGAGAATACTGGTATTTCTATGACTAAGCTCTATTGGGTGACACGTTTTGGGAGTCAGTCCTAGGGTAGGGATTGTCAGATCCCTCTGGCTCCCTTTCCTTCATTGAATCTATGAGCAAGGATGGCTCAGTCTACCCCCAGCACTTGGGGTTTGAGTGGAGATGGGGAGTAGCAACTCAGAGTGGAAAATTCGGTTTCTAAAGAACTTATTTTATTTAATTTGGAAAAATCTGGTGGTTCATCAATTTTAGTTATAAATTATGTAAGTTGTTTCCAATATTTCCTGTTTGCTAAACAACTGTGATTCAAAAGTATGCATTCTGGGGTGGTTGGTGTCTTTGCTTAGGACATGACTAGAGTTGAGCGAACCCGGACTGTAAAGTTCGGGTCCGTACCGAACTTTGGGGTGTCCGGGACCCTGGTAATTTTAATGAAAAATCTTAAAAATGCTGTAAAAAAGTCCAGGAAGGTCCTAGAGGTCTGCAAAAGGAAGGAAAATGGGGGGTAAGGGTGGGACAAGTGCCCTACAAAATTCTAAAAAGTAATTTTAATGGTCCCAGGGCCTGTGGGGTTTCAAGCCATGCCTGGGCTTGAAATGTCAGGCCCAAGCGAGTTGAGATCAGTACAGGATTCGTTTCTGTGGTTGGTGGGGTCTTACGTATGAAAACTTAGTGTCAACAAATCGTTTGTCCTTTATAACCTTTGTTGAATGTATTAAATATTGATTTTAACTACTTGGTGGTCTAAAAAGGTTTAATTTATTTTATTCAAGAAATCTTTGGCTTAAAAGGTGAGACTCAACGATGAGGGGTAGAGGTGAGTTTGGGGTTCACGAC
>BLSH010192371.1:793975-820650 GCA_018402905.1 Glandirana rugosa | reverse complement strand
GAACAGATGTGCTGTGTGAATAACATCTGTTCTGGTGAAGAACATCTGTTCTGTGTGAAGAACAGATGTGCACTGATTAGCGGCTATAATAAAAGTGACACAGACTAAACAGAAGTGTGAAGAACAGATGTGCACTGATTAGCGGTTATAATAAAAGTGACACAGACTAAACAGAAGTGTGAAGAACAGATGTGCACTGATTCACGGTTTCATTTAAAGTGACACACAGACTTTAAAGAATTGTGCAGAACAGATGTGCACTGATTCACGGTTTCATTTAAAGTGACACACAGACTTTAAATAATTGTGCAGAACAGATGTGCACTGATTCACGGTTTCATTTAAAGTGACACACAGACTTTAGATAATTGTGCAGAACAGATGTTCACTTATTCCCGGTTTCATTTAAAGTGACACACACATTTTGCAGAACAGTGATATGGGAACTCCCGGCTTATTTATACTTTTTTGACACAGTTTGAAGATGATTTTAGAACAGTTCTATGGCCTCTACCGTTAATTAATACTTTTCAGACCCATTTTGAAGATGATCTCCATTTTTGCATTTTTTATGTTTTTATTTTTTAAAAAATATTTAACGTTATTTCCCTGTCCCCGTTTCTTTGTAGGTCACTTGTTCCACCCTTACCCACATTTCCTTCCTTTTGCAGACCTCTAGGACCTTCCAGGACTATTTTACAGCCTTTTTTGTGCCTAAAAGTCCGTGTCCCCATTGATTTCAATGGGGTTCGGGGTCCGGGACAAAGTTCGGGTTCTGTCCGGACCCGAACCCGGACTTTGTCCCGAAGTTCGGCCGAACCAGCAGAACCCGGACTTCTAGAAGTTCGCTCATCTCTAGACATTACTTTTTCTTCATCTACTCCTACCCCCTACTCTGATTTAAGCATAGCTTCAAGAGAAGAGAGTGCCATTTAAGTTTAAAAAATTGAGTGTTTGCTTTAATTCTTCATTGACTAATAACAAAATATCTCTCTCTCATATTACTAATGGCTTTTGTCTGTGACAGAGTTGGAGGTCACCATGGAACTGTTTTAAACCCTCAAGTAGGGACATACTGTATGTTTTTTTTTTTGCAAAAAAAAGGGATCTGATTATATTTGGCTGTTACCATGACAAGATATGAGTCTCACAGCACTCTGGAGAAGTGTAATGTTTACTGCAGAAGACAAGTGAAAAAAAAAAATAATTATTAGAAATAAAAAAAATGTAAGAAATAAAATTAAATATAGGAACAGCAATAAAAATAAAAGAACGGTATCATTTTTTAGTTCATGCAATAAATTGTTTCTTTCACTCTGTTCCTTTATTTTATTTTTTAATTTTATTTTTTTTAATATATTTTCTTTTTTCTTTTCTTTTATATAGATACATAGTAAGTCTGGTTGAAAAAAAGACACAAGGCCACCCAGTTCAACCAATAAAAGGGGAAAAAATCATTCACTACCATATACACAATCCTATACCCACAGTTGTCCAGAGAAAGGCAAAAAACCCCAGCAAAGCATGATCCAATTTGCTCCAGCAGGGAAAAAAATCCTTCCTGATCCTCTGAGAGGCATCAGATATCAGATATTCCCTGGATCAACTTTACCTATAAATATCAGTATCCAGTTATATCATGTACATTTAGGAAAGAATCCAGGTCTTTTTTTAAAGCAATCTACTGAGCTACATAGTAGTAAATATATTTAATTACCTGTTCCTAAAGTTATATTTAGTGACAATAGGTCTCTAAATCCATATCTAGAGCCAATATGTTGTGTTCCCATGAATAAATAAAAATCAATAAATTCCAATGATTCTCCCATGCTTCTAGGCTTGAGAAATGGGTGATCCGAGGCCCTGAAATACATAACCTCACTCTTACAACTGACATCATTCCACTCCCACACCTCAACGTCTGATGTCATGAAACGGTTTCCGGTCCAGCGGTGAATTCTAAGCTTGTTCTACTTGCATCCTTGCATCCAGCCGCTTTCTGCAACATACTCTGCATTGCCTGGCAATGCTTCCCTGGTGAACTTATGCAATGTTATACAGTATCCTCAAAGCTTTGTTCGGCTTTACCCGACAGCTTCCCTGATGAACTATACAGATGCCTGCAGGACTGACTGTTGTGCCTATCTCTGTTTGTATCCAAATGAGTGCTTATTGTTTTTTACCTATTTGTTTTAATAAAAAGAAAATCTACACTTAAATGGTGGCACCCTCTTATCCCATTATTCTTTTTACCCATGATCCCTGAAAATGCTTTAACACTCCATAATTGCTTTTAACTACTTCCGGACCGCCGTACGTCGTTTGACGGCGGTACTTTGAAGTGGAATACCGTTGTTATGGTAGCAGATAGCTACCATAACCCCAGTATCTTTTTTTTCAGCAGGCGATTCCCTGCAAGATAAAAGTGGTCTTAGCGGTGGATTCGCCGCGAGATCACTTTTATCAGCGGCGGGAGAGGTGCCCCCCTCCCGCCGCTTTCCGGTCATCTCCGTCGCTTACCGGACCCGCCGGCAGCGGCGGAGATGATCGGGTCCGTCCCCCCCCAGTGTCCATGAGCCGAGTGAGCGGCTGAAGCTGTTCACCCGGCTCCATAACATGGCTGGGCAGAAGCTACGTCACAAGTCGCTTACGCTCAATGCTCTTAAAGGGGACATTTTTTTTTTCCCCTGCCATTTTTTTCAAAATTTTTTTTTTTGTAAAAATAAAAATTAAAAAGTAAATTAAATAATTAAAAAAAAAATGTAAAGCGCACCATCCTTGCGAGCTCGCGCGCAGAAGCGAATGCATATGTAAGTCCCGCCCACATATGAAAACGGTGTGCAAACCACACATGTGAGGTATCGCCGCGATCGTTAGAGCGAGAGCAATAATTCTAGCCCTAGATCTCCTCTGTAATGCAAGAATGCTAACCTGTAGAATTTTTTAAACGTCGCCAATGGAGATTTTTATGTTGCTAAGTTTGTCGCCATTCCGCGCGCGGACGCAATTTTGAAGCATAACATTTGGGTATCATTTTACTCGGCGTAATATTATCTTTCACAATATGGAAAAAAATTTACCTAACTTTACTGTTGTCTTATTTTTTAACTAAAAAAACTGATTTTTTTCCAAAAAAATCACGCTTGTAAGACCGCTGCGCAAATACGGTGTGACATAAAGTTTTGCAATGGCCGCCATTTTATTCTCTAGGGTCTTAGAAAAAAAAATATATAATGTTTGGGGGTTCTAAGTTATTTTATAGCAAAAAAAACTGTTTTAACTGATAACCACCGAACTCCAAAAAGAGGCTCGGTCTTAAAGTGGTACCTGAGTACTAATGCACATATTTTTCCAGGATTGGTATTTACAGATTTTACTTTCAGGGCAAGTTTCTTTTCCCTGTGACATTTGCTACAGCTTTCCCCATCATAGAACTTGGACAGAAACTGGATGGTGAGCCCAATCAAGGATGTGAGCAGAGTGAGGAAGGGTTACTTCTCCATTTTACTATATAATAATCCCTTGAATTGCTTCTTAAAGCACCATCACTGGAAAGTGTAACACAAGTGGCACCAAAGTTATGATAGATACAAACACTTCTAACATCAACACCCAACAAACATTGGTGATGACAAACAGAGATTTAGGAGGAGCAATGCAATTTAATTAAATAAACTAGATAACTTTTTACCAACTCACACCTGTAAACAGAGCAAAGAAAATAGATGTATGTGCCTTTCTTTGAAGGACACTTCCTTACTGCCACTCAGAATGTTTTCTATGTAGTAAAACCTCTTCTGATACTATTTTGCTAATTGGCTCATGCTCAATCAACAGTGAAAAATATGAATAAAACAGTAAAATACAAAGTATCAAATAAACAGTTGCAGAGAACAGTTGCAATTCGTTGCAGTAAAACAGAAGACGTTGGCAAAAAATGTAACTCTCTTCGCTGGCACTATTGCTTTGGGGCTACTTTAGATTAAGGTGTATCAGGTGTAGGCAAAATCTTGTCCATAGTACTTAAAGTGGAGTTCCACCCAAAAGTGGAACTTCTGCTTTAAGGGAAGGTGACCCCCCGACATGCCAAAATTGGCATGTAATTTTTTTGGGGGGTTTTCACAGGGTCCCAGGTCCACTTCCTCTCCTGATGCAGCAGAACCAGAAGGAAGTTCACCTTCCCCCCTCCCTCTTGGCGATCTTCTGGGACATGTCACAGGTCCCAGAAGATATACCGGCCATTCACAGCAGGTAGCGCGACTTGTGCATGTGCATTGAAGCCAAAGCCGGGTGCCCATACTTGTGATGCCGGCGCCGTACGGAGGAGGGGGAGAAGAGCAACACTACAGGCAGCTGCATCGCTGGAGCCTGAGACAGGTAAGAGTCAGATTATTAAACATCAGCAGTTACACTTTTTGTAGCTGCTGAGTTTTAATAGGGTGGAACACCGCTTTAACTACTTGCTACCCAGGCCAATTCTGACACTTCGCTCCTACATGTAAAAATCATAATTTTTTTGCTAGAAAATTACTCAGAACCCCCAAACATTATATATGTTTTTTTTAGCAGAGACACTGGGGAATAAAATGGTGGTCATTGCAACTTTTTATTTTGTATGGTATTTGCGCAGTAATTTTTCAAATACGTTTTTTAAAAAAAAAAACTGTTTCATGCATTAAAAAAAAAAACAAAACAGTAAAGTTAGCCCATTTTTTTGCATAACGTAAAAGAGGATGTTGTGCTGAGTAAATAGATAATTTCATGCTTTGAAATTGTGCACACTTGTGGAATGGAGCCAAACTTCAGTACTTAATAATCCCCATAGGCGATGCTTTAATATTTTTTACAGGTTACCTGTTTAGAGTTACAGAGGAGGTCTAGTTCTAGAATTATTGCTCTTGTTCTAACGTTCATGGTGATACCTTACATGTGTGGATTGAGTGTCATTTACATATGTTGACGTGACCTATGTATGCGTTCACGGCCGCGAGCACGCAGGGATGGAGTCGCTTTAAATGTATTATTTTTTTATTGTTTATTTACTTTTATTTTTCTATTTTGACACTTTCTTTTGACTTTTTTGATCACTTTTATTCCTATAATATAAGAAATGCAAACATCCCTTGCAATAGGAATAGTGTGTGACAGGTCCCCTTTGCAGCGAGATCTGGGGTCAATAAGTCACCAGATCTCGCCTCTAGACTGGGAAGCCTGAAAAAAAAATGATCCTGGCTTCCCAGCCAAAGCGGTGGCATTTTTTCAAATGCAGAGGCTAGATGTGACATCATAACATCGCCTCCGAAAGATCATAGAGATGTCCGGGAACCATCTAGCCCATCGGATGCTCTTTGATCAACATCTGGGATCGACGGATTCCTTCTCTCTCTCACCGATCGTACGGAAGAGCCGGGGCGAGCACCGGAGGGCGGCGGGAGGGGGGCTGTCCCCTCCCGCCGCCTGTAGGAACAATCAAGTGGCTGAACAGCCACTATGATTCTTCTTACAGTGCAGGGAATCACCATATCTAAAAGAAGATATCTGAATGATGCCTGTAGCTGTAGGCATCATTCAGATATCCCCACTCAAAGTCTGCAACGTCATATGATGTGGTTGGGCGGGAAGTGGTTAATGATAGGCTTAATAATTAGGCTCAGTTTCTAAAGGAGGGAGGGCTAAAATATGCATATTTGGTATTCACTCTTACATGTGAATAGCGTTTTGATAGTGAATACAAGGGATAATATTGCTAACAGGGCTGGTGAGGAGGTGGAGTCTTTGTGGCTGGAACTTTAAAGAGACGAAACGAATGGTAAATTAATTATGGGTGTATTCTCTAAGCCCCCTAACATTAAGGAGGAGGAGGAGACCCATCTATTTTCACAGTTAGAGATGGTGAGGAGGCAGAGAAATGTTATAATCATGTGGGATTTCAACTATCCTGATGCTAATTGGGCGGACAAAAGTGCTCACTCATCTAAAGGTCCTCATTTCTTGAATGTAAGGCTGGACAATTTTATGAGTCACATGGTGGAAGCCCCAACTAGAGATGATGCTCTGCTGGACTTGCTAATTAAATATAACACAGAGCTGATTGCAGATGTGAAAGTAGATGAAAAGTTAGGTAACAATGATCATAGAGTGATTCCATTTGCCAAAAAATGTAGGAAAATGACACACGGGAGTAGGACAAGAACACAATTTTAAAAGAGGCAACTTTAATAAGCTGTGCTCCATACTACATGGCAACATATGTTATAGCCAGAACATTGTTCCTGTTGTCTTTAAGGACAGTTTACTGACTGGATTGCTGCAAGCAGATAGGTGAAAAGCAAATGTACTACCAATATTCAAAGAAGGGCTAAGATATATACCAGTCAGCCTAACATTAATACTATGCAAACTATTAGAAGAAAAAGGGACCAGATCCAAGAATATGCTGAAACTAACTAGTATCGTTAGTAGCAACCAACATGGTTTTATGAAGATTGGTCTTGCCAGAGCAACCTTTTGCCACTCTACGAGGAGGTGAACAGTAATTTGGATAGAGGAAGGACTGTGGACGTAGTGTACCTTGATTTTGCTAAGGCACTTGATACAGTACTCCATAAATGATTGATTTGCAAATTAAGGTATTTTGGCATTAATAATAAATGTACCTAGATAGAAAACTGGTTGCCGGAGCACATCCAGAGGCTGATGATTAACAGCATCATTTTTAAATGGTCATCAAGGTTTGACAATGAAGTAGATACTTTGAAACACGTCACCCCATTGGCCAGCGGCTTTCCTGACTTTCTGGTGATGTCACTTCCAGTCCGGTGGATCCAGCGTTCCACGTTGGTTGCTGCTCTGATTCACCATTGCTTTCTCACCCATCTACAAGCCTACCAGCTACAGGATTACCATCCATCCTTTAGTTGTGGAAGATGACATTGGGCTCACCAGCTACCATGGCAATTGATACACAGATATGCCTATATGTTCTTTTTATGTAAGCTGCCAATTGACTTTTAATAAACCCATTACTTGTCATTGCAACACTTTGTCTGGGACACCTTGTGTTCCTCTTTAGCAAGCAAGGCAAGCAGACTATTAGCAAGCTTTAAAAAGGGTATTTACTCAAGTCCTGTTCTGGTCACCGATCCTCAGGAAGGATGTGCTTGAACTGGAGAAAGACCAGAGAAGAGCAACAAAGCAAAAATGGATTGGGAACTTCCTTCTAGTTAGTGGTATCAGGGGAGAGTGTACATAAGTTCAAAAAACACAATGTACAAGGATATGGAAAACAGCAGTCACACATACCCACAAACATTCAGGTTGAGTTGGTTGGACCAGTGTCTTTATTTAACTTAACAACAATGTAACTATATGTAATCCTCCTAAACAAGACAACAAGAATAAATTATTTTTTGCCCAAATCCTACTCCCCCCCCCCCGGTTATGTCATGTGATTCAGCAGTTTTGGCTACCCTGTATAAGTGACTGCTCAACAATGGCTCCCATGCCCCAGCCATTATTAGCACTCCTTCCTCTCCTTTGCATAGGGGAGCCAGAGCTGTTGAATGAGTCTTGTTTAAGATCAGTGCAGAAAATAATAAAAACAAAGGGCATACTGACCTAGTGAATTATCCAGCATAGATTTATTGAAAATAGTTAAAATAACATAAAACTACTCACAAGTGTAGGTAGTAAACTCACTCATCAAGCCACTGCAAGTGGCTACAATCTCCCAACTTTGACAAAGCCTCCAGCTAAGGGAGGACCTCACCAGGGTCCCTGCCAGCTGACACGTTTTGAAGGAAACCCTTCTTCATCAGAGCCCCTTTATGTTATTTTAACTATTTTCAATAAATCTATGTTGGTTTATGTACTTGGCCAGTGCGCCTTCTGTTTTTATCTATTTTCTGCAGTGTTCTGAGGACAACCCCAGTCCTAGGGGGCAGCAAAGCTGTGCAGTGAAATCCACTACAAAGTCCTCTTCTGATCTGCACCATCACACCAGTGGGCAGGAGAATATTGTTGCTGTTATCTAAGATCTGACCAGATTAAAAATAGGAAAGTACACAGAACTTTTTTTATACAGGATAGATAGAATGCTTTTTATACATTACCAGTCAATATGACCTATGTTTAAGCATGCTATTTTTTTTATTGTGCTGGGGATAAAGTTTATCTCTAGGCAAAACCCTTACTTTTTAGAATTTAGAAAAGTGTGGGAAGAGTTAGGCCCTCTGTTAAGTTTTACGCCCGAGAGAGATTCACCCTTCTCTTTATACTGGTGACCACTTTCACCAACAACGAAAGTCCAAAGTTGGCCAGAGTTGTCTCCAAAATGGAGACCTGACCCACTGATTCTGCCTCACCATGTATGGCCCAGGTTGCTTTTTCTGACTCTGCTAATGCCTTCTAATCACATCAGCTTGCTTCTTGGACTCTGTCTTTACCATCCTGATTTTGATGCCATGCTGCCCACGTGTTACTGATCTTGGTTTGTTTCCTGGACACTTTTCTATGCTATCTAAAACAGAAATGAAGGTTTGGGCTAGACACTTTATATGGTCAGAGTATGGTTGTTCTATACCAGGATGGAACATGTTTAACTTTGAAACT
The DNA here is from genome assembly GCA_018402905.1 of Glandirana rugosa. Classification (NCBI taxonomy): domain Eukaryota; kingdom Metazoa; phylum Chordata; class Amphibia; order Anura; family Ranidae; genus Glandirana; species Glandirana rugosa. Next base: position 812,040 of record BLSH010192371.1, on the reverse strand, counting down.
TTAACATTAAGCACCTGATTTTACTGAAGCAGAAACTTTGTTTTTTGATTCATTTTGCTCAAATGTTCTTTTTTTTGGGGGGGGGGGGGGTTGTTTCTCTTTTTTTGTATATATGATGATTACTTGGGTATTATCACTTTTTTATTTTATGCTCTCTGTTATAGCAGGGCCCTCTGCTTCCCTCTGTATTGAATAGTATTGTAACTGTACTGTCTACCCTCATGTTGTGAAGTGCTGCACATACTGTTTGTGCTATATAAATCCTGTATAATAATATTTGTGAAAATTTAGAAGAACATATTGGTGGACTGTAACGGTATCAGAAATATCTATAACCCACCCTTTCTTTACCTGTATAATAGTAATAATAATAACAATAATAATAAATATAGGGCCATTTTTTGCATAAAAATAAGTCCAAGATAGAAAGAAAGGATAAATAGGAGCTTCATTAACGGAGGCAGGGCTGATAACACTGCTTAGGATATCAGTTCAGCAAAGTCAGTGTTGTTATCTCAAACAAGCAGTTGTCTACTCTTAGGATTTCCAATGGGTTCATTAGGAATTTCTAAGTACTTACAGCATTTTTAGGAAACAAAAATAAGAAATTGTGCATATGTTTCAGAGATGTGCTAAATATTTTTATTGTTCATTGCCCTTTCAACTGCAAAAACTGCTTTAAAGAAACATGGATAAATTATTAACATGGAGTACAGACTGTAACCTCAGCACTAAGTTCACTGCCCTAAATGAAGACCCACACTTGTCTTCTGGGATACCTGCTTTGGGATCCCTGCCCACTTAGTTCAGTTCTACAGAGAACCATGGTAAACTGACAATAGGAATCCGAGAAAAATATATACTGGTTCTTGAGATCAAAACTAGAAAAAGATGAGCATCACTGACCAGGGCATTTATAATGAAGAGCAAACATTGCTTTCCGCTCTGCACTATATACTTGTTACTGCAAGGTTCCTCCACAACATAGCTTGCATTTTATGGACCGTTTTTAAAATATATGCTTTGGTTTGCAGTCTGTGGTGTTTGCTTTTTCTCTTCCACACAGACGAATAGTGCTCCACTGGCTTTGGGACTCCAAAGACTTAGATAAACTCATTCACAGTGTAGCTGTCTTTTATAAATGTGAATTTTTTTAGTTTTACTTAAGCAGCAAAGCCTCATTGTAAGTTAAATGTTTAAAATTGGAAGTAAAGACACCAGAATAAAGACCTAATTCGGTAGAGAAAAATGTAATACATGCATTAACACTGTACACATTTAAAAATAAACTGTGGTACTATAAAATCATCTTCTAATATCAGGTTAAATGATTTTTCTGTGCCATTCCCATGTTCAAAGGACACACTTTAGGGGGATGGATTGCTGCAGAGGTGTACAGTGGTAATGTGATGTATTATATATAGATTGTGATGTTACGCGAGGTGCCATAATGGACGGGCAATACTTGTCGCCTTGCATACAATCGTTTTGAGGCGACTAGCGAGTGTCCCGGGTTTTGGCAGAGCTGGTTTCGGCCCAGACTTTCTGGTCCACTCAAACCCCCCTGCACTGCATCTTGGATCTCAGAGGGAGAAAGCTGAGTGAGCTCTGTGTACTAATTTGGACTCAACGAACAAGGTTTGCACTGTGCTTATGTTTTGTGGGTGTCTGGTATAGTCCCACACTGTATAGAGAGGAACCTGAGTGTTTAGTTTAGCGCAAACCTGTAATAATAAAACCTGACAAGCCACCAGATTTTAAAGAAACTGAACTCCATGCTGAATCTTTTCTTCTGAAGAGTGATCCCCATGAGCTAATCGCCCACAAGATATACAGTTATTCTGGTCCCAAAACGAAATAAAAGTGATCAATATTCCATATGGCACAATACGTGTCACGTGCCACATATATACTTCTTCAAAGTGTCCAGTGCTTTACAACTAAAGCATTGAGGACATCTTGGGACAAAACACATTGGGGCAGAGCTACAGAAACTGACATCATACAGTATGTATAGATAGCACTGGCAGTGAGTGGAGCCAGCAAACCAACAGGGATAGGAGATCTGTAGCCAAGCGCGGGGAGATAGCACAGCAGGATGTGAGTGCATTTTATACTTGTGTTATGTGTTTTTATTAAATAAAAGGATTTTACACTATGTTGACTTTTCTGTCTTTCCTTGTGGCCGATATGGTTTAAGGTACCAAGAAAGGGTCAACGTATCTGGGAAGTTATTGTAAGTATGAAGGTGTATACACAGAGAGAGGTTAGCACAGGTGGAGAAAATTATTGTGGGGCACAGTGTACAAAATTGACATTGGCAAGGGAATTATGTGAAGAAAACTGCTTAAACACTGACCACTAGAGTTGTGGATAAATTATAGCACAGAACACTTTGTTGGAGCACTGGAAACATTTTGAATGTAATTACAAAGTAAGGCTGGATTCACACCAGTCTGGTGCGAATTCCAGCTCCGTTGCCTGTGAGAAGGACAGGAGCCGCTTTTAAGCGGCTCCTGTCTGTTCTCACAACGCATCAGCTGGCCGGGGGGGGGGGGGGGTGCAGTGAGGAGGGGGAAAGATCCCTGCTCAATGCGGAACAGATGCATACTCATTGAACAAAATGGGGCTGGAATTTGCACCGCATGCGCACAGATGTGAACTAGACACATTGGACACAATATGTTTTCAAGAGTCCTGCGAATTGGATGCTGTGTAAGCCCCATTCAATTTGCATAGGTGTGAACCCAGCCTAACACCACTTTTGCTTAGAAAAAAACATTGTCATATACATTGCAGGGATTTTAACAAACATTTTGCAGATTTTTACCTTTTGTTATTCTGAAGAAATAGCTGTTTGTTTATCTGTGTCTATGTGCAGAGATAATCTGTATGGGAGTGGTTTTCAATCAGCTGCTGCACTTTCAGGGCTCTAATGTGGAGGGTGGCAGGGTCTGCATCCCTTTAGATGTTTCCTTTTGGGAGTATCTCACCAAAAATTACATTTTTGTTGCAGGGAATGGCCAAAATGTGTCTTAGTGCAGACTTCTGGGAAAATCAGTAAATCAAGCACACAAGCAGGAAATTAGATTTCTGGAGGATTTTCTGTACACCGTCTTTGTACAGAACACCTCCAGGTAGTGATGTTGCATTGCATTTTACAGCAAATTATTTTTTATTTGATATTTTTTTGGAGTTACCCTTCAACCCCTTGAGCTCTGGAAGGTTTTACCCTCTTCATGAGCAGGCCATTTTTTGCTATTGCACTACTCTAACTGATAATTGCGCAGTCATGCAATGCTGTACCCAAACTAAATTTATATAATTTTTTTTCACACAAATAGAGCTTTCTTTAGGTGGTATTTGATCACCCCTGGGTTTTTTTTTATTTTTTGCGATATAAATAAAAAAAGACAGAAGATTTTGAAAAAAAAAATTCACAATGCATTACTGCAGAGATCTGAAAGAAATACACAAAGAATAACGAAGAATAACGAAGAACACAAACAATATTAGCTTATGCTGGGGATCAGCTTTAATTCATGAACAGCTACTTTACATTGGAAATGTTAAAATTATCACAAAAGATGTCCCTAAAGCATGGCATAGGTAGTTTTTTTTGTACCAGGGCAGCAATTCCAAAAAATGCAGTAAGTAGCAAAAAATATTGAGATTCGGTTTGAGGTGTGCCTGCCCACAATGCATACTAATGCACCTGTTCTATGTGCAGTGTGTTGCGGTGCCATTCATTGTGCATGGCATTCCCAGCCCACAGTACTATAAAGTGCAATGCAGCGCAGTGCACAACAACATGCATACAGTGGTGAGCTGCATTTTGAAAAAAAGGTTAGTTTGCTCTTTTTTGTCTGTCGTGGTGTAATGTCAGAAATATGTGTAAATGTGTATATGGTAACATGTCACAACGGATCCCCATAGTGTAAACGGGCCCTGAAACAGCTTCTAGTTTTAAAGATTTATTTAGAAAGGTATCAAAAATATAATATCCTAACTCATATAGTCATTTGGCAGTCATGACATAGGTGTATTTTACATTTAATTCAATAATAAATAATTCATATTTTTGTTTATGCTAAACCTCTAAGTGGCTATCTATATATATCGTAGATCAGATATTCTTGACCTTCTTTGGCCCAGGCCTTGTAGTAACTCTGGGAATAAGGTTCAGTATCCTTCATTCAGTATTAAATTAATAATGCATCACATTTTACAATTCATGGTCATAAAGCAATATCATAAATCCTTTATTTCCTGCAAGCCTCAACTTTCACTCTTTCCATGTGCCTAGTAGCTTTGAAATTTCCACTACTGTCATGGAGACACTTTGTGAAACTTTATTGTTTTATATAGGTGCATTTAACTGTGTCCACTTTGACTCTAATCTTTGAAGTAAAATCAGTCAGTAAGAACTTAACATGCTTAAACTCATATTTGTTGGAATTTCATTTTTATGCACTTAGTGTAAACTGTGGGAACTGGTAAGGTGTGCAAAAGTCTTCTATCACCTTTTTAGATTATTTTCAGATCATAGGCTTAATTCTCGACAACATATGAATTGTTTTAACTCTGCTTAATATTTTACCTCATTAAAATGCTCTCCTAAATGTGTTCACAAACATAAGCATTGCTTAGAGGTTTAATTCTTAATATTAGTTATGCAATAGGCACATAACGGTTGACAGTCTTATTCTCCTATAAATCACCACCCCAAAGTGCTCCATTTCCTGTTTTCCTCAATAGACTCCTGTTAAACACACAGTTATCGACCAACCTAGCGCTGGCATTATTTTAAGAAACGATAACCTGCAAGGTAATCTTTGTGAATTGACTTTTCCATTGATTTAACCACACAAGCTGTTAAAATAACATTGATAGTGTTAGCACTAGTAGTGGTAAAACAGCACTACTTACAGAGCTAAACTAAGTTATATACTTATGTGAATTAAACATTTAGCCCCCGTTCACATCAGTGTGAATTTGACAGGTCAAATCACATGACAAGTCACACCCTATTGTTGGCAATAGAGTCGGCAGAACGCCGACTTTGTAGTGCCGCACCAATTTGAAAAAGTAGTTCCAGCACCACTTTTGGCAATTTCTGGTGCGACTTGCTTAGACATCTATGCCTTAAGGGGTTGATTTACTAAAGCTGGAGAGTGCAAAATTTGGTGCAGTTGTGCAAGGTAGCCAATCAGCTTCTATATTCAGGTGGTTCAATTAAGCTTTGACAATAAAACCTGAAAGCTGATTGGTTTCTATGCAGAGCTGCACCAGATTTTGCACTCTCCAGCTTTAGTAAATCAACCCCTAAGTCTCAAAGATATCAGCCAAGTCGCACCTGAAGTTGCAGTGACAGTGCAGTTGCAGTGACATGGGGCTTTGAAATTGTGTGCTATTTCAAGTGAAGTCGCACAATTTCAAAGCCACATTCAATGTGAATGAGGGCTTATAGGGCCATTTTAAACCTATATCATGCATGCTGGCAAACAATTTTTGGTGCATCAACACATCTTGCGCTGAGCATTCCAATTCAGTTTTTCCTAAAGGGTATACTGTATATGTATTGAGTTTGAAAGCATATAACTTACAGAATTGCACAAAGACATAGACAATATAATCACTTTCCCCAAAAAAGCATTCTGTGTACCAAACGGTCCTTTAGTTTGACAACAAAGTTGCATTGACAATTATACATCATGTTGCAAACATTAAAGTGTCATTAAACCAAGAATGCTATATAACAGTGTTCATACTCACAAAGCTACTAAAGCATTTGTTTTGTGTAGAGTGAAATATAGCTGGTTGATCCTGCTTTCAGCTGTCCCTCCCATCTTCTCTGTGTCCCCATTGCAGCTTGAGATTGTGTAGACCAGCTAGTATCCACTACAGAGCATGCTCAATTTCAGTTCCCTTCTAAGCTTTTCATTTCCTCCTTTTTCTTATCTGTGCAACCCACATGACTATGAAGTCACACATGTGGGCTTATACACAGTGATAAATGACACTCCCCTCGTGCTAATTGGTTATATTCATTAGGAAACTTACAAAAAAGCTTAAGTTTCTTATAAATCAGAAAATATATTAGGAGCTGTAAACAGTTATTTGATATTTATAATCACATTTTAATTGCTCTCCTCTTTTTTTAGTCATGTGACTGTCAGGGCTGACCAGACACAGACTCATAACTGTAGAGAGCATATATTAGCAGAGTAATAAAAGCCCCTCCCAAGGATCTTTCCCTGCAAATAACAAAGAACAGGGAAATATAATTTGCATACACAACAGTGCCGCAGGGATATGGTAGTCATAGGATTTTAAAAAATACAGTGACATGATATATAGGATTTATGTGAATGAATTATGGCAGTTAACACTTCTATGTTTAGTATCACCTTAACCACTTCAGCCCCGGAAGGATTTACCCCCTTCTTGACCAGAGCACCTTTTGTGATACAGCACTGCGTCATTTTAACTGATAATTGAGAGGTCGTGCGACATTGTACCCAAACAAAATTTATGACTTTTTTTCTCCCACAAATCAAGCTTTTTTTTCGTGGTATTTGATCACCTCTGCTTTTTTTATTTTTTTGCGCTATAAACAAACAAAGAGCGCCAATTTTGAAAAAAAAAATTTTTTTTTTTTTCTATAATACATATCCAAAAAATATATAAAAAAAACGAATTTATTCCTCGGTTCAGGCTGATATACATTCTTCTACATATTTTTGGTTAAAAAATATTGCAATAGCCAGTTGATTGGGTTGCACAAAAGTTATTGCATTTACAAGCTATGGGAATAGATTTGTGGAATTTTTATTATTATTTCTTTTTACTAGTAATGGCGGTGATCTGCGATTTTCAGCGGGGCTGCTATATTGCGACGGACAGATCGGACATTTTTGACACTTTTTTGGGACCATCGACATTTATACAGCGATCAGAGCTAAAAATAGACACTGATTACTGTATAAATGTCATTGGCAGTGAAAGGGTTAACACTAGGGAGCGATCAAGGGGTTAATTGTTCCCTAGGGGGGTGTTTCTAACTGTGGGGGGACTGTAATGGCTGGGGGTGGAGAGAGAAAGCTGCTCCCAATCACTGGAAACAGCAGATTTCTTTCCACCTCCCTGTCAGAACGGAGATCCGTTTATTTACATGAACGGATCCCCATTATGGCTCTGTGAAGAGCGATCACGGGTAGCCGGTGGACATCATGGTCGCCGGCCACGTGCATCAGCTCCATTGGCTCCCTGCAGTCTCTTAAAGTGCCGCTGTACATCTACGGCAATTGGCGCAGCAGAGCCAACCTGCTGCCGTCAAACGTGGTTAAGCAGTTGTAGACTCTCATCTGCAAATTCTTTCCTGCGCTTAAAGGGAGTGACTCCACCAGGATATTAATCCAAGCTTCTCGCTTGATACATTCGGATGAAATGCCGCCTTGCTGCCCTAGGAAGACCGGGGAGGTCCAGACACTCTAGCAAGAAACACAGAGGCTCTGAGGAGGAGGTTTGGACCTCGAAACGTGTCAGCCAGTATGTGTAGGATACCATCTGTGGGTGGCATGCGAGACCATGAACGGGAAGCTGTCGCATATACCGAGACGCTTTTAACCAAAACTTGTTTGTGAGTATGTTTTTATGATTTTAATAAATCATTTCCATGAGGATAATGTGGTAGGCCAGTGCGACCTTGTGTTTGTGTTTCTTGGTAGACTATCATCTAACTGTGCTGAAAAGGGATAAAGAGTCTTAGTTGAGATCAGAAAGGACCAAATAAATAAAATGAAAAGCAGAGGTGTTCTCCAAAAAGAAGTCATACAATAGTTAACAGGCAAACAGGGTGTTCAGCTGGGAAGGCACTCCCAAATGAAAGGAAATTGTTGTAAGATTGTTACTGAGAAAGATTATTTATTTCATACAGGTCTGAGGTTGTTTAGAGTTTGTGAAGTCCAGGCACTCAATATCTAAATGAATGCTGGATATACAGTATCTATCATACATATGAGCAGTAAGCTCCCACATTCTCCCAAAGTCGCTGACCCCAGTATAACTGACAAAAGAGCAACCTTTGGGGAAATCGGCCAATACATGCCTGCAACCTGTCTATTTATTCAAAAGATTGTCTTCCATTATGCTTGGATTGGCCAAACAACCATGAGGCATGTCCTATATTTTAAGTACAGCTGAACTAGATGATATGGTTTAAAGTATAACTACAGTGCCTTGAAAAGTATTCATATGCCTTGAAATTTTCCACATTTTGTTACAACCAAAAACGTAAATGTGCACATAATTGTGAAGTGGAAGGAAAATGATAAATGTTTTTTTTACAAATAAATATCTGAAAAGTGTGGTGTGCATTTGTATTCAGCCCCCCTGGGTCAATACTGAATGTAGAACCACCTTTCACTGCAATTACAGCTGCAAGTCTTTTTGGGAATGTCTCTACCAGCTTTGCATATCTAAAGAGTGACATTTTTGCCCATTCTTCTTCGTAAAATAGCTCAAGCTCTGTTAGATTGGATGTAGAGTGTCTGTCAACAGCGATTTTCGAGTCTTGCCACAGATTCTCAGTTGGATTTAGGTCTGGACTTTGGCTGGGCCACTCTAACACATGAATATTCTTTAATCTAAACCATTCCATTGTAGCTCTGGTTGTATGTTAAGGGTTGCTGTCCTGCTGGAAGGTGAACCTCTGCCCCAGTTTCAAGTCTTTTTCAGACTCTAAGAGGTTTTCTTCTAAGATTGCCCTGTACTTGGCTCCATCCATCTTCCAATTAACTCTGATCAGCTTCCCTGTCCCTGCTGAAGAAAAGCATCCCCACAACATGGTGTTGCCACCAGCATGTTTCACAGTGGGGATGGTGTGTTCAGGCTGATGTGCAGTGTTAGTTTTCCACCACACATAGCATTTTGCTTTTAGGTCAGAAAGTTCAATTTTGGTCTCATCTGACCAGAGCACCTTCTTCCACATGTTTGCTGTGTCCCCCACATGACCTCTCGCAAACTGCAAACAGGACTTTTTATGGATTTTTTTTCAACAATGGCTTCCTTCTTGCCACTCTTCCATAAAGTCCAGATCTGTGGAGTGCATGACTAATAGTTGTCCTGTGAACAGATTCTCCCACCTGAGATGTGGGTCTCTGCAGCTCCTCCAGAGTTACTATGGGCCTCTTGGCTGCTTTCTGATTAATGCTCTCCTTGCCCGGCCTGTCAGTTTAGGTAGATGGCCATAGGTTTACAGTTGTGCCATACTCTGGCCCAATTAGCCATTTTCCCTCCCCCGTATCATGCGACTCATTAGTGTTACAAGGTCTCAGGTGTAAATGGGGAGCAGGTGTGTTAAATTTGGTGTAATCGTTCTCACTCTCTCATACTGGTCACCAGAAGTTCAACATGGCATCTCATGGCAAAGAACTCTCTGGGGGTCTGAAAAAAAGAATTGTTGCTCTACAGAAAGATGGCTATAAGAAGATTGGCAAGACACTGAAACTGACCTGCAGCACAGTGGCCAAAACCATACAGAGGTTTAACAGAACAGGTTCAAACTCAGAACAGGCCTCGTCATGGTCGACCAAAGAAGTTGAGCGCACATGCTCAGCGTCGTATCCAGAGGTTGTCTTAGGGAAATAGACGTATGTGTGCCGCCAGCATTGCTGCAGAGGTTGAAGGGGTGGGGGGTCAGCCTGTCAATGCTCAGACCATATGCCACACACTGTATCAAATTGGTCTGCATGGCTGTTGTCCCAGGAGGAAGCCTTTTAAAGATAATGCACAAGAAAGCCCACAAACCGTTTGCTGAAGACAAGCAGACTAAGGACATGGATTACTGGAACCATGTCCTGTGGTCTTATGAGACTAAGATAAACATATTTGGTTCAGATGGTGTCAAGCATGTGGCAGCAACCAGGTAAGGCGTACAAAGACAAGTGTGTCTTGCCTACAGCCAAGCATGGTGGTGGGGTCATAGTTTGGGGCTGCATGAGTGCTGCTGCCACTGGGAAGCTACAGTTCATTGGGGGAACCATGAATGCCAACATGTACTGTGACATACTGAAGTAGAGCATGATCCCCTCCCTTCAGAGACTGGGCTGCAGGGCAGTATTCCAATATGACCCCAAACACACCTCCAAGATGACTACTGCCTTGCTAAAGAAGCTGAGGGCAAAGGTGATAGACTGGCCAAGCATGTCTCCAGATCTAAACCCTATTGAGCATCTGTGGGGCATCCTCAAATGGAAGGTGAAGGAGCGCAATGTCTCTAACATCCACCAGCTCCATGATGTCATCATGGGGGAGTCGAAGAGGACTCCACTGGCAACCTGTGAAGCTCTGGTGAACTCCATGCCCAAGAGGGTTAAGGCAGTGCTGGAAAATTATGGTGGCCACACAAAATATTGACACTTTGGGCCCAATTTGGACATTTTCACTTAGAGATGCACTTTTGTTTATGTTTCCAGTGGTTTAGACATTAATGGCTGTGTGTTCAGTTATTTTGAGGGGACAGCAAATTTACACTGTTATACAAGCTGTACACTCACTACTTTACATTGTAACAAAGTGTCATTCCTTCAGTGCTGTCACAAAAAATTGAGGGGTGTACTCACTTCTGTGAGATACTGTATATATATATATATATATATATATATATATATATATATATATATAGATATACATGTCATTTATTCAGATGAAAAAGGCATATTGGAGATTAAATCATCATTGTGTTTCCCATTCATCTCTTTAGCGTTATATTCCCTAAACTAAAGAAGTCGTTATCATTCAAGTGATTGGTCATTATCAGGCTACAATGATGACTGTAGTACTTAATATATGACAACTCTATAGTTATAACAATGAATATATCTCTAAGGCCCCAAAGTATCCAAATTACTGAGGTGAATCTAAAGCTCTTGACATTTGTTGAAATCAGAATTCCTTTTTTAGAAATAGATGGAGGCATTGTCAAGATTAAAAACAGCTACAGTTATTCAAATAAAACAAATGACATCATGAAAATGCCTTTAGCCCATATAAATGACCTACAATATATTACTGTGAGCTGAGGATTCATCATTGATTTCATCACTAGCACTCTGCCAGTTGCTGGCTTAGCACTTTGAAAAGTGACTGGGCAGTTCTTTTGTTTACTAAAGCAATAGTTAAGTATATGTATGAAGAGGAACAGCTATCCTATTTTTAAAGGGTATACACAGTACAGAAGGAAACAATGAAGGGAATGAAAACACAAGGGACAATGATATATCATCTGTTTTTTTTATACTTACTTTGGGATGCCAGGAGCAAATGTGAAGAATACACTCAGTTGCTACTTCATTAGGTAAACCTATTACCCATAAAGGATGGAGTCAGCAACAAGATAGACCAGATCTGTGGATTCATGCTGTATATAACAAACTCTTACCCTGCCACCTGCATTTTATAGCAGAAACTGTGATTTTTCTGACCAGGCAATGCTTTTGCAATATTTGGTCATCCAGCTGTGGTGATCCCAATGCCACTGTATCCTCATTTTGATATTTCACCCTATGGGAGTGAAATCGTACATGCTGCTGCAGCCTTTCTGCACACTGCTGTTTTACAATTCAGTTCTTTGAGCACTTGTGGACTTTCTGTCAACTTAAACAAGTCTGGTCATTGTCCTCTGACCTCTCTCATTGCTCACAGAACTGCTGCTCACTTGGTGTTTTATATTTTTCTCAATATTATCTGTAAACTCTTGACACTGTAGAGTACAAAAAAAGTCCCAGGAGGTTACCAGCTTGTGAGATGCTGTGACCACCACATCTTGCAAAATCAGTTAAATAATGCATCTTTACAATTGTAATATTGAAAAACGGTACTGCTTGACCAGGTTTTTTTTGCAGTTTTCATAAAAGAACATGCCAACTGAATAAAGTGACTATTAAGTGAGTGTGCTTAAAGCTGAATTCCAGCTTTTGTTAGTTTGTTTGGGCCAACTATGCCCCTCACTAACATATGAGGCCGCAGGATGTGCAGGGTACATTTTATGTAGCTAAGACTACATACAGCATACCACACTGTGTTCATAGGTTCAAGCCAAGACTTCTTGTCTCATACCTGTAACACATTAGAGTCTATCTGATTTGCACTCAGCCATGTAAACAATGTATTCTAGCAATGAATACAAAGTTTCCCCTGATTGGCTGAGTCAGTGAGCTGGGCTAATGATATCTCAACCTCTGATTCAGCCAATCAGAAGAAGCTTTGTATTCATTGCTAGAATACATAGCTTTCTCTGAATGCTGAGCACTGCTCAGATAGACTCTGATATGTTCAGGGTATGAGACAGGAAGGTCTCAGCTCGAACCCAGAACACAGTGCAGTATGCTGTATATAGTCTCAGCTACATATAGTTTATATAGCACATCCAGTGGCCTCACATTGTCATGCTCTGGGGTCAGACTCAAAGACCAGTAGCTATAGCAGTAGGGGGAATCCCATCAACCAACAGGATTGGTATACAAGCAGGTCGCCCTGGCAAATAATGCAGGCTCATCTGAGGTGCAGAGCCTAAGTACTAACCAATGTTCACCAAAGCTCCTTATGGTGGAGATGAGTTTAGCTGTGTTAGTACCAGGAATCGGTTCTCAGGATTGCCCTACCGGGAGGTGACAAGCCGTGGTCCCGTAGAGTATATAACAGGTGAGGATCAAATAGAAGCATAGTCAGTAAACAAGGTCGATAACAAGTAGTTGCAGGTTTGGATTAAGCTGAAGCATAGTCAAGGAACAAGCCAATAAGCCAAGGGTCAGTAAAGAGTGGTAGCAAAGATATGTACAGCAGCAGGAAAGACAAAAGAGAGATACTGGCTGGAGAGAGCACAATAATCTGGCAAACACAATTTGCAGAGACATGGCATAAATCGGGAAGTTCATGAGAGGAGCAAAGAGTTCAAGGTTCAAGATAAACAAGGTTCAAGGCAAGATCATTCAAGGGGCTGTCCATGGAACTGTCCAGGTAGCTCAGCAAGAAGAGACATTGCCTGACACAGCAGAGGCTCTGTGTTCAATTCCAGGCCCTGACACACGTTAGTGATGGACACAGTTAATTTGGGTCAGCTTGGCCCAAACAAATTACATAAAGTGTATTAAAAACTGAAACCCAGCTATAAAGCAACCCTGTCATCATTCATCATCATCAAAAATGCGTCATCATCATCAAAAATGCATCCCCAAAAGAAGACTAATACTCATCTGCCCCACAATTGGTTCCTTGTATTTTTGCTTTGTTTAAGAGCTATGGCTTCCAGCAGACACTCCATACCTGACACTTCCAAGAGTATGAGATGCCTGTGCTCCCACAAATTGCTGTGGTTCAATCCACTGAACCTTTCACTGAAGTGACATAGGTACCAAGGAAAGGAACAGAGAACAACAGGGAGCCAGGTACTGGAAGATTCTTCTGCAGTGGTATAAAGAGAATGAAATTTGGCAGGGCAGGTGGCAGGATGCATAAAGAAGTACATAAGCTGTTGCATACACCTTGTAAAATGTTTTTGAAATGTACATTTACATTCTTAAAAAATAGAAAAGACACTTCAAAATTGCCAAAAATTTGCTCAGCAAGCAAAGTCATATGATGATTGATATATTCAGGGTAGCAGGGCTGTCTTTACAGCAGTGCAAAAGGGGCAGCTGCCAAGGGCCCTGTGATTGTTTTGGGGCCCAAACCAGAGCTGCCCCAGAAGCCTGTGTGCGCTGCCCATAAATAAATCAGGACCTCCATCGTATTCTGCGGCCGTGGACCCACATCGGTGCTGCATCCACCGTCCATGTACGGCACCAGTCTGACACACACAGGCAGCCAGCAATGGCATCAGTGCGCAGTATGGGGCCTTGAGCCGGCGGATAGGGCCTTGAGCTCCACTGACGCTCTGACCCTGCCCCTTGCTATGCGTGCTGCCTGCCGGGTGATGGGTTGGAGGCAGAGGGACCGCCACCGTGTAGGAGAGCAGCCAACAATGTCAGAGAGGAGAGAGTGTGTGTTGGCTGCCTAGACAGACTACACAGCACTGCCTGTGACTGAGCCGCTGCCCGCTGATTGGAGCTGAGCTGACCGGGAGGAGGACCAAATGGGTCTTTCTCCTCTCCTGTCCCCATGCATGTTTTAAAACCTGTGGCTGTGTACCTGTCCCTGACCTGTCCAGGTTGTGTGACAATTTATTACAGAGCAGTGTGCATACAGCATGGCATGAGCCAGGCCACCAGACCACACCATGGCCTGGCTCATGCCATGCCATGCATGCTGATGCTGGCCTCGTTTACATGTTTGCGTGTTTGCACAGGCACAGCAGTCCATTTATTTGAATGAGCTGCCATGCCTGCGCTTTCCGCAGAAAAAAGGTGCATGCTGCTTTATAAAAATGCAGTGGCCTTGAAATCCATTCTGCTTTTGCACCATGCAATTTACCCTACAGTTCTTTCACTGGTAAACTTGCTGCATTTTTAGATGCATGAGCCACACTTTTAAAAACACAGTGCATTTGTGTGTGCAGGAACTGCAGGTGGGTTACATGGTGCAAAAGCAGGATGCGATTTCAAGGCCACTGCATTTTTAAAATGCAGCATGCACCTTTTTTCTGCCGGAAGCACAGGCATGGCAGCCCATTCAAATAAATGGGCTGCTGTGCCTGTGCAAATGTGGGCCTCCAACCCACATACATGTGAACCAGGCCTAAAGCCAAATACTAGTATTGGTATTGGTGACGATACCGAGCATTTGCATGAGTACTTGCACTCTTGCCAATGTTCCAATATTTGATCCGATACTTGGACAGTCAGGGATGACCGTTGCGGCGGTGGGGGCAGATTCTCCCTCCCATGGCTGTCAGCTGCTGCTTGTAACTGCCCCCACTGCTGCACCAATTGTCTCTAAGTGGGTGAAGAGCAAAATTGCATTGGGGGGGCCCAAAAAAATGTTTTCCCAGGGTCCAAACCATATTAAAGATGGCCCTGCGGGGTTGTGACATAAAAGCAGAACTTTACCCATAGCAACTTGATAAAAAATAATGTTCTGTAGCAAGGAGCATACATTCCACATTAGTAATTATGCTACCAAAATGAGTGTGCACTTTAAATTGCCTCCAGCATTGTTCCTGTTGCTTCTTGTTGGAGGCTGCCATTTTGCTAAAACCCAGAGCCCTTGAGCAGTAGTAACCTTTAGTCTTTCAAGAGATCAGCCTCTAGTGGCTTAAGTTTTTTGGCGCAATGCCAAAAATGGAGAGCAACTGAGCTTGTGCAGAGTAGGGTGACTGAATTTTAAACAGTATAGGCACTTATTTTTAATGTTTTACATAGCTATACCTGCAAAAGGGGCCAGCCTGAAGTGATCTAGCAGGACATAATTTTCTGAATAAAGTTTCACTTTAAAGTGACTCTGTCACTCAAAAAGAAAAAAATAAGGTAGTTAGCAGGTATAAATTGATAACTTGAAGACATAATAAGAACACAACCTATTACTCTTTTAGTGGATTGTATAAACCTGTGGACAATCATCAAACTCAAACTTCAAATTGTTATCAAACATCCACCGTATTTATATTCTATGGGTCACCTTTAATATCTCATCCCTCAAAGCTTTTGTTGGAATTTTCTTTTAAATTTAAGAAATCCAAAAATGCCTCCTGCATCACAAAATATGTGTTTTATGTTTTAGCTGAACCCGATAAGATGTTTTGCATGCAATAATTTTACATTTTAAGTCCTTTAGCCTCTATTTTACTTAAGAAAATAATTTCTAGTTTCTCTTGTATGTTGTCTCCAACCCCTGAATTTTGCTAACAAACCTTCATAAAATGATCTTCACATGTTGTCATTGTGGAGGGAAGTGACTGCCCAGGCTTTTGCACTTAATTAAATTACAATCATATCACAATTTGATAGATAGGAAAAAGTGAGGTTTGAGGGGGTGGGGAGAATCAGATCAAAGGAACCAAGAGTTGTGATTTTTATATTAGGTGTGCTGGATGTGAACAAGTCCCTGTCTTCACACATTCCATTATGAAATGCACAGAGGTACTCGTTAATATCTTGCCATCCAATTAGTGCACTTGTAAGCAACCCACTCTTCAATCCCCATAGCAATTAGAGAAGTCACAGTGCTCCTAAAATAATTATCTGATCATTGTTGGTGACATGGATTGACTTCATAAGCTAATATATTTGTTTAGTCTTTTTGGTGAGAAAGATTCTGTCACTAAACTCACTGAGATGAGAACTCACTTACTCAGTGAGATGTATATCTAAATTAGAAACAATACAAGTAAGAATACAAACATCTTATTAGTGAAAAAGCCTAAGGGACAAATTATAAAGCTGTTCTACACACTAAAGAGACAAAAGCACGTGCAATGTGCATAGCCAAACTTTGATTTTAAATATAACAAACTGAAAAACTATTCATAGATAATTTGATATCCTCTGTTAACATGGACACCCTCCTTTCCATTTTCCATAATAAAGTGAAACTCCGGCCAAACAGCTAATCAGCAAAGGAAATACATACATATGAACTGTCTAACCTTCTAAAAATGTGAAGATTATTTTTCAGTCAAGCTTACTTTTTTTTTAAATTAAAACAAACAAGTTTATTGTAAAGAAGGTATTAAATATACAATTCCATGGCACCTGTATAAAAAAAAAAAAAATAGGCGCATAAGTGGCATCCAAAGTATAAAGGCAAACTACGGATTTTTCAGACATAACACATTAGCGTAAGTACTAAGTACAGTGTTAATACAAGTACTTAGTACCAACATTCGTGGAATGGGAATCCTGTGAAAGAATGGGGACAAAGGGTAGGGGAGGGTGGTAAATTGGCTAATGTTCAATTGTGGGCTAGTGAACATGAAGGGGGTTATGTTGAGCAAAACTTAAGCACTTCAGCTGGTTGAAGAGGGACATAGCGGCATTACACAAAATATATTACAAGGGTCCACACTTAGATGTAGAATCACAAAACAAATCATAGGACCCTCAAAACAATATCATACTGCACAGGTGTTTGACTGCTCAAGCCATCTATCCCAGATTTGTTGTATTTCGAGGGGCAGCCTCTGTTAAAATAAACCAGTTTCTTATAGGGGAGTGTAGAGTTAACCTCAATCAACCAGGCTTGAAAGTTGAGGGGATCAGCCTGCATCCAGTGACATGCCACAAGTTTCCAGACACTAAAAAGGGTTTCATGTAAGAAAACAGGGAGGAACTTCTCCACATCAATATCTTGAAACAGGCCTAGTATACACGGTTTAGGGTCCAATTTGAGAGGGGAAACCATACTGTCATGCAAAAATGTAATGATTTGCTTCCAGTAGGCTTGAGTAACTGGACAGGTCCACAGTAGGCGAAATAGAGTACTCATGTCCTCTGAACAGTGGCGACACAATGGACTGTGGTTTGGGTGGTATCTAGAAGTTAGGTACCCTCTATGTATAATATACAGTTGTGTGAGTCTGTCAGGTAATCTAGGTGAAACCAGTTTGGTGCCCTCCAGCACCTCATCCCACTCTGCATACTCTAGTGACCCAACTCCCTGCTCCTCTATCAGAGGTAGCAGGGTATTGGACACCAATATAAAGTCTATGCGGGACATGGTTTGAATGCATAGAAACAAGAATACGCTTGAGTGGTTGGATAACTATAATGCCAAGTGTCAGTCAAAGCAAAATCAGCAAATAAATTACTTAATTAAGCGGCCGATGCGGTAAGGGGAGCAGAGGACAAGTGCAGGCGATCTAGTACTGGATTTAGAATCATATTAAAATCCCCCAGCCAAATAGCTGGCGTGGCAGGAAATTGGGCCATATATAGATAACTGTCACTGACCGCCATAGTACTGTAGAGGGGAGGAATATAACAGGCCAAAATTAGGCAAGGCCTCCTATACAATACCACATGCATACAAATGAATAATACCGCAATGGGCAGTCAGGATCTTGGGAACAGGATAGACTGGGAGCAGAGCTCAGCACACATTTGTCCTACTCCATTGCTGTCCAAGCCAGC
>BLSH010192371.1:761077-777240 GCA_018402905.1 Glandirana rugosa | reverse complement strand
TCCAGGTGCCACTGCGCCGGTAGTCTTTAGAAGCAACAGGGGGATCCCTAGGGCAGAGGGGGGTTCTCAGCAGCCGCTGCCTGTCATCTTCTGTTTTTTCTTTTGTTTTGTTTTTTTTTGTGGTTTGTTTGGTTAAATTTCCCTCTTCCTCCTCCCTCTGGAGGGATACTAGATGCACTAAGTGCCGCTGCTGTTTCATTTCCACTCGCGGGGGGGGGGTGTGGGTGTTCCCAGGAAAGGGGTTTCTCAGGGGCCGGTGCCCGTGATCTTTTTAATCGGCAGGGGGATTCCCAGGTGGAGGGGGGGATTCCCAGCAGCCACTGCCTGTCATTTCCTTCCACTGGAGGGTTCCCAGGGCCCCTGCTGTCTGTCCCAGTCATTTCCATTTCTCAGGGGGGGATTCTGTGGGCCATTACCTGTGCTCTTTTCAATTGCTACATTCACAATTGGAGGCAGGTTTTGCAATTATTGGTAAAACGTATAGCACCTGCATGCGCACATCCAGTTGCACCGACTTGTTTCGCAAAATCATGGCAAGCATGTCCGGGTGCACCTACCCCAGATGTCATTGCAAGCACATAGCCAGATGTATTGACCTGTTGCAATTGTCGCAAGCATACCCAGGTGCACCTACATCTGCAATCGCTGTAAGCACTTACTTAGTCGCATCAACTTCTTATGGTTACCACAAGCCTGTATCTAGGTGCGTACGCATCTTGCAGTCACGCAAGAGCACCTTTAGTCGCACATACATCTGGCAGTCGCTGCAAACAAGGGGCCAGATGCACATGCGTCTGGTAATCGCAATAGTCCGGAGCTTTAATCTCACACAATTGCTGCAAACGAATATCCAGAGGCATACGGATTGCTAGCACTGCAAACGCACACTCAGACGCATACTCCTCGTGACGTCGGCAGAGCTTGTCGAGATCTGGCTAATCGATGCAGATACGCAGCCGGACGCTCATACGTCTAGCAATCGCTACGAGCCCATATGCGAGACACACATACTTTTTGCAAACACTGCAAACACGTATCCAGCCGCATTTACTGTTGCTACATCACAAGTGCCAAACAGTTGTACAGGCACGTCAGGCACTTTTTCCAGGCACATCTTCTTGCTATCACTGCAAGCACGTCTCCAGTGGTATACAATCGGGCCACTCACTGTTTCTGTCTGTCATTTTCTCATTAGATCAGTCAAGTTCTGGTTACTTCCACATCTAGTTGGACGTCATTCTCTCAGGTAAAAAAAAAAAAAAAAAAAGAACCCGCACAAAGGATCGCATCTTCGCCAGGGCCACGTACATACAGGGGTGGGTCGGGAAAAAAAAACAAAAACACACCTCATGTCACCCTTACTATAGATTCCGGTCAGCAGAATTTTCGGACGCCACCAGGACTTCGTTACTAGGACATGAGTCAGGTGGGTAGCACATGGGTTTTTTGGTTTTGCCACACAATCTCATTGCACCCTTTCACAGAACGTTCACTTCACATACACAATTGACATCAGTGTGTAATGCAATCAGCGCTGCTAGTGAAAGGAAAAAACCACATGTAATTAAATGAAGATAAAAGTCCGACTGCTCGCTGAACATCCAAGGTGATCAACCTCTAAAACTCATAACAAAAAACCAAAAGCAGCGCAGTCATTAAAATAGTAATATAAAGTCCAAGATGTATGAAAGAGATTGCAGTCTATTCCACCAGTGCTCAGACGGTTAAACCACAGACGGTGAGACAAATCCTCCACCAACATCTACTGAGCTCACCTCCCAGTTTGACCCCAGTTTCACTAGAGGGTCAAACTCATATTGCAATTGTAGTGACAAATCACGTCCAGATCTCCAGATCTCAATATCTCCACTCCGCACAGCTCATCACAAATCGGGTGGCCAATGGTAGTATATATGTGTGAGAAGGAAGATATACTAAGTGCAGACTGTCTCATATAAAGTTTAAATTTTATTAAAACACAGTCTACTCACATAACACTGATAAGATGTGTGCATTCAGGAGAAATCACCGAAGGGTCTCCTTGCTGCTAATCCTGACAGTTTCAGGTAAGCCCTCCCGGGTGTCTTTCCCACGCTCCTTCGCTCCTCACAGCGGCAGCGGGTGACGTTCGGATCGGTCCTTTCCCCGTACGCGTTACGGCAAGAATGCCTTCCTCGGCGGCGTGGAGCCCCACCCTACCTGAAACTGTCAGGATTAGCAGCAAGGAGACCCTTCGGTGATTTCTCCTGAATGCACACATCTTATCAGTGTTATGTGAGTAGACTGTGTTTTAATAAAATTTAAACTTTATATGAGACAGTCTGCACTTAGTATATCTTCCTTCTCACACATATATACTACCATTGGCCGCCCGATTTGTGATGAGCTGTGCGGAGTGGAGATATTGAGATCTGGAGATCTGGACGTGATTTGTCACTACAATTGCAATATGAGTTTGACCCTCTAGTGAAACTGGGGTCAAACTGGGAGGTGAGCACAGTAGATGTTGGTGGAGGATTTGTCTCACCGTCTGTGGTTTAACCGTCTGAGCACTGGTGGAATAGACTGCAATCTCTTTCATACATCTTGAACTTTATATTACTATTTTAATGACTGCGCTGCTTCTGGTTTTTTGTTACACAATTGACATGCTCTGGGCGTTAGTGGCTGTCACATGTATCTTTGCATTCCACTCTATCTTCGAAGGGCATCCCTTCACCACACAGACAAGGTCGCAACACGTTGAGCTTACTGACAGTGTAAGCATTAGCAGACCGAGCACTCGTCATGAACTACAGATCACAACATTCTTATATAGGCCGTACCAGACTTCAGTTTCTTGCCCCAGTACGCCCTGGGGCTCTGGTCCACAGGTTTGTGTACTGCACAGGCTCCCGAGTTATCGGTTACCTGGCCAGTCACCTCCTGGCTCAGCTCGGGTGCCATGCATTCATCGAGTTTTCTAAATTTTCACTCAACAGTCCAACGCATCAGGACACAAACCGGCTTCTACCTACGCTGCCGTTCCTTTCCTGTGCTTCTCCTTTCTGTATACCACCCTGCTGTCCTTCTACTCTCAACACCTGCACCTCCTTGTTTCTTGTTTTATAGCTGAAGCAATGTCACAGGCCGGCAGCGAGGACATCACACCCGCTCCCCTGTCACCATCCATGGGCTCGGAGAGTGGCAGCGTGCAGTCCCTCAGGGGATGGACCATCCCCAAACTCACAGCGGAGCTGAGGCGCAGGGGCATTCCCTACCCTGCTGCAGCAAGGAAAGCAGAGCTCTTTAGGCTGCTCTTTCCACGGTCAGCGCCAGCCAAGCCCAGCACACAGCAGGTGTCCCTGCAGTCCATCGCTGGGGCCATTTCTCAGCTTCACTCATTGGTGGCTTCCTTATCTTCAGCTTTCTCAGATGTCCAGTCCAGAGTGGCAGTTTTGGAAGCACGCCCAGCCCTGGCCCTCCCTGTCCCAGTCGCTGTCCCGATCCTGACATCTCCTCCTGCAGGTACACCAGAGACAAGTCCTACCATTCTTCCCGCTCACTTGGTCCCGGCCAGCATCAGGAAGGACATCTTGGAAGGCAAGGATATCAATCTAGCTTTCCTCCTTATATCAGTGCATGATCTGGCTGAGAATAAATCATACACCTGGGGGGACGTGTCACTGGTGGTGAAGTCCAGAGACCCCAGGCTCAATCGCAAACTCACAGTCCCAGAGTTTGTCTTGGCATTTGGGATATTTAGAGACGTCATTTTCTCGGCCAGCCCCAGCAGACAGGAAGAGTTGGACTTGTACCTGCATGCAGTGGTGGACTTTGGGTACAAGTATGGGGGACATTCATTCTACGATTACCATCGGTCTTTTTCGGCCAAGGCAGCAGCCAGACTTGCCTAGTTGCAGATCACTACAAATTGGGGCATGGTGGACACAGAACTGTTCTGTCGCCATTTTGCAGGGCTTCGCTCCCCACTATACGCTATCTGCCAGTCCTCAGCTCATACGACAAACTGGTGCGCCAGTGCAGCTACGGGGCGGCCTCTCAATTTTCCCTCCACCTCCGGCATCAGTTAGGGCTTGCTAGGCCCCTCTCCATCACACCAGGTGGATAAGTTGGGATGGCCTGTCCTGACTTTGGGGGGGCACCCATATGCAACAACTTCAACCATGGCGGATGCTCCTATAGCCAGTGTTGGCTACTTCATGTCTGTACATTATGCCATAGGGCGCGAATCCGAAAGTCGCATGTCAGCTGAAAAAACTGAACAAGGCCTGACTAAGCCGGGTGGATGTCCATTGGTTGGAGTTCTATCTCTCTGCACACCCCAACCCCTCACTGGCGGTCTTCTTTATAGACGGATTCACAGCCGGATTCCATACCAGCCTCATCACCTTACCCCACTCTTCACACGAATGCAAGAATCTCTTGTCAGCAGCCGCAGATGAACAAGCCATAGACACTCTGTTACAGGCCAAGTTAGATCGAGGATTCATTACCGGCCCCTTTTCTCAGTCACCTTTTCCGACCTGGAGAGTCAGCCCTATTGGACTTGTCAAGGGCAAGTTCTCTAATAAAATGTCCTTAATTTACGACTTGTCTGCGCTCATACTTTCCATATTCCCAGTCTTAATTCCCTAATTCCCTCTGAGGAATTATCCTTAAAATATGCATCTGTTGACTTGGCCATCTAGGCCATTATTAAAATAGGTGTTTATGCATGGTTGTCGAAAGCAGATATTGCAGACGCATTTAAACTCCTACCTATCAAACCATCCCTTTGGCGGTGACACGGCATTAAATGGAAGGATTCTTATTATTTTGCCACCAAGCTGACTTTCGGCTCCAAAAGCAGCCCATGGCTCTTTGATGTTTTCACCCAGTCCCTTACGTGGATCCTGACACACCAAGCCCAGTGCCAGATGGTAATTCATTATCTGAACAATTTTCTGCTCATCGAACAGCCAGGTATAACCCCGGTAGATCTAGACAGGTTGAGAGTGGTGTTTAGTAACCTCAATGTGCCCATAGCTGAGCAGAAAGTGGAAGGTCCGTCTCACTCCATCACCTTCCTAGGCATCATTTTGGACACACGTGCCATGCAGGCCAGCCTGCCATCCGACAAACTGGCCCGTATTAGATCTGTTATTCACGATTTTACTCTTTCGCGAAGGTGCACCAGGAGACAGCTACAATCTTTGTTAGGGATACTTAACTTTGCAATGAGGATTAACCCTCAGGGGCGGGCTTTTGTTTCACATTTCTTGGTGCTCCTCTCGCAGGTACAAGATCCGGATCATGTTGTCAAACTAGACCCCGCAGCAGTAGCAGATTTAACAATGTGGAACGAGTTCCTTGCAAATTGGAATGGCATTTCAATGTTCATTCCATCAGCGACAGCTCTGTCACCTCAAGTAGTTACAGATGCAGCTGCCTCCACAGGATTCGCTGCTATTTTTGGCCATCATTGGTTGGCGGGACCTTGGCCTCCAGAGATCCTCCTGATTCCCGGCTTTATTAAAAAAAAAGTCCTCACTCTTCGAACTGTATCCAATAATATAGATAATCAAGCTACAGCCGACATTGTTAATAAAGGCAGGTCCAAGTCGCTCTCCATAATGTCCTTCCTACGCAGGCTGGTTCAGTTGGCACTACATCACCAATTCAATATTCTTTTTAAGCATATTCCAGGCAAATGAAACAGTGCAGCAGACGCACTGTCCCGTTTCAACCTTACCTCTTTATTCCAGCAGAATCCCGGAGCCCACCCAATGTCCACTCCTATCCCACCTTGGTCTCATCTAACGATGGATTAAAGTCACATCTCATCCAAATGAATATAGTGTACATATCTTGGTATCATAAAGAACCTATACCTCTACATTGTGCAGTCAAATTGAGAATGTAAAAGGTAAAATTATTCCAAACTACAAACTGCTGGAAGAAGGGGCAAGTGATGCTCACTCCTACTGGATCAACCAACTAGCTGGGATTTACAGGTATCCCCAGACAGATCACTTCTGTGAAGACCATTCTGAGGTTCAGTAATGATAGATCATCTGAGGGAAAAGGTTATATTATTTTAAGTGCGGCAGAAATTGTTCTTTAGCTTCGCAGAAAATGCCTGCTCAAGAAATTTAATAATACGAAGATCCACTGCTTCAGGTGGGCATTTGTTCACATGGGGCTGACCTTGGTAGCAAGAGCATTTCAGACTATTTTGAACACTTTATTAAAACAGACCACAGAAAACGTTTGATTAATTTCACAATAGTATTAAATTGAACTTGTGATGCAAGTTAATTTTATTTATAAACTTCTAGTACAGTGGATATGTTGATTTGTTTGCACTGTTGTTTGAATTAACTTGTTTTATGAATATATTGCACATTTGATATATTGATATACACTCCCGACAACTCCTCCCAGATTGGGCTGATCCTGAGTATTTAAGGAGGCGTCCCCCTGCCAAACCTGATTGAGGATTGGTCAGGGCTCCTTAGAATACTCCAGATGGCTCCACCTCTCTCCCAACTCTCTGACTAGAAACCTACCTCCAGTTTCTAGAAAGAAGTGGGAGGTTCTGGTAACCTCATCTGTTGAATTAACTCAATCCTCCCTGAGCCACTCCCCAAAGCCAGATCAAAATATTCAGTCAGGCCTGACTAAATTTTGCCTCTCCTGCAAAAAAACCTATCTCACAAAAACGCCTACACTATGGGGGCACTACACTCATCCCCCCAAAACATCAGCTGGTCCCCAGAAGCAGGGTATCCCAAAGTCAAAAGAGGGAGGGGACAAGGGAACAAACTTGGAAAGGGAGAATGCAAAACTATACATGAATAAATTAGTATCAAAAATAATTCATCTACTTTTTTGTAATATTTACACTGTACAATTTATCACATTTCCTGACTACAGATCCCTGCAGCTATCCACATGCAGACTACTATACATTTCCTGAGTCAGAGCACCTCCCCCTAGAGGGAAGCCCTCTACTCGCCTAGTTAGTGACAGTAATAGATGTTTAGCTTGACTTTCCACAGATGAGGATGAACAGCCATTCTATCCAAGGGATCCTAAGAGAAGGGAAACACAACTACCTAAACTAACTAACAGAACAAACAGTCTACCAGGAGGGAGCTATGAGCCTCCTAACAGAGCAACATAACAACACAAATTCTGTGCTTCTTTCACCTGCCTGCCCTGCCAGTGAGTTATTATGAGCTCACTGCAGGAGCACAAAAAAGGGAGAAGTCAGTAATAACTTAGTTCCTCTTGAAATTCCTGATGGGAAGGGCCCCTCCCGAAGCACAGGCTTGAAAAGGGAAATGGACTGGACAAACCTCACTCCGCGCCCTTTCAATGGGCAGATATCCTCCACTGGGCACAGGGTGGCAGGCTGGCTTGTCTGGCATTTCAGAAAGAAATTAAACACTCCGCTACTTCACCAGCGGTCTTTGGAGTGTACCTACATCTGCTGACAATCTTCAGATGTAGTATCGGGGGTCAGACAACCTCTTCCAGCCTCCCCCTTCTTTCTGAACTGAAACTGCATAACTCTTTGTGGGTTGGTCTGCTTTAAGGATCAGCACACAGTCTTTCCGGATAGCCCACCCAAGGCTCCATATTTCCTTCAGATCATTGAACTTCTCCCAACTGCTGCTTCCCGGCCCCCACAAAGGTTTGGGGACATAAAGGTATCCCCATGTCATCTCATTCTCCCACTGTTCCCTTGAGCTCTCAACGATATCCATGACATGAGGTGGGACATAGGGATAGTCCAGGCCCCACTCCAGGGCAACTTGTCACTGTATCTTCCGCTGGTACAAGGAGAGCCTAGGTAGACTCTTGACCATCCCTCTCCCCGGCATGATATAGGTATAAGGAGATTTGACCCCCATGTAACAGTATGTGTAGGTTGTTTCCCTGGTCTGGGTGGTGGAGGGCCTGTTTAAAGAAATTTAGCTGCTGGTACTGGGGATCCCTGCTGCAGTCTTTGATTCCTGAAGGGGCTCCATCTCATCCCCTTCTGAAGGGTACCAAACATGGGAACTCTCCATCTCCTGCTCCTCATCAGACCCCTCACTTGAAGATGACCACTTGACCAGGTGCTCCAAAGATCCAAATTCTGCCAGCAGTCTGGGTGACCCCCTGTCTATGAACCTGTCTTTGACATCCTCACTTGGCTCAACAGGGGGTGTCTCCCCCTGAACTACTGGCTCAGGCCTAGCTGGAATGCCTATGGATTTGGACTCGGCCGGCATTTCAGGGACCCCGGACTCCCGCTTAACTGTACTCACAGTATCACAGGCCACGACAGCCTCCTCTCTTCCCTAGTCCTCTGTCATTGCAGGTGAGTCACTTGGCTGCAACTCTACCCCGCCTTGATGAGATGATCCTAAGCCCGCCCCAGCCTTCTGAGATTGCGTTGCCCTGAGCGCAGGTCCACCGTGTAGTATAGTGGACGATGGGAATAGATTTAGGCGCCTTTGCCAGAGAGAGACTTTCTGGATCTTCACCCTGGGGTCTTTGGCCCCTGGGGGGCTCAATGAAGATCTGGAGGTCCACGGAGTCGTCTAGAGTCCATTCCCACAGTGCAATCAATTCCTCACCCCCCCATTTTTTTTTTTAAACGTGCAGTCAGTTACATATCAAATAAACAAATCTATAATTGGATAGGTACAGGAAAAATAGGACCATCAGTTTTTATGAGATTTTTTATGAGACTTTCAAGAGATTCCCTATTAGCTTGTGTAAGGAATGACTATCTGGCAAAAAGAAATTACTAAAAGTCTACCTACACGTATGCGTGTTAGGAGTTAGAAACAAAGTTTGTAGAAATAAAATGTCCCCTAGATGAATTAACTATAGGTTATAGGACATTTCGGATTAATAAAGGAAAAATGTTTCAATAAAAATTAACAAATATTAAATATATCTCCTTAGACTAGCGTAGGGATAAACACATAGACATGGGATATATAGTGCTGATATTGAGATTGGATTTAAGATCTATAGCAATGTATGTATCCCAAATTTTGTACATCTGCGGCTGTACTCCTCTGTTCCACTGTCCGTGTAGCTTACAAACACAGTGACCGTCATATTTACTTCTAAAAATAGTCATGTCCCTTTCAGCCACTTAGGAGCCGCTGAGTATGGCTCCACAAACTGCACACTATGCATAGAGGACCATAGAGGCATGGTTAGCTCCCGGTCTCCGTGGTTACAATGGGACGGGGTATGGGCGGAGTTTGTGT
The DNA here is from genome assembly GCA_018402905.1 of Glandirana rugosa. Lineage (NCBI taxonomy): Eukaryota > Metazoa > Chordata > Amphibia > Anura > Ranidae > Glandirana > Glandirana rugosa. The sequence continues at coordinate 767,980 of BLSH010192371.1, read as the reverse complement.
CAGCCAGTCCGTCCCGTTCTGATGATGCGATAGGAGCTGGACAGTTACATGCCGCCTGGAGCAGGCACCTCACACACACAGAGATCGGAACACTGCTTGGCAAATCAAAGACAAAGGGAGCCTCTGGAAAGGAATACGAAGGGAAAGGGGGATTCGAGCAGTGAAAATCATATACGGACTGGGTGAGTGCTCTTAATTAAATAAAGTGAGATGTGGCGGAAAAGGGAAGTGTGTTGCGGATTTTACACGCACACACTAGACATATGTGTGCAGTTAGGATTGTGCTTACATATGTGTGCACACATGTGTCAGCACATAGACATGAGCTGGAGGTATGTGAATTGCATGGGACAGAGGTAACAGGGGGGTGGAGCATGTTGATATCCCCCATGGAGCACATGCCCCCATTAGAGGGCGGTGACCCACGGATCCACACCCCACTATGTCAGTATCCTTGGTATAAAAGTGTAGTACAGTTGGTGTTGAATAGGCTCTGGCGAAGAGGTCCAAGAACCTCGAAACACGTAGGCCTTTTATGGTGTGAGGACTTTCCTGACTTGAAGTTTGGAGGAACGAGCAGGATTTTACAATTTGTTTTTAAATATCTAGCTCAACTATCAAGCTCATTTGTGAGTATATTTTTAATTTTTTTAATAAACACTTATGTCAAAGGTAATGCGCCAGGCCAGTGCACTGTTGTTCTTTTCTCTTGCAGTGTAGTATAGTGGCTCCTGCTGTGTAAAGTCCAGCCGGATGAGCAGTTTGTCACAATGGCCACACCGGTCCCAAGCAGTGACTCCTGCAGTGGGAATCCGGCAGTCTGGGCAGATCAAACAGAGCCGCTCCGCTCCATCATTCATTCCCAAAGCAAGTCCCCCACGAAGCTCCAATTGGACCCCAGTGTCCACTAAGGTCCACTCCGGCTTCACTGGCAACCAGGTGAGCGCTGGTACAAGTCGTCTACCTTCCACCATCTCTCTTCTCGTGATGACTGCCACTAGTTGCAAGCACGCAGACTCTTCCAGGGCATGGCGCCGCCCCCACATTTCCAGGCGAGTTGGCGACAAATGTCCTGATAAGTAGGCTTGCTGCGTGTCATGATGCTGTAACCCCTTGTGTGAAGGACAAAACTTTACAGACACACTGTCGCTAGCAGGACTTGCCCAGACTTGCTGGTGGTTGCCGTTAGCAACAGCAAATTATAGTAGCCACAGTTTTGCTGGACAATTCCTCAACACAGTCCCTCCTTGCTCAGCAGAAACACTCTCCGGCATACATTTACTGCATGTAATGCCCAGCTTTGACAGGGCGCAGGACACACTTGTAATCCAGTGGTAATGTCCGGCCATAGTATGACTCAGGACGTATTTGTAATCCATGGGCGCGTTCGCCCCCCGTGATTGCAACGGACAACGACACATGGTACAAAGTAACTGAATTGCAGGATTAGTATTTAAGTGTCCGTCCCCAGCCCTGGTTTGGAGCCACTGGGTAAGCAGGCTGCAATTTGGTGACGGCTGGTTGCTATGGACAATAGCACACTTCATTTTAGCACAGTTCAAGGGCAGAACACACAAGTCCTTTTCCACAGTTAAGTCCGCATCAACAATAAAACAGATTATCACAATCCCCTGGCTCAGTTCTTTTGTGGTTGCTATGGGCATCGACTGGCAGCTTTGCAGGTAAATCCTGAAACGAGCCCCAAAATGTAGCCATGTGCTCCCTTGGAAATAGCTGTAGTTGTGGCTGACCTGATAGCTGCCCTCAATCCCACCATATCTCACACATCCGTAGACACTGACCAGGCTGGCTGTTGTTTTTGTTGTTTTATTTAGGGGAAATAACTTGGGTGGGGAAAAGGGATGACTGTGGGATGCCCCAGAATTTATTTTACACAACTTCCATATACAATCCTGCATATGTACACTTGCCCTGCAGACTATCCTTCTGCAGACCGTTACTTCTCACAACTCTCTCCAGTACTCAGCTTACTGACCGGTTCTCCTCACCATTTTATCTCTCCAGCACATCACTTGGTTCCCAGCTTGAAAGCAAATTTATCAAGCTTCTTTACTCCTTTCTCTTCACCACAGCTAGCACCTGGTGAGGCCTGCAAACTGCCAGCAGGGTCTCCGGACCACCTGTTACAGGTCAGGGTCTTGGACCCCTGAAAGTGTAGCTTAGCACGTTGCTGGTGAGTGGGCCTTTGGTGGACTAAAACTCCCAGCCCATCCCTCTTCCAGGTCCCACTGACCTACTTTCCTCACAATGACACTCCTTTCCCTGACTGGGTCCCAAGGCTTCACAGACTGTCCACTATTACACTCCCTGACTGTTCCAGCAATTTCTCTTCCAGCTCCCAGGGTCTGTCACTCACCGACTCCAGTGGACCACAGGAATCACCTCCACTCCTGGCTGCACCCGAACCTCCAGGCCTCAAGGTCACCTTCCCCAGACTGGGGGCTTCCTCCAGGGTAGAGGCCTCCACATCACCTCTGCTACATCTCCAGACTTCTATTCCCGACAACTCTTCCCAGGTTGGGCTGATCCTGAGTATTTAAGGAGGCCTGATTGGGGATTGGTCAGGGCTCCTTAGAACACTCCAGATGGCTCCACCTCTCTCCCAACTCTCTGACTAGAAACCTACCTCCAGTTTCTAGAAAGAAGTGGGAGGTTCTGGTAACCTCATCTGTTGAATCAACTCAATCCTCCCTGAGCCACTCCCCAAACCCAGATCAAAACATTCAGGCTTGCTCTTACAGTCAGTCTCACAAAAACTCCTACACCATGGGGGCGCTACACTAGGGAGTCGAGGGTTATATAGAGGAAATACATTAGGCATGGGCTGTGTAGGTTTTCAAGACAACAAAGCTCAACATCAGGCATTAAGCAAAGGGGAATTGATTCTAGATAATATTATGGATTCATTGTAGTTATTTGAAGATCGTACAATATTCCATCCCCAGAATCTGCAAGATACCCTGAGGTTTTGGTAAGTCCTGGTGTGAATAGACTGTAAATATATTTAATGTTCCTAGAAATTGACCATTTTTGAATGTTAAGAAAATATTAACATTGGAGAGATTATGGGTAGAGTTGAGCGGACACCTGGATGTTCGGGTTCGGCGGGTTCGGCCGAACTTCGCGAAAACGTTCGGGTTCGGTATCGAACGTTACCTAGTTATTAGATCTGCAATCTGTCTCTCACAGCAGTAGTAGTAATCTCTACCTAGTTATTAAATCTGCAATCTGTCCCTCACAATCTGTCCCTCACAGCGCTGGCAGCATTCTCTCCCTACACTAACCTGAGAGCATGTGACATGCAGCACTGTGACTCTTATAGAGGCTGGGTCACATGATGCACTGGCCAATCACAGCCATGCCATTAGTAGGCATGGCTGTGATGGCTTCTAGGGAAAACCAGTGAAACACTTGTTGATTGGCTGCCCTGCAGCTATTCAACATGCGTGATAAAATACCAGAACCCAGAACCCGAACCCGCACTTTTTCTCAAAACGTTTGGGTTCAGGACACGGACACCCGAGAGTTCGGTACGGACCCAAACTTTACAGTTCTAATTATGGGGCAATTTAGTAAACCAAGGAGAGGAAGATTAGGGAATATGAGTTGGATATAATGTAGGAGATTTAATGTTTTTGCCAGATATATGAGATTGTGGATCTGACACAGATTTCAATCCTCAATTTTAAGCAGGCTCTGATGGGGGTGTTCAGAGGTTGCATGGAGGAAAGCTATGGGTGTTAGCTGGGAGGCAGTGTACTACTGGTGGAGATTTGGCACACCTAGACCTTGAGAATGTATTCCATTCTAGCTTGTTTTCCTTTTCCTTACTTACTTAACAGTCTGCTTTCATTTTTCTTTAGCTAATGCAGGTGCCTCCAGCCATACCTAGATAGAGCATTTAGAAAAGTAAGAATGTGTTTTCTTTCACTTTGCCTAGCATGTATGGGTCCCTATCAATTGAATTTTATTTTTTTAAATTAATTTTTAATAACAGCAGCTGTTCCAAGTCCATTCACAATTGTTTAACATACTGTATAATTATATCTATGTATCCCCTGTAGAAAAAGAACAATAATTTTTGAAACACCGGGCACAAAAGAAGGTCATTTTGGAGATACATTTACCACTAAATTCCCCTGTGTTGTTGATTGCAGTGCACAGACCTAGAATCATGAGAATATTGAGAAATCTCATTGCTGGGGGCAACACATTGATCCACTGACCAAACTAGGAAGCGCAGAGAAGCATTTATTGATCCTTATGCTGATATCCAAATCCCCTAACCTGAAAGACGTTTGCATGTAAAAAGGCATCAAAATACTTGTCTGTATTCTCGCACGGAAATATTTTGCCTGCTATAGCAATCGTCAGAGAGACAAAGAGGATTTTGGCTTTGCTATGTATTTCCCCAGGACTTAAACAACTCAACAAATGCTAATAATCTGGCAGAAGTGTGCTGTCAGTGCATAATCTATAACAAAATAAAGAGCAATTGCTACTTTGCACCATTAACTAGCGACACCATTAAAACTTCTCATTTGTACCTCTGACTTACAATATCTTGGGTAAAATGGGTAAATCTTACTAAAATATGGTCACTTCTTGTCTTCGCATTGAAGGTGGGCATTACTTTAACTGACCCCTTAAAACATATAATAGAAGCATAACGAAGGCTGTATGGCTACTCTCTTTATATTGAAGAAACAAATCACTCTATCCTTCTTTCTCCCAAAACTCTTCCTATATTTATATTACAATACATTCACTTAGTAAGTACCATTCATCAAATAACACCACGCACCAGATCAGCCACTTTGTTAAATTATACAGCACAATGGAATCAGCACACAGCATATTGATACATTATGCATATTGATCACAATGAAGTGCAGGAAGATGCAATGATGTACAAGGATTAAAGGTACTTTTTTACCCATGCACTTACAGTGCTGCCCCTTATTTACAGGGAAATGCTAATGTTTGATAGTCTACAGAGAATCAGTTAAATTTTTCCTCAAGTTTAAAATGTAATTTCATGTTTCGGTTCGTCTGGGTCACAATGATATGGCCCCCCTCTTTGCGTCATTACTCCTATAAATCCAACGGGAACTGGGGATTTCACAGGAAGTGATGTCCCTTATCATTCAGCCTGGACGCGGAGTGGCACCACATCACTGGATCAGTAAATCTGCTGGGGACAACCCTAGAAATCTTTTGGGTACATCAGTGTAATGGTTGTGCGCATTGGGTCCATGAAAAGCTATATGTGACATCCATTTTGTTCATGTCTAAGCTCATCTCCATGTTGTTATGTGAAGGGCATAACCACAGTAACCTTGCCCCCCTCCCTTTTATTTCAGTTATACAATACACAAACTGTTAATTGATGCCAGGACCTTATCAGTCCATTGATAGGACACCCACAGACCCTTTCCATTAACCAATTAACATTTTCATCTAAAACCCCTAATAAAATTTCACTCTCACAAGCTTGAGTGACTGGAGTCAAATACTTGCAGCTCTTCCCCCTATCATAAATACTGTAACAATACACATTTCCGGTACATTGGTTATCAGCCAAAACTCTAAGACTTTGGTATATCTCATAATTCATGAAATGAAAACAGCACAGCCAGGATATAGACATACCCCCCACCCTTTAGTTAATTTGTAGCATTTTGAGCCCAAACATCGTTAACCTAGGAGTCCCGGGAACAGGACCAGTGCAGTTCCTCTCCTAGGCAAACTGGGCATCCGAGACAAACATATTTATAGCCATTTTGAAGCTAATTTCATGCTGGACAATAATATACATGTTAGCCGACTATAAATGTAGGTATTCAGAGATATGAATATCTATAAAAAAACATATCTGAGACTTGGTCATAAACACGGTGACACCCCATGGTCACTCCTTAGATGCTTAATTGGTCAAATGGCCTCTGTCAACATCCCTTTGATACCAGAGAAAAACAACACATTGGCCCTGATTTACTATACCTCCCAAATCTACTCCAGCAGTGCCTTAAAATAACTCCCAATTAAAGGCAATTACAACTTCAACTCTCACAAAAGGGAGTAAATTAACTCACATGCGGCGTCTATTTGCCGGTGAAGATGCCTCTCAGATCACATGTTCTAACTACTTGATGTCAGCTGGAATTGAACTTGTGATTTCAGAATTCCTCCATTTAATGCTTGTATGCAAGTTCATTGCCATAAAAATTCTAATTTTAACAGCCTTAGCCGCAGGGGACATGTCTGAATAGAAAAAAAAAAGTTTCTAATTTTTTTTTTTTCAGGAGCAGTGGTTTTAATAATGGTTAGGCTGGGTTCACACTAGTGCGATTCTCGGACCGACATTAGGAGCACAAGTCGCATTACGTCACAAAAACAATAATTCCCTATGAGAGCCGTCTTAACTAGTGTTGAGCGAACCCGGACTGTAACGTTCGGGTCCGTACCGAACTTTCGGGTGTCCGTGGCACGGACCCGGACCCGGACATTTCAATTATCGTCTTGGGGCCTGGCTTGGGCTTGCTAAAAACTTTACAGGCCCAGGCCCAGGCACGGTGCCTGTGGGCTTTCAAGCCATGCCTGGGCTTGCAATGTCAGGCCCAAGCGAGTTGTGATCAATTCTGCCGAGAGTATCCCTTAATAACAAAAACACTGCATTACGCTGAACACGAGGATTACAGCCAGGCTCTTAGCGTGATCACACTTGGGTCGGATTGGTAATAATTTTGGTGACGAGGACTTTTTTTTTTTTAATCTTTGAAAAAAAAAAGATAAGTCTGTACAGGGGACGCCGATTCCGACAATTTTAATCTTAAAAATACCGTTACTTGAACGTATGTTCGTAATTTACCTCCTTAAGAC
>BLSH010192371.1:723416-756168 GCA_018402905.1 Glandirana rugosa | reverse complement strand
TCCTCCTACTCCTCTACCACCGCCACTTCCACCTACACTGCCACGGTCACGGCCTAGTCAACCTCTAGGCTCCTACTCCACATCCACCCCCTTCCTGTTTTTTTACTTGATTTTAATTTATTTTCCCTATCCCCATTTATTTGTAGGGCACTTGCCCTAGTTTGAAGATGATTTTAGAACAGTTATATGGCTTCTACCGTTAATTAATACTTTTCAGACACAGTTTGAAGATGATCCACATTCACCTCCATTTTTGCTTTTTTTATGTTTTTATTTTTTAAAAAATATTTAAAGTTATTTCCCTGTCCCCATTTTTTTGTAGGGCACTTGCCCTACCCTTACCCCCATTTTACTTCCTTTTGCAGCCCTCTAGGGCTTTCCAGGACTTTGTTACAGCCATTTTTGTGCCTAAAAGTTCGGGTCCACATTGATTTCAATGGGGTTCGTTGTCCGTGCGATCGTCCGGGTTCCGTCCGGACCCGGACCCGGACTTTGTCCCGAAGTTCGGACGGACCAGCAGAACCCGAACTTTCAGAGGTTCACTCAACTCTAGTCTTAACTGGTCCGACTTGTGTTTTTCAAAGTCGGACCGACTTTTGAAAAAGGTTTCTGTACTACTTTTGTCAGACTTTGATCCTACTTTAGCCCATTGAAAGGCATTGAAGTCGGATCAAAGTCGGATTAGTGACTTCACTGATTCGACTTTGGCATGCGACTTATACTCTGGGGATCTTGAAGGGGAACTCCATGCCAAATTTTTTTTTAAAAAATGGCATGGGTCCCCCTCCAGGAGCATACCAGGCCCTTTGGTCTGGTATGGATTTTAAGGGGAACCCCCAGGTCAAACAAAACGTTGTGGCGTCCCCCCCCAAAATCCATACCAGACCCTTATCCGAGCACGCAGCTTGGCAGGCCAGGAAAGGGAGTGGGGACGAGCGAGTGCCCCCCCCGGACCATACCAGGCCGCATGCCCTTAACATGGGGAGTATGGGTGCTTTGAAGCAGGAGGGGCTCTGCACCCCCCACCCCAAAGCATCTTGTCCCCATGTTGATGAGGACAAGGGCCTCTTACCGACAACCCTTGCCGGTGGTTGTCGGGGTCTGTGGGCGGGGACTTATCGGAATCTGGAAGCCCCCTTTAACAAGGGGGCCCCCAGATGCCGGCTCCCCACCCTATGTAAAGGAGTATGGGGTACATCGTACCCCTACCCATTTACCTGGAAAGAAAGTGTACAAAAAAAACACACTACACAGGTTTTTAATATATTTTATTAAATTAGCTCCAGCGTCTTCTCCCCTCTCTTCTCCCTCTCCAGTGTCTTCGGCTCTTTTGCGGGGGTCTTCTATCTTCTGAGGGGTCTTCTTTCTTCAGCTCTTTTGCGGGGGTCTTCTGTCTTCTGAGGGGTCTTCTTTCTTCGGCTCTTTTGCGGGGGTCTTCTATCTTCTGAGGGGTCTTCTTTCTTCTCCTTCTCTGCGGCGTCTTCTGCTCTTTTGCCGGTCTTCTCCGCTGTCCCCTTCCCTCTGTTCTTCCTCTCTTCTTCTTCCCATGTTGACACAACGCAATCTTCTTGACGAATGCCCTCTTGGCGGTGTGCTGTGCCTTATATTGGCATGGGGCGTGGCCACCCGATGACATCCCAGAGGCCCCGCCCCATATGATTGCACATCTTGGGGCGGAGCTGTGACATCATATGGGGAGGGGCCTCCGGGGACCCATGCCATTTTTTAAAAAAAATTGGGCGTGGAGTTCCCCTTCAAGATCCCTAGAGCATAAGTTACATGGTATTGTCGGATCCCTGTTCACAGAAAAACGGTCCGACTTTGACCCTATGTAGGAGTCGGACCGTAAATCGCACAGCAAAGTAGGATCAAAGTTGGACCGTTTTTTTGTCAGATAGTGTGAACCCAGCCTTAAAGTGACAAAAAAAATATTCCTTTAACCACTTCAGCCCCGGAAGGAATTCACGCTTTAGGACCTGAGCACTTTTTGCGATTTGGCACTGTGTTGCTTTAACTGACAATTGCGTGGTCGTGCGACATTGTACCCAAACAAAATTTGCGTCCTTTTTTACCCACAAATAGAGCTTTCTTTTGGTGATATTTGTCATTTCTGATCGCCGCTCTAAATAAAAAAGAGCGACAATTTTTCAAAATAACCAGTTTTTCTTTGTTTTTGCTAAAATACAAATCCAATATAAAAAAATAAAAATCATTTTATTTACTTGTTTTTGGCTGATTTATATTCTTCCTCTTTTCTTTGTAAAAAAAAAAAACATTGCAATCAGCGTTTATTGTTTTGTTTGTGCAAAAGTTGCTGCGTTTAGCGATGATGCAAATTAATTTCTGGAGTTGTATTTTTTAAATTTTTTTACCAGTAATGGCGGCGATCTGTGATTTTTAGTGGCAATGCAATATTGCAGCAGACATGTCGGACCATTTAGACACTTTTTTTGGACCATTGGCATTTATACAGCGATCAGTGGTCTAAAAATGCACTGCTTACTGTAGAAATGCCATTGGCAGTAAAGGGGTTAACCTGAGAGGGTTAACGGTGTTCCCTATTAGGAGTTCTAACTGTATGGGGGCTGGGCTGCCAGGGGGAGGGGAGTGATCACGGCTTCCATATACAGGAAGCCTGTGATCACCGCCCTTCCCCCTCTGTCCGAACGGAGATCAGTGTTTACATACATGGACCTCCATTCTTTCACTGCAGAGGGGCCATCGCAGGTAGCCAGCGGCGATCGAGTCTGCCCTACCCGCTCCCTGCCCCCCCGGAACACAGTGAGCGAGCAAACGTGCCTCCAGCAGCACGCACGCGCTCACAATGCTAGTCATCGCAGCTGCTGTCAGCTGAGGGCGGTTTGCGATAACGAACCACTTTGCCGCCATCACACTGCGGTGGGCGGGTGGTAAGTGCTTAAATATCGTGCTTGACGGGTCCCCTTAGTATAGATCTCTGTGAGGTTTAGAACAGTGGCACCGCAAAATGACATTTGTAAAGGAAAAATTGTCATTTAAAATTGGTCATGGCTGGAATGTATTGCTGGTTCCCAGCAATATAGATAAAGATCACTGAAAAGCGTTGTGTTGGGGTCCCCACCAGTCCATACCAGGCCCTTCAGGTCTGGTATGGATTTTAAGGGGAACCCCACACCAAATTTATAAAAAATGGTGTTGGGCTCCCCCCAAAATCCAAACCAGATCCTTATGCGAGCATGCAGCCCTGGCATGGCAGGGGGGGTGGGGACGAGTGAGTGTGCCCCCTCCGAACCTTATCAGGCCACATGCCCTCAACATGGGGAGGGTGCTTTGGGGTCTGGTTTGCATTGTGGGGGGACCCCAACGCCATTTTCCCAAAATTTGGCATGGAGTTCCCCTCAAAATCCATACCAGACCTGAAGGGTCTGGTATGGACTTTGCGGGGGACCCCTACCCAAAATTTCTGTGTAATTTTGGCATGGAGTTACTCTTAAAATCTATGCCAGACCCGAGCGTGCATGCGCTGTATATAGTCTACACAGTGGTGTAGTGGTTAGCACTTTCGCCTGGGAGCAAATGGGTCACTGGTTAAAATCCCAACCACAACACTACCTGCCTGGGGTTTGCATGGTCTGTGTGGGATTCCTCCAGGTACTCCGGTTTCCTCCCACACTCCAAAGACATGCAGGTAGGTAAATTAGATCCTGTTTAAAGTGGCCCTAATATATGTATAAATGTGAGTTAGGGACCATAGATTGTAAGCTCCTTGAGGGTAGGGACTGATGTGAATGTACAATATATATGTAAAGCAACAGCGCTATATAAGTCCCTGAAATAAATTAATGCAGTGTATTATATATACCATACTGTACATATATATTCTTATGCCACTGCCTAACCTTTTGCTATCTCCGCAAATGTTTTCACTATATTCGGCCTCTGTGTAAGTGGCCTTATATAGTGTGGGCATGGACTCAGACCCGCTGAGCAATGATTGGCCAAAGGCACCCTTCCTTTGGCCAATCATGACTCTCACAGCAAAGCATGCTGTGCTTGGCCAAAGGGCATGTACATGCTTTGGCCAATGAGCGGGCAGAATTCCCCCACAATTTCACTGCATTATGGGCCAATCAAATTTCCCACCAGCACCCCATAATGTTCAGGATTGGGCAGCCCCCCTGATGTTCGATTCGAACATACTTTTGAGTCGAACTGGGGGACCATCCCTATTGACCATGGCTGTACATCGCGAGACACTTTAACCACTTCAGCTCCGGAAGAATTTCCCAGGTTAGGACCAGAACACTTTTTGCGATTTGGCACTGCGTCACTTTAACTGACAATTGCGCGGTCGTGCAACGTTGTACCCAAACTAAATTTGCATCCTTTTTTTCCCACAAATAGAGCTTTCTTTTGGTGGTATTTGATCCCCTCTGCATCATTTCTGATCACCACTATAAACAAAAGAATAGCGACCATTTTGCAAAAAACCCCAAATTTCTTACTTTTTGCTAAAATACAAATCCAAAAAAATATAAATAAAAAAACATTTTTTTCACCGGTTTTGGCCAATTTATATTCTTCCTCATATTTGTGATTAAAAATTTGCAATCGCCGTTTATTGATTGGTTTGCGCAAAAGTGGCCGTGTTTACGGATGGTGAGAATTAATTTCTGGGGTTTTTATTTTTTTATTATTTTTTACTAGTGGCGGCAATCTGCGATTTTTAGTGGTACTGTGATATTGCGTCGGACATTTTTGACACTTTTTTGGGACCGATGACATTTATACAGCAATCAGAAATTTAAATGTCCACTGATTACTGTATAAATGTCATTGGCAGGGAAGGGGTTAACCTGCAGGGGGAGATCTAGGGGTTAACTATGTTCCCTGGGTGTGTTCTAACTTTGTGGGGACTGGGCTACCATGGGCCTGAGAGATCTAACTGATCCCAGTGACAGAACAGTAGATCTCCCATGCCCCCACTAACAGAGCGGGGAACCGCCGTGTCTACATTGGCGGTTCCCCGTTCTTTGCCTGTGGTCGCTCATCGTGGCTCGTCGGCAGACATCGGGTCCGCCCGAGCCGCTGGCACACTCCTCAGGAGTGCGGCGCACGCGCGCCACCGGCAGCGCGCGTGTGCCCCCTAGTGGCCATTCGCAGATTGCCGCCTTTTTACGGCAATTCGCAGCCCAGCGTCCACACTGCCGCCGTAAATAGATGGTAGGCAGTGTGGAACTATTTAACATATAAGATGGGACAAAAAATGTCTCCATTTTTAAATACATTTTTACACTTTTTAGGTGAATGGGTATGATGTACCCAATACCCATTCACATGGGGGGCCAGGATCTGGTGGCCCCCTTGTTAATGGGCGCTTCCACATTTCGATCTGCCCCCCAACCCCCACGGTTGTCAGGAAGAAGCCCTGTCCCCATAAACATAGGTACAAGAGGCTCTGAGGGGGGTGGGGGGGCACGCAGAGCCCCCCCACCCCAAAGCACACACCCCCTCATGTTAAAGGCATGTGGCCAGGTTTTTTCCAGAAGGGGGGCAGGCCCTCACTTGTCCCCCCCATCCTGACCTCCATGCTGCATGCGCAGAAAGGGTCTGGAGTTTGGGGGAATCCCCCAGCATTTTGTAATAAAATTTGGAGTGGCCTTCGCCTTAAAATCCATCCCTGAGCCAAAGGGCTTGGTATGGATTGGGGGGACAATACATTATAGCCGCAGGCAAGTTGAAATTACATTTTTGATCAGTGTAGGGGAGGATGTAGGAGCTATATGTGGCGTGGGTGGGGTTCATTGATTTATTTGGCATCACCGCACAATTGCTTGCAGCCCATGTGCACACAGCACTTCCTGTTTCCAGCCACATTATACTTCCTGCTGATGTATATCTGTAAGGGCTATGCAAATATAAATGAGATGATGACTTCTCAGTGCTGGTTCACACTAGTGCAATACGGGAACCCTGCGAATCCACTGCGGGTTCCTGCGTGGCACGCAACTTAGATAGTTCACACTGCCATATGCAAACTGCTAGGTGTGTCAATAGAAAGCTAATGACACCCCCAAATCAGTTTGCAGATCGCACTGCAAACTGCAAATTCGGACAGGAATCAGATTGCATGGATGTGAATACCCATGTGATCTGATTCTGCTGCATAACAAAAAAGGGTCCTGTGCGAGTTTGGTCAGGTTGCAATGCGAATTCAGCCATACTATCTGTATGGCTGAATTTGCATAGCACAGATCGCATGTGATTTGCACTGCAGTGCGAATCACATCGGATCTCGGACTCCGCAGCAGTGTGAACTGGCCCTAAGGAAGGTAATCCACTTCCCCAAAACCACCACCCCCCAAAACTAATGAAAAAAGTTACAAAGGAGAACAAGCAAAATCAATTTAATTTTATTTTGCCAACAGAAACACAAGTATGTACATATTTACTGGCATTAAAGTATTTGCAGTATATACACATTTAGCAAAACAGATATCAATTGGGTTCGAAGGGCCCTGCTCATAGGAGCTTACAATCTAAAATTGGACTAAACCTTACAGTGGACAATTTTAGTTTCACCCTCCATAACTGCACACACATTTCATAAAATGACTAAACACCCACATGACATTATTAGCTGCAAAATTACAGAAAGATAATTAACAATCATTCTAACAAAGCATTACAACATAATATTAAAAAAGGCACATATTAAACCAAGAACATTGGTGAGTATAAGACAAACAATACACACCCCAATTGGACAGCATGGTAAAATCAAGCCACTTTTGATGGTCAAAATGCACAACCATTTCAGCAAACAAACAGCTCTAGTAAAACATTTGTCATTAGCAAAATATCATTGCTTCTTCCACAAAAACCACAGCACCAAACCTGACCCCTCAGCAGGTTAAACCAACACCCTCTACTGAAGTCCCTTAAATAAGCTAGCACTGACACATGCCCAAGTACCCCCAACAGGTCATATTTTCAGGCTTTCCATTATTTTGCACAAGTTATTTGATCAGTTTCACTGCCTTAGTAATTACCACAGGTGTTTCATCTGAGGGAAATCCTGAAAGCATGACCTGTTGGGATACCTTGAGGACTGGCGTTGAGAAGCTCTGATCCAAGCAACAGTTTTCTAACCAGATGAACCTGTGCAGTGTAAACCCTACAATTTGAAATGTCCAAGTCCCTGGCTGCAGCTTCCAATTTAAAGTCTCAAAATAACTTGCTTACATTACAGACTATTTGGACAAGAGATAAATAAAATGCCAGCTTGTCTTTGGATTGTGTTGAGAAACCCAACCAGGGGTTTATTATAAACTTTAACACAAACATTAACATATCCAGGACGTGAACCAGCAACCTTTTGGGTACCAGGTGGATTTGCTAGCCATTAAGCTATTGAGCAGTGAGCAAATGTGTTGTCCATCGCTGTGGTGTGAACCAGCCCTAAGTCCATAGCCATGCTCAGTATCACAAGTAATATACAATAGATTGTCCTAATTATTGGGAAATGTGCCTTTACACACACATGAACTATAATGGCAGCCCAGGGTTTTGTATAGAGTTGGGCCACCATTTGCAGCTATAACAGCTTCAACTCTTCTGGGAAGGCTGTCCATAAGGTTTAGGAGTGTGTCTAAGGGAATGTTTGGCCATTCTTCCAGAAGTGCATTTGTGAGGTCAGGCACTGATGTTGGATGAGAAGGCCTGGCTCACAGTCTCTGCTCTAATTTGGCCAAAAGGTGTTCTATTGGGTTGAGGTCAGGACTCTGTGCAGGCCAGTCAAGTTCCTCCATACCAACCTCCCTCATGCATGTCTTTATGGCCTTTTCTTTGTGCACTAGTGCACAGTCATGTTGGAACAGGAAGGGGCCATCCCCAAACTGTTCCCACAAAGTTGGGAGCATGAAATTGCCCAAAATGTCTTGCTGATGCCTTAGGAGTTCCATTCACTGGAACTAAGGAGCCAAGCCCAAGCCCTGAAAAACAACCCCAGACCATAATCCCCCTCCACCAAATGATTTGGACCAGTGCACAAAGCAAGATCCATAAAGACATGGAGGACTGCGTTTGGGGTGAAGGAACTTGACTGGCCTGCTCAGAGTCCTGACCTCAACCAGATAGGACACCTTAAGTTCATGTGCATGTAAAGGCAGGCATCCCCATTGCCTAACTAGTATAACTAGTATATCTGGCAAGATTTGCAATGGTGTTGGAACCCTCCTGCATATAAATACTAAATTTAGACATAATTTAGGTAAGGCCCTGAGTTATGTTTAACAACATAAAGAGGACAAACAACATCTCTACATGAAGTGACATGCTTGAGAATCAAACCCAGGACATCTGCAATGGTAGACAGAACCGCTACCTTTTAAATCACAGGGCTTACACACAAGTCCTCCTACACATACATTCACAGATATTGCATGTCTAGGAATATACAGGACTTACATTAGTCAGGAGTAAATCTTCTAAAATTGAATCTGTGATGTTTGGTGGTTCTTGCTGCGTGAGCATAGAATATATTAATTATTATAAAATAAATTATTATATAATAAAAAAATTAATTATATTAAAGTTATCCTCAGATTTTTGGTAATGACATTTTTATTTCTGATGTTGGTACACATATCACATTTTTGGGGCTCAAATTAGGATCATTTGAAAAGAATAAAAAAAATGGGACCAATTTTAAATTTCCATAAGCAATAGTATTGTTTGTGATTTGTAAAGACATCTGTGTGAATTTGGGGAAATATTTTTGTGACGTGGACAGCAGCAAAGTGAAATTGACCGATAAAAAAAAAATATTTACAAAACATGAAGAGATTTCACATTGTAGCATTCTTAAAAACAAAATAGATTATCAAACGTGCAACATTGTTGCCAGGACAATTTATTTGAGAGAAAGATACATTTCTTTTCAACATGAAATGGATTTATTAGATAAAGTAACAATTTTACCATTAGAATGAATGGCAGAAACTTGCACTTGGCAAAATAAATCTCCTCTTCAATCCCAAAAAATGTGTGTAAAATAACTCTCATTTTGGTATTTACTAACTACTCAAGGAATTACTCCATGAGCGTTATTTTGAGAGTTGTTTTGTGTCTGAGCATTCTCAGTTGTGCTCAGCTGTGCTTTGTGGCTAGGACTAAGGAGACAGAGAATTTAGCTCTTCTCAAACTTTTTAAGATATTTCAGTGTAGAAATCACTTTTTCACACAGTTTAAAAGCAGATTATCTTTAAATAATATACTGCATATTTTAGCACAATTTAGGGGATCAGATCAAGCTCCAAACATTATTTCCATGTGCAATTCGCTTGCTTCTACCACACTAGATTTTTAGTCAGTCACTGCTGTTTGGGCATTATAGTGAATTTGATTCTGGGACTATTTTCTCCCTCGGGGCTTTAGTGAATACCTTTTCTGACTAGATTTAGTAGTTTTCTAGGGATTTTAGTTGTTTGTGACCATTCGTTCCCCCATGGTGCTGTAATAAATAAACCCCATAGTGACAGCTCTCGTGTACCATCAAGCAATTGAAGACTTGACAAGTTATGAAAGCCAATTTACCAACTTGCTCATGGACTGAAATCTGCTAAAAAGGACATTGCAAATGTTTGTCATTTTCAACTCCTTTTTATTTCTTCTCTGTTGCTTTATTGTCTCTTTGTTTCTTCATAACACCCTTTGTCTGTAAACATTTTATTTGCACCATTTTGACCTTTTCATTATTAACTCCTTGTCACCGACGTTGCACGTACAGTATTTGCGGGCCCACTATTATGAAAAGTGTTGAAATTGTCTCTAAGGCTTTTAATACAAACTAAAGGTGGTTGTAGCCATATTAGTGCAATAGTTCCGGAGAAAATTGAGTACTGTCCGTGATACTTTTTTTTTTTGCACTAACATAAAATTTTTCAGGACAAGCTTTCGGGGTATCTCCCCTTCTTTGAGGTCCAAGCAGTACACTGCTTGGACCTTGAAGAAGGGGAGATAGATAGCAAGTGTAGATAGCAAGGGAGATAGATAGCAAAAGTAGATAGCAAGTGCAGTGCTTTTTCCTGCACCGAATCTCATGGTACCACAATACTATGTGTTCCAGTTGCAGTGCATTTTTAAAATTGCAGTGAAAATTGCATCACACTGAATCTCACAAGAATTGCCACTTAATTTTATATTTCATGCCCTCCTGCCTTTTATGATGAGTTGTCCTTGGGAATTCATTAGAACCTTTTATAGTCTCCCCAAGGTCCACAAAGACTCGGCCTCCCCTCCCGGAAGACTGATTATTTCTGGCAATGGGAGTATCACTGAAAACCTCAGTCAATTCGTGGATGCCCATCTTAGACCGTTCGTGGTTAGCTTGCCCTCTTATGTAAAGGATACCATACACCTTTTGTAGCAACTTGAAGACATTCAGGTGTCACCTACAGCCATCTTGGTTGGCATTGATGTGGAGGCCCTGTACAGCTCCATCCCCCATCTTCAGGGATTGGAGGCTGTGCAGCGCACTCTATCCCAGTCCCACAAGGACAATGTGGGAAAAATCAACTCCTTCCTATGTGAAGCGCTACTATATATTCTTACACACAATGTGTTTACCTTTGATGGTTCCCATTTCCTCCAGGTACAGGGCGTTGCGATGGGGACATGCTGTGCCCCATCGTACGCCAATCTGTACCTGGGGGAATGGGAACGCCTATTACTATTGGATGGCTCACTCCTTGGCCTGACGAGCCATATCCAGGCCTGGTATCGTTACATAGATGATATATTTCTCATTTGGGAGGGCCCTCCCATTTTACTTGAGACATTTTTTCAACAACTCAACAACAATGATTTCAACCTTCAGTTTACTATGGTTCACGATGTCAAGAGACTGACGTTTCTTGACATCATTATCCTCAAGAGTGATGATGGCAGATTGACCAGTAGCCTTTTCAGAAAACCTACGGCTGGAAATATGATACTCCATGCTGAGAGTTTTCACCCCGCCCCTCTAGTGAGATCCATTCCTTTCTCACAATACTTACGTCTCAAACGCAACTGTTCTGACCCCCTGGATTTTTTCCGGGAGGCCGCAAAATTAAAAGATAGACTTCTACTTCGGGGCTACTCCAAAACGTGCCTTAGAAAGGCTTTCAACAAGGCTAACAACCGCACACGTCATGAGCTTTTGTTCTCACCTCATCGTTCCAAAAAAGAGAACCCCAACAACCTAAGAATTATCACCAAATACAGCAGGCAACATGGACTTATCAGATCCATCTTACAACGACATTGGCATCTTCTAACCAATGATCCAACACTAAAACCCTATGTACCCTCCACTCCAGCCATCACCTATAAAAGAGCTCGATCCATTCACGACCAATTGGTCCAGAGTGAGTTTCGAGGCTCCTTTCGTGGTGATCCATGAAAAAGGAAAGGCACCTACACATGCGGAGGGTGCTCCATATGCAGATTCATGAACACTTCAAGTTCAACTACTTTGCCCAATGGAACCCCATATAGGCCCTCCCACTTTGCCAACTGTACTACCCCATATGTGGTATACCTGCTGGTTTGTCAATGTGGGGGCTTCTATATTGGGAAGACCATACAACCCTTCTCTAGACGAGCCCAGAGACACATTGCCAATATGAGAGTGGCGAACCCTGAGGCTCCCCTGGGTCGCCATGTTAGCCAGCACCAGTCTGGTCGCTGCCCAAAATTTTCATTCACTATTCTTGACCGAGTACACCCCAACCCTAGGGGGGGCGACTGGGACAAGATATTGTTGCAAAAAGAATCCCGTTGGATAGCGGCCCTCCAGGCCACATCTCCTCCTGGGATCAATGAACATCTTAGTTTTAGACCTTTCTTGGAGGGCTTTGTCTCGGGGGGCTGGGATAGGGAAAATGTCTAAACTGCATATTTTTTTACAGCGATGCAATGTGAGGGAACCCATATGCTAATACTATATGTGTGACAATGCAATGTTTTAAAATGTCTGTATAATATTTACAATGATGCAATGTATGATGTGTTCTGTTGCCATGTTGCTTTACATTGTTCTCATAATGCTATTGCATACAATTTGGAACGAGCTCATTGACCACAGCTTCTTTGCCCCCTCTCTTGTTTTCTTTTCTTTCTCTCCTTTTTTCTCCTTTACTACCATTTCCTTCCCTAGATGTGGATTGCGGGATCTCGGAGGCTCCTCCTGTCCGCGTGCCCTGGGGAAGATGTGGATTGCCACCCGGCGCACACAGGCCCCCATGCCCCCCGGGGCGGGGGGCCTGTGATTTTTCGGGGGGACCTTGATCTCCCCGTCAGCGTCGGTGGGACCTCTCTGCATGACGCACTCCCGGCCCTGGTCCGGGGCGGCGCCGTGCAGAGAGGCCCCTGGGGGCCCATTTTGAGAACCCTCTTTGGCTGACCGCACGTGATTGGGAACATTGAAAAATAGTATTCCTTTGGGTACAATTGGGATGTGGTTCCCCCCTGCTTCCCCTTTTCCTTTTTTTTTTGTCCATTGCTATCTGTTTTTAGATATGATTCACTGGCCGTTGATGCCTCTGGTGCGCATTTTTCTATTTGCCCACCGGGGGGAGTCAGCATGATCTTTTCCTGCTGACTCCCAGTGTGATAGACTAGACCTATAGCAAACCACTGGCTCTTCATGGATTTACTTCACTGTGTGCTTCATGACATCATCAGTCGTGCGCCGACACCGTGAGGTCATCCATGGGCGCAGAGGGGTCACATGATTGAACTTTTTGGTGCCAAAATCCCTGATAAAAAGAGGTGGTGGCAATGAATTCAGTAGCCACCGCCTCTGCAGCAGCTCGGACCGCGCTATCTCCCATCCACCCACAGGTAAAAACTCTCTTTAAATATCCTTCTGGACATGTACTCTTTTTCCCCGAACTGACCATCATGCATTATATGTGCAATGACCGTTCACTTTTCGGGATGACTATGCACGATGGGGATTATGTGGATCCAATTGGTGGTCCCCCTCATCTCCCACCGTTGCATCGCCCAATGGCTATTTTTGGATCCTTGTTCCTCATTCCTTTCTTTTTTGCTCCGTTCCCAGGCTTTGTGATGTCAGTCCAATAGAGGGTCTCTCCTGCTTTTCGGCTTTGCCATATGCAGGGGGCCCTTGTGGTACCCGGAACCCTCGGGGTGGCGACTGACCGGTGGGGGTCTCCCTGTTCCCTGCTCTCCTAACATCACATGGGGATTCTGTCCCTCTCTCATCCTTTCAGAGGTGGCTCTGGATATGCGGTATGACCTCTACTTCTGGTGTGGGGTGAGTTGCCCTCCATGACTTTGTTCCCATACCCCCAACCCTGTCGCATGTAATACCAGTGTATAATGATATGATGTCTTTCAGAATATGTACATGGGTTACTAATTGGCCCCTGAAGAAGGGTAGTCCATCCCGAAACATGTCGGGCCTTTACCCATCAGGATTCCATCTCTACACATGAACCACACCGCTTTCATGTACCAGCTCTGGAATGTAACAACTTTGGTCTTGATGATTTTATCAATATATGTGATTTGACATATGTTTGTAATTCTGTGTTCTTCCTGTTTTTGGAATAAAATTATTTTTTTATAATTTCATTGTACTGCCTTTAAAGTCCCGCTATATGTACTGGGGGAGTACCTTTTCGCTACGAGTTGTCCTTTTACACCCTTCCTGCCCAGGACAATTTTCAGCTTTCAGCGCTGTCACACTTTGAATGACAATTGTGCGGTCATGCAACATTGTACCCAAACTAAATTTTTATTATTTCGTTCACAAAACTAGAGCTTGTTTTGGTGGTATTTGATCACCACTGGGTTTTTTGTTTTTTTGCTAAATAAATAAAAAATAGTGAAAGTTTTGAAGAAAACCTACCTTTTTCTCTATTTCAGTTATAAAATTTTGCAAATAAATAATTGTTCTTCATAAATTTAGGCCACAATGTATTCTGCTACTTTTCTTTGGTGAAAATCAGCATATATTATTTAGTCTTTAGGAAAGTTATACAATCCACAAACTGGTATGTATCTGAGAAAAGTCCTCCTGATGTACTGAAGCCCTATCTTGTCATAATTTTGTTCACTGGTGACAGTACAAAAAAAAAGTTTTTACATTTTTTTACTTTTTTTTATTTTTTTCATTTTTTATTACTTTTTTTTATTTTTTTCATTTTTTATTACTTTTTTTATTTTTTTTAGGACACACACCGTGACCAGAGAAATATACTTTAAGCATTGTAACATTGTACTACTCTGGGGAATCAGGATTTTTTTTTACACATTAGGATTGTTTATAGCAGTAGATTTAATTGCTATAAGCAAGCATTTTACTGAATGAAACTGATTGGCCAGAGCTAACCACATGGTACAGATGGGATGTGATTGGCCCTGTCTATATCATGTGATCGCATTGACCAATCACAGCTAGTAAAACAATCGTACACAATTCAATACACACATGATAAAAGAGGAGACAGACAAAGGTTAGGGATGTATATTCCAGGACAATCCAAGAATGCAGTGATTCAGATCCTGAAGGCAGATATGTCATTATGCATGTTATGATAGAGTGTTTGGAGCTTGTCATGGTTGATTTATAATCTTCCTCCCCCAGCCTCCTTTAAGCTACTTCATACAATTACTGCCCTGGCTGCTAAAT
The DNA here is from genome assembly GCA_018402905.1 of Glandirana rugosa. Taxonomy (NCBI): domain Eukaryota; kingdom Metazoa; phylum Chordata; class Amphibia; order Anura; family Ranidae; genus Glandirana; species Glandirana rugosa. The sequence goes on along the minus strand of BLSH010192371.1, from coordinate 741,482 downwards.
ATTCGACTGATAATGTAATGTTTATGGGAGACTTTAATATGCCCCCTAACCCTGGGTTGGATTGCTTCCAGTCGGGAGGGGGGGACTCCTCTGCTTTATCTGGGTTTACTGAGGACTATAGGCTAACGTACGTCTAGTGGTGGAGGCATCCTCCTGAGAGGGCCTTCACATGCCACTCATCCTCTTACAAAACCTTATCCCGTATAGACCTTACATACGTTTCCGGTCCCATCCTCCCCCGACTACGGCATTCAAAAAGGCATTCAACTCCACCGAGTGGGGGTTTCTGTGGAAGGTATTAGAGTCCTTTGGATTTGGCCCGTGATTTATCTCCTGGGTGAAAGTCTTATACGCGGCCCCAACGGCGAGAGTTAGGGTGAATGGCCACATTTAATTTGACTCTGGGAACGAGACAGGGATGTCCTCTGTCTCCGGGGCCCTTCGCCTTGGCTATTGAGCCCTTAGCAATTCTTCTGCGCTGAGATCCTGGAGTGAGGGGAATTCAGACTGGGGTTGTCCAAGAAAAAGTGTCTCTCTATGCAGATGACACACTGTTATATTTGGCGGATGCCAGCGACTCCCTGAGGTTAGCCCTTGAGAGTATCAATCGGCTTGGGCGGTTTCTTGGTGATCCGCATCAATTGGGACAAGTCCCTGTTGTTTTCTCTTCACTCCCGGGGTCCACATGATGGGAACCATACACCCCTTCAGTGGGTTGACGATTTTAAATATTTGGGGGTGCGGGTCCATAACTCCTTGGCAGCATATATCGATGACAATCTGTCTCCCAGTTTGAGTAGAGATGCCGGACCTGGAGATCCCTTCCGCTGACCCCAGTCAGCCGAGGGAATTTAATTAAAATGATTTACTTGCCCAAGTTTCTTTATTTTTTTCGGAATACACAGATCCCTATCTCTAAGTCAGTCTTTCGTAAGCTAGATAGCCTTGTGGTGTACTTTGTTTGGGCTGGAAGGATCCCGCGGATATCACTGAAAATGCTCCAGTTCCCTTTCTCCCAAGGGGGACTGGCGCTACCTAATTTTCAGCTCTATTACTGTGTGGCAGCTATGGTAACTATCCGATGGTGGTTCAACAAGTCCAGGCAAAACCCGGTGGTGCAGCTGCAGGCTTCGGTACTGGGGTCATACGCAGCCTTAACCAATCTGGCTTATAGGGGGCCTAGAGCACACTCTGCGATAACAACCCCTATAAGAATGACAATAAAAGTGTGGGAACAGGCCAGGCTGATATTTAAGACTACTGATACTCTGTCTCCCCACACTCCGTTGTGGGGCAACCGTCAACTCCCACATTTTTATACCATTCCTGACCCCAAACTGTGGGTTGACAGAGGGATTACAGCCCTCAAGCATATTTACTTTGGGGGTAGTTTTCCCTCTCTTTCGGTGTTTAGGGAAAAATATAACCCCCCCCATCGATGGCTTTCAGATTCTTTCAGCTCAAACATGCTGCGAAGGCTCAATTTTCTAACCAAATAACTCTGCAAACTGTCTCGGTGGAACGTTTGCTGACATCAAAAATACTGGAGAGGCCTTTGTCCTCACTGTACCTCCACCTCTCTGTAGCCTATATCAAGTCCCAGACGAGATTGTATGATAAGTGGAAGGAGGACATCCCGGGGCTGACAGAGGAGGACTGGGAAGACGCGGTAGAAAGCTACATCACTACTATGATCTCGGCCAGAGACCGTTTTATTCAGATTGAACTTCTGCACAGAGCGTACTATACCCCAGCCCGACTGGCGAACATATACCCTAATGTTAGTTCCCAGTGCTCGAGATGCCAATCTTCTACCGGGAGTTTTTTGCATATGGTATGGACGTGCCCCCTTAATACACCATGCTGGGAAGAAGTGATAGGGAGGCTGAACGACTTTGAAGACTGGGCCCTTAGACAAGATCCAGCTATGGCATTATTGGGAGTTTTGGAGGATGTGGTGGCCACTAGACATGGGAAACTGTTCCTTTTATTTGCCCTATACTATGCTAAACGTGAAATTCTACTTAGGTGGAGACAGCCCACCCCCCCGACAGTCAACACATGGATAAGTGCTATAAATATGGTCTTGCCGATGTACAAACTAACCTACGAGAGTAGGAATTGTCCTAAGAAATTTGATAAGATATGGTCTCAATGGATAGATGCCTATGACTTAGCAGCTTAAAGAGCATATATGATTGTTTTTGGTGATAATACAGGTTGATGTGCTCCCCTCCCCCCCTTCCCCTTCCTCTTTCCTCCTTTTTTCCTCCCCCCTTCCTCTCCTCATATGAAATAGCGTCACTGATCTAGACATAAATCTTAAGCTGAGATCGTGTTTGTTGGGCGAAACCTGCATTGTAAATATTTGGATGCTTTGAAATTGCAGTATCGCTGTCTTGATATGTACTGACTATGTCCTTTGCACTGATCAAACTTTGTGATAAATAAAACTCTTTCTGTTAAAAAAAAAGATTGCAGTGATCTGAGACCCGGAGGGAATGTACTGTCCAGTAATACAAATTCAGCTGCAATGCATAGAGACTGTCGTGGTGGTGTAAACAGAGTCGGGATGGATGTCCAAGGAGACGATCTTCTGCCATCAGGTGTGTGCTGTCAGCCCAGAGATTCCAGTAGCCAATAGGGACGCATTTCGAAGGCAAGCCAGGCCTTCTTCTCCCCCTCTTTTCTTGAAATTTGTGAAGTCCCAGTCCATTTTGAGAAGGCAGCCTCGCACGTATTGTCAGTGTCAGCCAGAGACTTTTTTTTATTCATATTAACAAATTACTTTCCTAAACTCTGGGAATTATTTTAGAAAAAAACCTTTGTTTTACTGTTTTCACTTGAAGTTTACCCATGTTTTACACTATTTAACATTTTATTACACTCAGGGTATTTGCACAAGGCTAGCGCTGATATAATATATTTTCTATTCATTGTTTACAACTGTCATGGCAGCCGGTACACTGATCAAATGGACATAGCCAATGACAGATCTTGCCGCTACGCAGTCCTAGCAGCCGTGAGCGAGGCACGATCTGGGAGAACATCATCTGACATCCACTCACATCGATGAAACTGGTTAATAAACATGCCCAGTGAGTCCAGTGTTGACCTATTATGATCTGCAGGTTGACATCATTTTTGCCTAGGTGAGGATGGTGGAAAGAGGTAGGGTGGACCATACATTTAAAAAAGGTAAATGAATACAGAAAAAGTGTCACTTTTGTAGATTAAAGGAGGGAAGGGAATACAATATGAAAAGATGTTTATATGGAGTTATGGTCTACTTTAACAAAATGTAGTATAGCAATCATTCACTGCAATGAAGACGTTTTTAGCAAACGAAACGCGTTGGGTCCTGTCCCCTGACACACTGCTGCTCGCATTTTTTACTGATGAGCTCATCTTTATTTATTACATGTAAGTGTTCTTAATCTGTATTTAATAAATTTCTGTGAGAAATTCAATTACGCTATGGAGTTTTTCCTTGTTCTCATTTTAACCAAACCGCATGGGAGCGATTTCACCGCATACTGAAGAGGCATAGGAACCCTCTGGAGGAACCCCAGTACCATCGCAGACCAAGAAGGGAGTCATCCATAGGAAACCATTGTACTTCCCGCTTTCATACCACTGATTTCTGGTAAGCACACACACATACTATGAGATGGTCACAAATTTTTGAGCACTCACTTGAGCACTGAGTACCGTGACGTCACTTTATCGCCCCTGGATCATCCGATTTGGCATCGTCTTTGCTGGTACTTTACCAGCTTCTGGTAAGTACATTCACTCACCTTTTTTGGATCATCACCACCTCTAGCACCTGATTATCAAGTCACTTGTCACTGGTTACCCAAGTTCAATCTGGAACAGTACACTGCATCAACTTTACTTTCCTGTGTATCTACCGCAGTTACCGTATATATTTACACATGAACTTTAAAAGGACACTACTATATGGTCATTGAAAGCAAGCATTCTAAAGAACACTAATGTATGGTCATTGAAAGCGAGCACTTGCTATTGGTGTATATTTAATTGTATACTCATGTTTGGTTTATCTTAAGAATACTTCTGACCTAGCGCTGCACTCTCTGTTCCCCATTCTTTACAACCTTGTCTGTTGTCGTGTCAGCTGCTTCCATACACACCACTAGGTAGCGCAGTATTCCCCTAATCCAATCATTCACGTTGCTTTGCTTTATTTTCTAACCTCCTGTGGAGCATGCTACAGGTTTTGAATGCAACAATCACCAATGGTATCCTTATTTTTTTTAAAAATAATGTCACTGGAGTATTATAATTGTGTGTTTTTTGTAGCATACATGTTGTCTTGAATATTTATCCGAAACATCATTGCAGATGCCAACAAATGCATGTAAACTGTTTTTACCCTCTTTACCCCTAAAATATAGGGATGGACCTTGGGTTCAGGTCACGCATAGGTTTAAGACAAACCCAACTTGTATGCAGTTCTGGAATTAATGCGGCTGTATGCTACCAGAGCAACCAACTGCCAATAATGCATTTTCTGGCCTTTGAACTTAGGTCAGGTGGCTCAGAATGGCCAAAATTGAGAGCTTTGTTGTATGCCAGCCTCCTCACTATAAAAGACAGGGTTACCAGCATGTAATTGAAAAGAATTGGTCTTTACTATATTGGCTGTAAAGTTGCATTAAAAGGAGGACTCTCTCACTTTTTTTTTGCACTGGAACATGTCCCCCTGACATGAGACAGCTCCTTATACTCTTTTTTGACAACCCCTCACCTGTTATCCTTGAAAGCAGCCAGAATTGGCTATTATTATCAAGAATCGCACCACACAGATATCAATGGACATTGCACAAGTTAATCTGTTGTCTGATGAGAACTGTTGAGCTTTCCCCAAGGGTCCCAACTTTACCAGCCAAGGTTATTTTTTTAATACCATTCACTGGCCAGTAGGATAAATCGGAACTGTGATAGTAAGTTAGGACTATCTTTATATACTGTTGCTAGGTAAATGCAGTTTAGTTCTGTTGATTACTGTTAGTCAGAATATTGCAGATGTTTACTAAATCTCTGAGAGTAATGATATTGTCCTATTGATTATTTGTATAAGTACATTTGCTAATTCCCTTTTCTTGTTTGACACTTTTTTTGGGACCATTGGCATTTATACAGCGATCAGTGCTATAAAAATGCACTGATTACTGTGTAAATGCCATCGGCAGTAAAGGGGTTAACCTGCAGGGGGGCGTTCTAAGGGTTAACTGTGTTCCCTCACTGTGTTCTAACTGTATTGGTGCTGGGCTGGCAGGGGGAGGGGAGTGATCACGGCTTCCATATACAGGAAGCCTGTGATCACAGCCCTTCCCCCTCTATGAGAACAGAGGTCCGTGTTTACTTGCACGGACCTCCACTCTTTCACTGCGGGGGGGCCATCGCGGGTAACCGGTGGCAATCGAGTCTGCCATACCCGCTCCCTGGCCCCCCCGGACACAGTGAGCGCACCTCCGGTGGGGCGGGCTCACAATGCTAGTTATCACGGCCGCTGTCAGGTGACGGCGGTTCACGATAAGGAGCCATCTTGCTACCGTCATGCTGCGGTGGGTGGTCGGCAAGTGGTTAAATACATGTGTAATAAAAATATATTTGTTTTTCCATAAATGGACATGGCGTACGTGCAGCACAAGAGTTAAATAAGTATACTACAATAGATGGTCTGGAATAAAAACACTGCAGAAAAACTCCACTGGCAATCAGTCTTGTAGTTTTAAATGTAGTTATAAAAAGTCGCATATAATGTATTCCTAATATGTTTCAGAGAATTATAGAATCAGAGGATGTGATTTTAAAGATTCTGTAGTCTAAACAATTAAGAGCCTAAGTGCAGTTTGTTATACCGGACTGAACTATGTGAAGGTAAAAGTACTTTCTAAGGCACAAATCCACAGCAGTAAATCCAAGCACCCTAATGAATAGTTCCAGTCATACAGGTGTCGTAACAAGAGAACTCCACAGGATTATGGTTTATGTCACACTAACCTTGAAAAATTATAGTTGGGAGAGGGGGAAAAAATCATAAATTCCAATCATTTTTTTCTGGATGAAATGCTTAGGCTAACAAGGTTTCAGTGTCAGACTTTCATGTTCTTCACATGATCCCTTTCCAGAAAGATCAAAAGTCCCATTTCTTTCCAATAAGAAGGAGCCGTTTTCCAGCTCACTTTATTACTGCTGTTACTCTAGCTAACAACAGCTCCCAGACCGCCGGAGGTGTGGACTGTTGTACAGGGAGCAATGTGGGTGACTTTATGGTTTCCCATGCAGCCACATTAATCTCTGCCAGCTGCAGTTCCACAGCTGTAGGTACGGTAGATCCTCAGCACCCACCATGTCTGCACCAATGCAAGCTGTTTTTTTTAAACCGCAGTGCCTTGCCTTTTTTACAGCCTGTACTCATGACAAGCACAGTGTTTGTATTTTTTCCACTCACTTGGGTGGGAGGAAGCTCACAGGGAAGGTGCTTTCAGTGCAAAAGTTCAGCCTTGAAGAATAAGCTAAATGTTTTCCTACACATGGAGATTAACAGAAGGCAGGGGGAAAATGAACTGATTTGACAAATGAGTCTTTGGGGTTGTGAAAAAATGTACAAAAAAATGGCAAAATATAAAACTAACCGGGAATAAGAATTTTATTTATTTTAAAAGCTGCAAAAAAAATGACATGAGTGAGAAGAAAGAGTGTTTCAGAAGGCGTTTAATACCAGAGGTGCTAGTCTTTTAGATGGGGGAGTTGTGCCAGAGATTATTACCCCAAACATGCATACGTTATCTTATTGCCAATCCAAATGTTAAAAGTCTGGATTCTGTGGACCCTGTTTGCTGGGAATATTATGTCGTCTGTGAAGATTTTCACCGCGTTCCAAGAGTTGGGAAAACTCAGAAATAAGAAACTTCAATATAAAAGTCTACATTTCTGGTTTAAGTACAACATATTCCCTTACACGCTGAAGGTTATTTAATGTTATATGCAGCATTTAGCGCAGACAGACTGATTGCTTCAAAAGCTTTAGGCTGGGCGCACATGGATGATTTTTAATCTTGCAACTAAAAGCGACCAAATGCCTCCATTGAAACGCGACAAGCAATAGAAGCAGGTTCATAGGCAAATTTAGTAGTGCAATAAATAAAACAACTTCAGGATAGTAGCATAATACCCCAAATCAGTCACACTGCTGCATTTTTTTAAATTAATCACAAGCTGTAGCATAATGAAATTATTTTTGTATTTTGCAGGACTCAAAGATGGTAAAGAAAGCCTCAAAAGCTTTCTTTAAAATATTATTTCAGATATAAACTCACAGAATCAAGGCCATTAAAAATGTTTGCCTACATTTTTTATTGTTCACAAAAAGGCCACAGGCTGTAGGCTGCAAAGTCCTGTTAAACATATAGAAAACATTGTTCAATGGCAGTGAAACCTTTACCAAAACACTCAAACCATAAATAACAATATTGCACTATGAAGCACAATATATTTCCCATAGCAGGAAACAGGAAGCATAGCCCTTAACCTTTCATTTGCATATTTTCTGTCACTTTTCCTATTCAAGGCTTTCCCATTCAGTGCAAAATGACAGGTTCTCTAGCCAGCCAACCCATTGATCCTAAACTTCCATGCACTCCCCCATCATTTTCTCTCTCTGTTAGAGCCCTTATAACAAGTATATAGATCAGGAGATCTGTATTAAAGTAACTGCAAACCCACAGTCTGCATTGCCTCCAGAAGGCTAGCTTTTTTTTTACATGCAGATGAGTTTTAATGGCATCCCAGAATTAGTTCGTAGGGTTCAATATTGAGTTGGTCCTCCCTTTGCAGCTATAAAAGCTTCAACTCTTCTGGGAAGGCTGTGCACAAGGTATAGGAGTGTGTCTATGGGAATGTTTGACCATTCTAACAGAAGCACATTTGTGAGGCACTGATGTGGACGAGAAGGCCTGGCTCAAGTCTCTGCTCTAATTCATCAAACAGTGTTCTATCTGGTTGAGGTCAAGTCAAGTTCCTCCACCCAAAACTCACTCATCCATGTCTTCATGCACCTTGTTTGTGCACTAGGAGTAGATTGTAAACACATAGAGGTGGGCCCAGTGTTCATTAAAAACACAAGAAACAGATTTTACAGTAGGGGGAAAAGGGGAATGTTACCATTGGGTTCAAAATGTGGTCTTTCAAGGGCCAACAGAACCAGATTCAAATTCCACAGAGGAGGAGCTACATTAAAGACTCGCTGTACAATTGTCTTCACTAATGAATGGGAGGCTACTGGATTTTGCAATAAGATCTCAAGTGCCAAGATTTGCCCCTTGATGGTACTCAGGGCCAAATGATGATGCAGGCCTGACTGCAGAAAGGTCAGTATTCTTCCCATTGAGTATTTAGTGAGGCAAAGACTTCTTTCCTCACACTACACAAAATATGCCTTCCATGTACAATGGTAAAACCTGCAAAGGTAGATTTCCTAGCTTTTAACAGCTACAACAGGAATTACCTGTTCAGAGAAGGCCCTGTCTCTAAAGACCTTGTCTTCAACAGCCATGCTGTTAAAGCCAGCAGCCATGAAGCAGTGTGGCAAACCAGTCCTTGGGATAGGACAGTCAAGCAATCTGAAAAGCCTACGTAATGTCTATCAGATGTTTTACCAGGTCAAAGTACCACATCCACCTGGGCCAGCTAGCAGCTATGAAGATCACTGAAATGTCCTCAATCCTATAAAGCAGACAAGATAGGAGTTCTTAAAAAAGGAAAAGCATAGGTCAGTTTGTGCTCATCCCTCTGAGCCATGGTAGCATCCACTGCTTCTGGCAGTAGATCTCTGCAAACCTGTCCAGCTGTTTGTTAAACTTGGGGGGGCAAGAATCCAGTGTCCTCCACAGGTCCTGAGATACCCCCTGGTGAAAGACTTATTCCCCCAGGTCCAGACATTGAGGCCTGAGGTCGCCTGCCTTCCTATTGTCCATGCCTGGAATGTGAATGCAAGGCTGTAACAAGTAGCTCTGCTTAGGTTAGTATCTTTTTACCTCTCTTCCTGCAACAAGACTCTTGCTTCATCTCTGATAGTTTATGTATCCCACTGCTGTGCCATTGTCCATTTTATACCGATCAAAGGGCCTTCCAGTTGGTGTGTCAAGCATCGCTGGGACAACCAAATCACTTGAAGTTTTGGATTGTTGATCATTAGAGTTGGGCCGATAACCCCCCTGTTCGGTTCGCACCAGAACTCCCAAGCAGAGGAGAAGTTCTGACCCAAACAGCAAACCATAGTCTATGAGAACTTGAAAAATCAAAGTTTTTTTTATTCAGCTGTCAGCAGGGAAGCCCATTGACAGCTGATGACTAATCTGTTGTTAAGGACGCAGTGGCCGGCTTCCCAGCTCCGCTCCTTAACAACTAGCTATTCATTGCGCCCTAATTGGGCAAAGCTTTGCCCAATCAGGGCGAGGAATGCTCTGTGCTAACACCCGCCAAATGCCCTACAAATTCAGGTGTTTGACGAACGGGTGAACAGGTGATGTTTGGGCCGTACTGTTTCTTGGCCCGAACCATTCGCCCAAGATTCCTTGGCATTCGATCAAGAGACCAGATTCCTCTGGCAACCAAGTCCTCTGCACGACAAGGTTTCTAGAACTCTTCCCCAGCTGTCATTCATTGTGAGGATCTTCCAAGATATTCCAAATAAGGGCTAATCTGACCCCCAGTGTCAGATGAGTTGGTTGTCTAGAGCCTGAACTGATTTTTAACCACAATGACAGAAATTTGTAGAACTGAGCAAATTGAAGCACCTCGGAGGAGGTTACCATAACACCCAAAACTCTCATGCAGAATCACAGAGATTGATGGCTCCTAGACTGTAGGTCCTGAGTCTGGGAGCAGAGAGTCAGAAGTTTTTCTTGTGGAAAAAAACTCTGTCTTGAACTTTTTCTAAGATAAGACCAAAATACTCCAACTGAATCCAACTGAACCCTTTTAAGGTTTGGATTTTCCATTTGTACCCCAATGGGAATACCCAGGGATCATAGTAAGGCTAACACAGATGTCAATACATTGGAAAATACTGCATGTAGTTTTCATGATAGAGTGCCATTGTTTCCATCTGTGTAATAATCAAGTGCTACATTAAACAGTTCATGTTAGTAATTTTGGTAATGTTATTGAACTAGTAAAGATTGCTGCTTTATTCCTGCAGGTACAGTATATTAGATCAGACACATGCAATCCTTGAAATGCTTCAATGAACATAACAGATTATCCTTTTATGGTGAAACTAAAGCTGATAGTCACCATCTAAACCTAAATGTAAGGTTGATCAGATAAGGAAAAGCTCTGGCACTTCCATTCCCCTGAATTCCACACTTTCTTATTGGCTAGTAAGGCAGTACATGATTGTGAGGAATAGCAGAGAATGGGGGTCTTTGGGTAGGTAGGGCACTGACAGCATCCTGATCTTGATCCATTCAAAATGGCTTGGAGTTCAGGCAAAGTGGGCCCAATGAAAGCTGCTGCAGATATGTCCAGCTATCTTTATGTCCCTGCACTTTATGTCTGTTAGGTCCCAGCACTTTAGTTTTACTTAAAAGACAGATTCACTTTAGGCACGCTCTGATGATATACATTTAAGTTACAAAATGATTACCGTGAATTTTAACAGATGATTGTAATACTATTACGCAAAAACCTAGTCATTTAAGTAAAGTGTATAAAAACAACAGGGAAAGGAAGAACATGGCGCAAATCTCCATAGTGTAGTATCAGTGCCTTATTAAAAGACAAATTCCTACTTGCGGGTTATGTGGCAAGGGTCAGAAAGACCATACAGTGTCCACAAGCCCTGGCCAGGGGCATGGATGTAAACTGGAAAAACAGTTTCCTGGAAGCCTGTACTGGCAGGCTGTGCTCAGCAATGCAGATGTATGTAGAAGGTAGCCACCTCGAAACGCGTTATTCGCATCCTCTGAGGAGTGATGTCATATGGGGGGCCAGGTTCTAGGAGGAGATTGATTCCAATGAGGCTTTTGCATCGCTAATCACAGCCTATTGGTGCAAGGGTCCAGGAAACTGCTTCTCCAATTTACATCCATGGCCCTGGTCAGGGCTTGTGGGTGTTTTTTTATATCCCTGCTTGGTAGGTAATCCTCACATGTGCTATGTCACCTAACCTGTAATTCTGAATTTGTCTTTTATTAAAACACTTTTATTAATGATACAATGCTATGGTGGTTTGAGCAGTGTTTTTCCCTTCCCTTATTGTTCTTGCACAGATGGAGTTCCCTCTCTGCAACACTTAGCAGCATGCTTAGCCTTAGCATCAGTTGTTTTATGTCTAGTCCTGGGGTACCCACATTTATTTTTTTATGATTGATGCTGTATCTATTTGTCTCTTTTATATATATGTACAGTGTATATTAGTCACTCTGCTTCTCCACCTGGTTCAGGTGACAGGTGACAGGTGACCTGGTTCAGGTGACAATATTGATTTAGACCATTATTGATTTGAGCACTGTGTTCTGGGTGTCACTGGACACTTTTTTTTTTTGTTCAGTTCAAGCCAAGTAGATGAACCCACTGTGATCATATTTGGGCAACACAGTTCCAATATTATTCAGTACTAGGGCTTACCTTTAGAGACACTGTGATCCATTCAGATGAATAAATGTGACTTAGATAAATTATTACTATTATACAGGATTTATATAGCACCGACAGTTTGCACAGTGCTTTACAACATTAGGGCAAACAGTACAGTTACAATACAATTCAATACAGGAGGAATCAGAGGGCCCTGCTCTTTAGAGCTTACAATCTAGGAGAATATCAAATGATGGGGCCCCCTGACATACAGATACTAACTTATTACTGACAGAGCCAATTCCCTGTGCCTCTGGGTATGAGGGAGCATTTGACCTCCATGTGACTGTGCTAGTGATTCTGTGATAGACCCCAGCACTGCCATGTGACAGAGGGAGTAATGTAACTACTTCCCCTAGCATCCAGCACTAACCAAGCCAACACTAAGAAGCACTGGCGACCTAAGTAGTAGTGGGTCAGGGGTGGAGGGGCTGCATTTCTTTAACCCCCCTGGTGGTATTCCCGAGTGTGGCTCGGGTTGGAATTTCAGTACCATTAGCGGTAACCCTGAGCCACCCTCGGGATTGCATTGCTGGATCCAAGGCAGCGTTACTCACCTTGTCCCCTGGATCCAGCGATGTCCCCCACCGTGTCTGCGGGCTCTGTCCTCCGCCCGATGCCTCTGTGTGCCGGGCTCCGTTCCCTGCGAGCGTCGCGTCGCGCGGAGGCGGAGACTGGTGGCAAATTTAAAAAGTGAAACACACAGCACACATACAGTACACTGTAATCTTACAGATTACATTACTGTATGAAATCATTTCACATCCCCTTTGTCCCTAGTGGTTTGCCCAGTGCCCTGCATGCACTTTTATATTATATATGTCATTCTTTCTGCCTGGAAACTTGAGAATGTCCATGGCAACCAAAAAGTGTCCCTTTACGTCAAAAGTGGTTTTTGATCAGCTAGCAAACAGCGATAGTAAATAAGAATCATTTGCAGAATTGAGTGATACTGATTTTTGGGGAAATTTATCATCAGACACTGAAAGTGACGACAGCGACAATTCTGCAAATGAGCAAGTTTCAGTGTTTTTGGCTTGATTACATTATTGAATACATTTTATTACTATTATTAGGGTTTACTTATGGGTTTTCACTACCTACATTTTCAGGTTCAGGTTGCAAGGTAGTTGATAATTTTAAATCAGCTGTTAATCATCCGGATATTGTTAAGGAAAAAGTGGTGAAGGAGATCTCAGAAGGCCGCATTGTGGGCCCTTTTCTGTTCCCCCCCTTTAAAAATTTTCACGTTTCTCCCCTGGGGGTGGTTCCTAAGAAAGACCCCAATTCTTTGAGGATAATTCATCATTTATCCTATCCGAAAGGATCCTCCCTTAATGATGAGATAGACGAATCATTTTCTTTGGTTTCTTATTCTTCATTTGAGGAGGCAATAGTTAAAATTAGATCCTTTGGCCCAAGGGCTTTAATGGCGAAGGCAGACATTAAGTCCGCATTTAGATTGCTACCAGTCTCTCCTAGCTCTTACAGTTCTTTAGGTTTTTTCTTTGAAAATTTTTTCTTTTACGACATGTGTTTGCCAATGGGTTGTTCCCTGTCCTGTTCTTATTTTGAGAGGTTTGCTAAATTTTTACACTAGTTTTAGTTTCGAATCTGGACTAGATAATATTGTGCATTATTTAGATGATTTTTTGTTTGTTGGGCCAGCCGATTCCAGCATTTGTTTTTATTCCTTGAAATTTTTTTCTATGATTATGAGCCACTTTGGCGTTCCAATGGCAGAAGAAAAAACTATTTTTCCCTCCACGTCTTTACAATTTTTGGGGATCCACATAGATACAGTTTTGTCAGAATTTCGTTTACCATTAGAGAAGGTAGACAAGGCCAAAGGTTTGATTTGTTGTTTAATTAGAAAAAAGAAAGTCCTGTTAACCTCCCTGGAGGTATGATTATGTCAGATTTTTGGTGCTGAAAGTGGTATGATTATTTTGCATGGAAATTTGGCATTTTATATATTATATATTTTATGTAGGCCTGTAATTCTTAGGAATAACTCACTTAAATCTGTCCAAACCAGAGTCTAGTAGACATCCCAGGTATGATAAAGTTTGAAACATGAAATCATAAATTATAATATAATAAATAACTATAAATTATTATCAAAAATAATAACGTAATAGTAATAAAATGTATTCAATAATGTAATCAAGTCAAAAACACTGAAATTTGCTCAGTTGCAGAATTGTCGCTGTCGTCACTTTCAGTTTCTGATGATAAATTTCCCCAAAAATCAGTATCACTCAATTCTGCAAGTGATTCTTATTTACTATCGGTGTTTTCTAGCTGATCAAAAACCACTTTAGACGTAAAGGGACACTTTTTGGTTGCCATGGATATTCTCAAGTTTCCAGGCAGAAAGAATGACATAAATAATATAAAAGTGCATGCAGGGCACTGGGCAAACCACTAGGGACAAAGGAGATGTGAAATGACTTCATACAGTAATGTAATCTGTAAGATTACAGTGTACTGTATGTATACTGTGTGTTTCACTTTTTGAATTTCCCGCCGGTCTCCGTCCCTGTGCGACACAACGCTCGCAGGGAACGGAGCCGGGCACACAGGAGTCATCTAGCGGCGGACACAGCCCGCAGACACGACGGGGGACATCGCTGGATCCAGGGGACAAGGTGAGTAGCACTGCCTGGATCCAGCAATGCAATCCTGAGTGTGGCTCGGGGTTACCGCTAATGGTACTGAAATTCCACCCCGAGCCACACTCGGGAATACCGCCAGGAAGGTTAAAAGAACTGCAGTCCTTATTGGGGGTTTTAGCTTTTGCGTGTTGCATTATGCCGGTTGGCAGAATTTTCTCTAGGAAGCTCTATTTAGCGACATCGGGTTTAAAGTCCCCTTTTTCCCACATAAGATTGAATAATGACCTTAAGCTAGACCTTTTGATTTGGTCACAATTTTTGGATTCTTATAACGGGAGATCCTTTTTCCAGGAGGAATTCGTCCTAGCAGCTGATTTCCAGTTGTCTACTGATGCAGCAGGTTCAAGGGGTTTTGCGGCAGTTTGGCACAGCCATTGGTGCTGCGGCAGTTGGCCGTCAGCTTGGGTACATAACAAATTGACTAGGAATATAGTCTTACTAGAGTTGTTTCCGGTCATAGTTGCACTTGAAATTTGGGGAACATTTTTTAGCAATAGGCGTATTGCTATCCAATCAGATAATAAAGGAGTAGTTTTTGCAGTTAACTGCTTATCTTCTAGATCCCCTCCAGTCATTAAGCTACTTCGTTATTTTGTATCACTATGTCTACGTTTGAATATCTGGGTGAAGGCAAGTTACATACCGGGATCTAGTAATGCTATCGCAGATGCTCTGTCTCGGTTCCAGATGGATCGTTTCCGCAATTTACTTCCCGAGGCAGATCAGGTTGGAACTCCATGTCCGGACCATCTGTGGGCTTTGATTTGAGCAATATTGGCATTGCAGTTCGGAATTCTGTCAACCCAAAAACATGGGCTGAGTATTTGGCCGCATGGAGGAGATGGAAATTTTTCAATGAAGCTTTGGGTTGCAGCTTTGTTTCGCCTTCGGAACAAACTATTCTGGCATTTTTATGTAGTCTTTTTGAGGAGGAGATGTCCCATAGCCAGATATCAAAAATATTGGCGGGTATTTCTTTTTTCTTTAAAACAATGAATTTTCCAGCATGTAGCAGTTTTTTTCTAGTAAGGCAAGCCATTAAGGGTTATAGGCGATCACACTCAGTTTCAGATGGTCGTAGGCCCATCACATTTGATATGCTGAGGAAGCTTATCTTTATTGTATCAGCAGTCTGCTATTCCAATTACGAGGCGCTGCTTTTTAGAGCTTTGTTCATCATAGCATTTTTTGGGGAACTTTTGTGATTGATAAATAAATTTGATTTAATTTATAATATGGTTATGGAAATGATAATTCTTGTTTAAACCAATAAAAGTGCCGCGGCCAATTTATGCCAATTTTAGAGTGTGGTGTTTTTCTATTCTTTAATGGTTTAGAGTGTGTTTGGAGTTGGGGGAAAATGGTGCGGAGTGCAATCCCATGCTGCATTCGTCACACAGATGGGAAACATATTCCTAATTAGTGCCCACACTCTTCATGAATTCCCTTAAGCATGTTTGCTTTTTTATCATTCATTTGCATTTTTTTTAAATTAGAACATTCAATATATTAGGTTGTAACTACCTGTGCACTTTTTCCCGCAGATAACACAGTCAGCAAACACTATATTCCTTTATCTGTAAATTATGCCACATGCCAGAGGTTAAATATTCACATGGTATTAATAAGGTTAATATTCGAATGCATGGTATGAAAAATGCAAAGCTGCTATACATATATATTTAAAGGTTATGTTGACTCATGTGAAACATGTTTTCTTAAAAAAAGAACAATAGATACCATCTGTTAAAGCTACATACATATAAAACCCTCTGCTTAGAATAACATTCTGGAGCAACTTGTGCCAATCCATAGGCCTGCTCTGGAATCTCATCACAAGAGATATGAGGGATCAGACCTCAAAAGCAAAAGAGACAATCACACAGGAACAAAAAAACAATCACTCTGTTCTCTGCGAAAAAAAAAAAAGCTGTTCATTTATCGCCAGAACATGGAGCCCTTATTAAATAACTATAAAAATATAAAAAACAGTGACATATTTTCAAGAAATGTAAATATTTTTATAAATTCAACACCTCTTGCGCCAAACAAAGGCTGTGAAATGCTAATCACCAAATGGTTTTTAAATCTCCCAACATTGAGAGTATTTGTATTTTGGCTGTCAGCCATGCCTGTGAATTTTGCCAAATTGCTAGTTTAAAAAAAATAACCCAGCACAACGCAGTGTTTCTCTCTGTTCTGAAACCTGCCAATTTGGACATTCAAGTGCCGTGAACCTCGGTAATGGTTATATTCAGGGTCTTACGCAGACCTGTGAAAAGTGTGTTACTGCAACACTAAATGCACTGACTTGAGAGGTCCTGAGTTCAGCTAGAAATGTTCCACGGGCTAGGGGAAACTTAGAAAATAAATTTACAAAAATAGTCCATGATATTTTTTGTTCAGTATTGATAACTACACTAAAGCAAATACTGTACATATTTAGTGCTATGTTAGAGCTAAAAGTTAACTTAATTCCAAAGCATATACAGCAAAACCTTGTTTTGAGAGTAACTTGGTTTGAGAGCGTTTTGCAAGACAAGCAACATTTTTAAATAAGTTTTGACTTGGTAAACAAGCAATGTCTTGATATACAAGTAGTGTCACGTCACACGCGAGTATAAAAGAGAAGCGAGGCGTCTCAAAGTATAGTAATGTGGTTACATTTAATGAAGGTACAACATTTAGCAACTTACATGGTATATGATTAAAACAGGCACATCTAAGTATGCAGGCTTCCAGGGTAAAGATGTCCACATAGACCATCCTCTGCACCGCCATCAACGCCATCCCTTCCACACTGCATTCCACAAGGGCTTCAAGCCTCGCGTTCAGATCGCTCTACTGCAGGGTAGTCTTCTCTCTTATACTCTGTAGCTCCTGCTGCTGGATTTTGCTTCTAATCCCCTTGTGGGGGCGACCGTTTGTGGATGGACATTTTATGGTTACACAACCTGGTCACATTGCTATAAGATTTTTATATGAACTATAAACTGAAGGACTTATGAATAAATGGTTGTGGGACGAATCATCTGAGTTTCCATTATTTCTTATGGGGAAATTCACTTTGATATACAAGTGCTTTGGATTACAAGCATGTTTCTGGAATTAATTATGCTCGCAATCCAAGCTTTTACTGTACAGTAGAGTGAACATTTTAACATCTCTGGCCAGCATAAGCCAATAGATAGGAAGAAGGACCAGTCCTCAAACTGAATCTATCTAAAACTGAGCTCATGATATTTCCTCCCCCACGTGCCCCTTCCCCTGACTTCTCTGTTCAGATCAATGGCACAACTATTAGTGCATCCCCACATGCCAGGGTGCTAGGGGTAACCCTAGACTCTAAACTGTCCTTTCAAGACCACATCCAATCCCTGTCCAAATCATGCCATGGGGATCGTGGGACCGTACACCCCTACGTGATTATCAACACGGTAACTAGACTTGTCTCTTCAGTCCCCTTCCCCGTGCACCCCCTCCTTTATAGTACTCGAGTCAAAATCTATCTAAGTCAAACTCCTGACCAGGAAGAAGGATAGATAACCGAATACGACCGGTCTCTACAATTTTACAAGTGAGATGACATGTCATTTTCGAACCTAACGCTCGTATTAATTAAGGTCTTTGTACGAACATTAGGTTTCGTGAACATATAGTTTCACTTAAAGGGGTATTCTTTATTACCTTTGAGTCTACTAAGCAGGGTGTTGGT
>BLSH010192371.1:701223-723363 GCA_018402905.1 Glandirana rugosa | reverse complement strand
ACAGTAATGGAATTTTAGGTGGTTAGCGAAAAGAAAGAATTTTTATATTGACTAAGGGAATTCTCCCTACATACATTGTGAACATATATAAATTCCATATGGTTCTTCATTATATTTATTGTGATTTTTCTTTAATTAAATACAGATGACTTTTAAATAAATTGCAATAATGTTTAAATATAAATATAGTCTTCCGAAGCATGGCATGTACATGGACAATATGCATTGTGTGAAATGACTTACTCTGGGAAACATTCTACATAATTAAATCAAATATTAATGCAAAATGGCAATAATAGGCTCATAAATAGTTTTATAGAAACAATGAAAGTATATGTTAATGGAATACAGGCTTTTACTTGGCCTTAGAACACTTTTGGGTTAGGAACATTAGCTTTTCTATTTCTACACAGTTTCCCTCCCTTAGAGAGGCTAGGGACAATAAAAAAATAACTTTGTACAATATATCTATAGATATATACTGTATATATATACTAACACAAAAGATGCACATGCACTTACACAATGCCATCATTCTATCAATAAAGCCCAACTCCAGCCAAAACTGTTTTTCTAGTTTTGGAGAGAGTGAGGAAAGTTTGAAACTTGTCTACTGGTGACAGTAGGTCAGTCAAATCTGAAGAGTAGGAAAGAGTTTTCTGTGTCTTCCTCTTCTAGTCTCTGTGAACTTTGGGGTTAATTTACTAATGGCATATAGACTGTGCACTTTGCAAAGTGCAGTTGCACTCTGCAAGAACAGTTGCTCTAGAGCTTAGTAAATAAGCAGAAGCTCTGTTGATTTCCATCATCCAATCATATGCAAGCAAGCATTCCGTTTTTTTCATTTTCCTTGCACGTGATTGTGTATTCTTTGCAAAATGAGGTTCTACCTCATTTACTAAGTTCTGGAGCAGCTGCACATGCAGGGTGCACAGTCTATTTGCCTTTTATTGTTTCTCTTTTTTCTTGTCTTCCTATCACTTCAAGTAAAAATGGTAAACATTATAGAAAAGCTCCTAGAATACCATTGTCGTTCTTTTATTTTTCTTTAACATATTGCATTTATGTGCACACTTTTTTTACAGCAGAAGCCAAATTACTATTTCTTTATGTGCATTCATAGCACTGCAATGTATTGTAATGTATTTCAGCAATTTGGACTTAAATGCAAAATCCTATTTTCGCCTAGAGCAAACCAACGCAGTGCATTTGTGTTTGCAGAGCCCAATGAAAACAACATATTTTTACTTGTTATTGCATAGGGCCTACATTGAGAAGTCTTAACGCGCTGACATTTTCACTGTATTTTTGCTGTTTTTGTTATACTATAAGCAACAATTTATCATAAGGAATCATTACTACAGTCATGGCCGAAATTGTTGGCACCCCAGAAACTTTTCCAGAAAATCAAGTATTTTTCACAGAAAAGTATTGCAGTAACACATGTTTTGCTATACACATGTTTATTTCCTTTGTGTGTATTGGAACAAAACAAAAAAAAGGGAGGATAAAAAGCAAATTGGACATAATGTCACACAAAACTCCAAAAATTGAAAAATATAGCAAAACCTGTGTTACTGCAATACTTTTCTGTGAGAAATACTTGATTTTCTGGAAAGATTTCTGGGGTGCCAACAATTTCGGCCATGACTGTATTTGTGAAATTGTTTAGACTTTTCTTAAAATGATTGTAAAGGCTCATTTAAAAAAAAATAAAATAACATACATGTTATACTTACCTCCTCTGTGCAGTTGGATCCTCTTCTTCTCAGATCCCTTTTTTGCTCTTCTGGCCCCTCCCTCTGGTGAATGCCCCCTCAGCCAGCAGATTTCTATGGGGGCACCTGAGTTGAGTCAGAGCTCCGTTTATTCATTCAGACACGGAGCCCAGACCCGGCCCCCCCCCTCTCTCCCCTGATTGGCTGACTGATTTTGATTGATAGCCGCAAAAGCCAATGGCACCACTGCTGTGTTTCAGCCAATCAGAAGGAGTGTCTAGGACAGCTAAGACACTCGTGGACATCACTGCAAAGAGAAGGGGCTCATGTAAGTGATTAGGGGGTGCTGGGGAGGCTGCTACAGGATTTACCCCCTTCCTGACAAGAGCACTTTATGCAATTCTGCCCTGCATCATTTTAACTGACAATTGTGCGGCCATGCGACGTTGTACCCAAACTAAATTGATGTCCTTTTTTTTTACCACAAATAGATCTTTCTTTTGGTGGTATTTGATCACCTCTGAGGTGTTTATTTTTTGCGCTATAAACAAAAAAAGAGCGACAATTTTGAAAAAAAAAATTTTTTTTACTTTTTGATATAATTAATCAAAAAAAAAATAAAAAAACAAATTTATTCATCGGTTTTGGTCGATATATATTCTGCTACATATTTGTGGTAAATAAAATTGCCTTCGGCGTACATTGATTGGTTTGCGCAAAAGTTGCCGCGTTTACAAACCATGAGAATTCATTTATGGCGTTTTTACTATTTTTTTTTTTTTTTACTAGTAATGGCGGCGGTCTGGGATTTTTATCAGGACTGCAATATTGCGGCGGACATATCGGACATTTTTGACACTTTTTTGGTACCATTGACATTTATACAGCGATCAGACAGGGGCGTAATGATAGGGGTTACAGGCGTTGCGTTTGCAACTGGGCCCCATGCTCCAGGGGGCCGTGTGCCTCCCTTGTACACCTGGATAGGTGGGATGACGGGGGCGGCATTTAGACGAACCAGTCTCCTCCATTTTCCTCCTAATGGAGAAGATTGATTCCTCTATATGCTGCCCACACCACCCCTCCTATCCAGTTTACTTGTCTTTTGCTGTTCCCAGGGTTCCTGTGTGCTGCCCTGGTCCCCCCACAAAGCTGCTGTCTTCCCCCTCCTCTCTCCTGCCAGCTGCTGCAGAAGATATGTCATGATGGAGAGATGGGAATGGGTTGGTAAATTTGTCATTTACCATGTCCTTTCTTTTCTGAATGGACAGAGTCAGTGATTGGTACCAATTGGTTCATTCATAACTGAAGCATAGTAAACTGTTTTTACTATACTTCCATTTCTGAATGAATTGGAGGCACAGTGCACAACTATTCCTGTCCATTCGTTCTGTGCAGCTGAGGTTACACAGATGGACATTGAGGGCTGAGCCCTGAAATGTCATCAAAGCCCCCCAACAGAGCTCCTAAAAAAAATGTAAAAAAATAATAAAAAATAAAATTATAAAATAAATAAAATGAAATGGTAAAAAAAAATACAATTAAAATAATTAAAACCTACTGACACCAGTGAGGGAACTATCAGGATTGCAAAGGTTGCAATTGCGACCGGGCCTTGGCATTTCACCACCATGGGGAGGCCCGAAGGTGGCAGTAAGGGGGCCCGCTGCAGAACTTGTGAAAGGGTGCCACTGCATGACCGTAATAATTTCTTGCACCGGGTCCCTGAAGGTTCTAGTTACACCTCTGCGATCAGATCTAAAAAAAGACACTGATTACTGTATAAATGTCACTGGCAGGGAAGGGGTTGACCTGCAGGGGGCAATCAAGGGGTTAACTGTGTTCCCTAGGCGTGTTCTAACTGTGTGGGGCTAGCTGGCAAGGGCATGACAAATCTAATGGATCAGTAGATCACTGTCATGCCCACTGACAGAATGGAGAACCGCCGTGTTTACATTGGCAGCTCCCCGTTCTTCCTCTCTAGATGGCGATCGCGGGTCGCCTGCAGACATCGAGTCCACCCGAACTGCGGCCACACTCAGGCAGAGTGCGGTGGGCATGAGAGCGCACCACCAGCGGGCACGCCCGTCTGCAACTGCGGCTGCGCGGATCGCCGTTTATAGACGGCGGTCTGCGTAGCGGAGCCAACTTGCCGCAGTAAAAGTATGTGAGGCGGTTGGCAAGTGGTTAATGCATAGAATGCATTAAGATTAAAAACCTTCTGCCTTTACAACTCCTTTAAAGGTGTTTACTTTAAAATATAAAAAACAATGTTTCAGCAATCATATCACAAAGGCGTTTTTACACAATTAGTAAGAAAATAGAATTACTGAGAGCTAATACAATTGGGCTATTTCTATGTATGGAGTTCAGACAGGGTTTTGACTATTATAAAACAAAAGCTAAGAACTTTTATAGCTGAATGTATTATGCAAACAAAATATAAATTGCACAATTGAAAAGGAAATTAACTCTGGAAGATATGCTCAAAAAGGCAGACAGAGGGCAAAGGACTAATCATCACTTGCCTGTTGTATCCCTGCAGCTGATCTTTCCACAACACTGGCTTAACATACGTTGTTCTGCATTATTTTGTTAGAGGCAAAGCTTTGCTTCCTAACGTCAGAACAGTGAGTGGCATACCGGTGACATCACCAAATTTCATTCTAAATTATGTGAGTGTAGAAATCTGGGGCAGTAAAGCCCTATGTCCCACACTATATATATATATATATATATATATATATATATATATATAACTTTAAGACTGTAGGTACAATAATGCCTAGGCATCCTCACATACCAGGAAGTGCACTGCTAGTTTTCAGGAGGAATACAAAAAGAAAGGTAAGTGTTTCAGGGCACAATTGACATTTCTAAATGTTCCCTGTAACACACAGTAAATCTTTGCTTCTTGAGTTTAGGTCAACTTTATGCAGTTTTAACAAGCAAAGCAATGCAAACAATTCAAGCATAATATAAGCTAACCACATTCTGTATCTATCGATGAACAGGATGAAACGAATGCAACTAGCAATGTCAATCAGTGCATGCTTCATAATTTTTCCAGCATGCTGGAAAGTTTATGTTTGCTAAGCATAAAACAACAAAGTAAATCTTGAGGGGTGGATCTACTAAAGCAGTGAATTGGGAAGGGCGAGCACCTGGGCTGAGCCACAGAACCCCCCCAGGACTTTACTGGCAACAATTTAAGTCAAGAAGTAGATAGTTGAAGTATAATAAAAATATAGCTTTATTAGTGTAGACAAAGATAAAACATAAGGAGAATGAAACTACATTGCTCTATGCCAGATGGCCAGCACCGCCTACTCCTGACGGATTGGCTCCCGTCAGGATGGACTGCCCTATTTATATTGTGGTGTGTTGAGCATGGACAACGGAGTTTAACTCGCACTCTGAGACGCCCATGCTCCACACCATCTGCAGGTATGATTTTTGTGACATGTAATACTGGCTACCTTATGCATGGTTCCAAGGGGGGCTTTTATGGCCAAACCCCCTGGGTTTGGTGCAAGTACCATCTGAGATTTTTCTCTCTTTTACCACTTACAATATATCTTTTATCTACAACCACTCACTCCAGCATATTTTATTTGGTTGCAGATCTTGCCACTTGACTGATTTTTTGCTAGCACAAGCCACTGGACGCCTCTTGTGGCTGTCTGTGTTTGGCCGCCTGTGGTGTCTGTCGGCACTCACGGTGTGCGGTGCGGGGGGTTGCAGCCTCCGGGGCCAACACCTGCCCTGCTGCTCAGTTTGGATCATTGTGCATGTGCTGCTTGGTGCAACTGTAAGTGGATAATATCCCTGGATGTTTATATACTCTATTATACTACTGCAATATATTTTATATTATACTTATATTGTTTGTACAATATGGCCTTTCAGTTATTTCTTTATATTTCAGAATTGAATACACTATTTGACTCTCAATGTAATGTCCCTCGAAGAAGGATAACAAACGGCTAAATTCCGAAACATGTTGGGATAAACCAGACGCACATTATCACTGACCTCAAATGCCTGTGGCAGTGTATGAGCGCATTGGGTCAATATATTGTGATTTATGTATTTTTTGCAGCAATTCCATTGTTTTTAAATTTTGTATATTTACTTATCTAAGAGGGTTTCATTCCCCTGTTTTATCTTTGACTTCAATTGTTGCCAGTAAAGTCCAGGGGGGTCTCTATGGCTCAGCCCAGGTGCTGACCCTTCCCAATTCACTATTTACAGGATGTTGGCAACAATGTAGCATTTATTTTCCTTGACACTTCTCTTCATTTTCTCAATCTACTAAAGCAGGGGTGTCCAGCCCGTGGCTCGTGGGCAGCAATAGGCCCCAGAGAGTTTGGCATGTGGCCCAGCAACATCTGGAGGGACACCGCAGATGCTGCGCAAGCACAGCAGCCTGCATTGACAAGTCAGGCAAATGCATATCTGGAGGGATGCCAGGGCTGCCATGTTTGGGATAGCATGGGCAGCAGGGAATGCAGGGACACCAGGAGAGTATATACTGCATGGCTGAATCTAGGGGGGTGCTGGGGTGGGCTGCGTCCCCCAGATTTCAATTGCACCCCCCAAACCCCCCCCACCCAGAATCCTCTCCCAAACTTACTTTAC
Organism: Glandirana rugosa; assembly: GCA_018402905.1. NCBI lineage: Eukaryota > Metazoa > Chordata > Amphibia > Anura > Ranidae > Glandirana > Glandirana rugosa. The sequence continues at coordinate 717,004 of BLSH010192371.1, read as the reverse complement.
CATATTTACTAAGCTAAGTAAACATTCTCTTTGCAAAGTGAGCAAAATCTCTTCTATAAATAAATCAACCCAATGGACACTTAAGTTAGGAGGAGATTTACTAAACCTGGTCCACACAGAATCTGGTGCAGCTTCAGTTAGGCTCAGTTAGGCTCTAACCTAAGCCTAAACTTAGAAGCTGATTATTTATTATTATGCATAGCTGCACCAGATTCTGTGTGCACCAGGTTTAATATATCTGCCCATTAGTAGATAACCATTCTGAACCTATTGCCCTTTGGTGTTGATCAAGCAAAAAAAAAATACTAAGACCCCTTTCACACTAAGGCTGGGTTCACACTATCCAACAAAGAAACGGTTTGACTTTGTTCCTACTTTGCTGTGGGATTTACTGTTCTATATAAGGTCAAAGCCAGACTGATTTTCTGTGAACAGGGATCCGACTTTGATCTCGACAATACCAGGCATCTTGTGCTCTGGGGATCTTGAAGGGGAACTCCACACGAAATAAAAAAAAAAAAAACGGCATGGAATCCCCCTCCAGGAGCATAATAGGCCCTTTGGTCTGGGTATGGATTTTAAGGGGAACCCCATGCCAGATTTAAAAAAAAATGGCGTGGGGTTCCCCCAAAAACCATACCAGACCCTTATCTGAGCACGCAGCCCGGCAAGCCAGGAAAAGGGTTGGAGACGAGCGAGTGCCCCCTCCTGGACCATACCAGGCTGCACGCCCTCAACATGGGGAGTATGGGTGCTTTGGGGCAAGGGGGCTCTGCACCCTGCACCACAAAGCACCTTGTCCCCATGTTGATGAGGACAAGGGTCTCTTCCCGACAACCCTTGCCGGTGGTTGTCGGGGTCTGCGGACGGGAACTTATCAGAATCTGGAAGCCCCCTTTAACAAGGGGGCCCCCAGATCCCGGCCCTCCACCCTATGTGAATGAGTATGGGGTACATTGTATCACTACCCATTCACATGAACAAAAAAAGTGCAAAATAAAAACCACACTACACAGGCACTTTTTTTTCAGGTGAATGGGTACTGGTACAATGTACCCCATCCTCATTCACATAGGGTGGGGGGCCTGGATCTGGAGGCCCCCTTGTTAAAGGGAGCTTCCAGATTCCGATAAGTCCCCGACCACAGACCCCGCAACCACCGGCAAGGGTTGTCGGGAAGAGGCCCTTGTCCTCATCAACATGGGGACAAGGTGCTTTGTGGTTGGGGGGCATGGAGCCCCCCCTCCCCAAAGCACCCATACTCCCCATGTTGAGGGCGTGCAGCCTGGTATGGTCCAGGAGGGGGGGTGCTCACTTGTTCCCACCCCCTTTCCTGGCCCGCTGGGCTGTGTGCTCGGATAAGGGTCTGGTATGGATTTTGGGGGAGACCCCATGCCGTTTTTTTCGGCATGGGGGTTCCCCTTAAAATCCATACCAGACCAAAGGGCCTGGTATGCTCTTGGAGGGGGATCCCATGCAAGTTTTTTGTTTAAATTTGGCGTGGAGCTCCCCTTCAAGATCTTCAGAGCACAAGTCGCATGCCAAAGTCGGATCAGTAAAGACAATGATCTGACTTTCATCTGACTTCCATGCTTTTCAATGAGCTAAAGTGGGATCAAAGTCGGACAAAAGTAGTACAGGAACCTTTTTCAAAGTCGGTCCGACTTTGAAAAACACAAGTCGGACCAGTTAAGACGGCTCTCATAGGGAATCATTGTTTTCGTGACGTAATACGACTTGTGCTCCTAATGTCTGTCTGAGAATCGGACTAGTGTGAACCCAGCCTGAGGCAGTTTTCAGGTGTTTTATCAGTAGAAATAGCGCCTGAAAACTGTCTCCCATTCATTTGCATGAGTGCTTTCACACTCGAGCGGTGTGCTTGCAGGATGTTAGAAAAAGTCCTGCAAGTAGCATCTTTGGGGCAGGTTTGGAGCGCTGCAAAACTGATCTTTTTTCTTTTTTTTAAGGTCACGTTGTCATGTGACCTTATAAAAAAACGCACCGCTACCGCCGCAAAAATGCAGCTAAAACACTGCAAAAATGACCTGCCCTTTAGCACTGTTTTAGTGACACTTCAGTGTGAAAGGGGTCTAACAGGCACGTTGAACAGAAGTAGACTGATTTCTGTTCAACCACAGTGGCCACTCATGGATCGATATTTGTCTGGTCCCTGCTGAACTGGCCAAATTTCGATCAAAGTATGGCTGGCTTTAGAGTTGTCGGTGATATTAAAGCATTAACCCTGCCTGTACTGTGCAGGCAAATCTTTATTATTAACTGTAACTAGATGTAAACACTGCCTGTCTTAACAAGTTGTTAAAAGTTTGGAGGCTATGCTTTTGCATTGTATGTTAATGAGGACAGACCTGGGACTGGCTGACTCTAACATTGTTAAAAACAATTGCAGTCAGCCATGACACCTTCCCCAGAGAAACATCTAAAAAGTAAGAAAGAAAAAAAACAGGCATTTTGTGTGAATGGGAACACATAAACATACAGTGGGGTTTACTCAAATTGACTACAAAAGTGGAAGTACGCTAAAGCCTAGTGCACACTGCTAGATTTTTTTCATTCAGCCCAAAAAAACGCAGCTCAGGTTGGAGCCTCTGCACTAACAATCTGATGTTAGTACAGCGAACTCCCCAGCTGTTCTATTATGTTCTGATCGTCGGCTGAGAGCACTGATCGGGAGCTGATCGGCAGACGTTTTACGATCATGCCCCTTCGAGAAAAGCCGGCTGAACGTCTGGCTTCTGTTGGACCGGCTGCAGTGCACGTGGGCCAAATGCCGGCATTCAGACTGGGGCTTAAGGAAGACCACATTAGTAGTTGCATTTCATCAAGCCTCTTACCATTTGTAAGTAGATCTAAAGCCAGAATTAAAGGGGCAAAACACTGTAAGTAATTCTTTAAGTTATAAATACAAATATTAGTGAATTGCCTAGTAAAGCACACATACACACATCATCAATTGTAAAAATGTTCATATATACAGTACATATCACCAATTTACCACCTTTCCATTTATTAAAATCCATGCCAACTTTTGCCTCACTCATAGTTTTTGAAGAGCAGCAAATATGTCTCTAGTAGAAGATGCCTCTTCTTCTTCTTAATATCATTAAGGGCTCATTTACACTGACTGGCAGAAAAAACTCAAATTTATACGAGTACAGCACATCGTTTTGTATGCAGCACTACAGTTATCAATGAACCCAGATAGATGTCTACATACAAAAGTGTGCAATGCACCTATTTGTGCATAAAAAAAGTAGGACGCAGCTACAGATTTTACTCACATGTATAAACATGCATAAACACGGGTACTTTAGGTGCAGATTATGCAAGATCTTTCTTTCATGCGGAAATTACACATCTAAACGCAGCATTTTTTCTGCCCATGTGAATGAGCTCTATCTCTGCCAGCAAGAACCTTTTTTTCATACAGAAAATATGTGTCTAAATGCAGAATGAGTGCTTAATCAGTTTGAGACTGTGGGGTTGATTTACTAAAACTGGAGAGTGCAAAATCTGGTGCAGCTCTGCATAGAAACCAATCAATTTCCAGTTTTTTTTTGTAAAAGCTTAATTATACAAGCTGAAGTTAGAAGCTGATTGGCTACCATGCACAGCTGCACCAAATTTTGCACTCTCAAATTTTAGTAAATCAACCCCTGTATTTAATAAATCTTGCAAAATATTAACCGTTTGCCGACCACATAACTTAGTTATACAGCAGCAGAGCGGCTTAGTACGTGATCTGGGACTTCCGACCACCGGCATTGCAGCTGTGCTTTGATTAGACACAGCACAAGCTGATCAGCAGGTGCTGGCCAATTGATGTCCTGCTGATCGGCGAGGAGAGACAGAGAACAGAGCTTTTTAGCACACCCTATTAGTGTCACCGGTTCCCACAAAGTGTCAAGAGCCTCAGTTAGTGTCAGATTGTCCTCCCCAATATCTCAGTCTCACTATAATTTGCTAATCGCCGCCATTACTAGTATAAAAATAAACAAAATAAATAAAAATTACAGTTTATATACCATAGTTTGTAGACGGTATAACTTTTGCACAACCCAATCAATACCAATAAATATATGCTTACTGGGAATTTTGTTTACCAAAAACATGTAGCAGAATACATATTGGCCTAAATTTATGAAGAAATTCGATTTTTTTTATTTTTTTTATTGGATGTGTTTTATAGCAGAAAGTAAAAAATATTGTTTTGTTTTTTTTTCAAAATTGTCGGTCTTTTTTTGTTTATAGAGCAACAATTCATAAAGCCAGAGGTGATAAAATACCACCAAAAAAGAAAGAAAGCTCTATTGGTGGCGGAAAAAAGGATATACGTTTAATTTATGTACAGCATTGCATGACTGCACAATTGTCAGTTAACCTCCCTGGCGGTAATACCGAGTGTGGCTTGGGGTGGAATTTCAATACCATTAGCGGTAACCCCGAGCCACACTCTAGATTGCATTGCTGGATCCAGGCAGCGTTACTCACCTTGTCCCCAGGATCCAGCGATGTCCCCCGCCATGCCTGCGGGCTGTGTCCTCCGCCCGATGCCTCTGTGTGCTGGGCTCCGTTCCCTGCGAGCATCGCGTCGCACGGGGCGGAGACCGGCGGCAAATTCAAAAAGTGAAACACACAGCCAGGGGCGTTGCTATGTCTACAAAAGATCTGGGCTAGAGCCCATAGCAGCGAAGTAAAGAAAAAAGAAAACCATACGCTTGGGCGGGCATACACATGTATATAATATACATGTGTGCGTGTGTGTGTGTGTGTGTGTATATATATATATATATATATATATATATATATATATATATGGTCACATACAGTTGTGCTCATAAGTTTATATACCCTGGCAGAATTTATGATTTCTTGTCCATTTTTCAGAGAATATGAATAACACAAAAACATTTCTTTCACTCATGGTTAGTGTTTGGCTGAAGCCATTTATTATCAATCAACTGTGTTTACTCTTTTTAAATCATAATGACAACAGAAATGAAATGACCCTGATCAAAAGCTTACATACCCTGGTGATTTTGGCCTGATAATATGCACACAATTGACACAAAGAGGTTTCAATGGCTATTAAAGGTTACCATCCTCACCTGTGATCTGTTTGCTTGTAATTAGTGTGTGTGTATAAAAGGTCAATGAGTTTCTGGACTCCTGACAGACCCTTGCATCTTTCATCCAGTGCTGCACAGCCGTTTCTGGATTCTGAGTCATGGGAAAAGCTAATACCTGCTAATTGCGGGACTGCACCCACCCGGTAAGAGACTCAGGGCTATAGGCCCCAGACTCGGGGCTATAGCCCCAATAGCCACCCCCTAGCAATGCCGCTGCACACAGTAAACATACAGTACACTGTAGTCTGTAAGATTACATTACTGTATCAAATCATTTCACATCCCTTTTGTCCCTAGTGGTTTGCCCAGTGCCCTGCATGCACTTTTATATTATATATGTCATTCTTTCTGCCTGGAAACTTGAGAATGTCCATGGCAACCAAAAAGTGTCCCTTTACGTCAAAAGTGGTTTTTGATCAGCTAAAAAACAGCGATAGTAAATAAGAATCATTTGCAGAATTGAGTGATACTGATTTTTGGGGAAATGTATCATCAGACACTGGGATTTCTGCAACTGAGCAAATTTCAGTGTTTTTGGTTTGATACTATTATTGAATGCATTTTATTACTATTATGTTATTATTTTTGAAAATTATTTTTAGTTATTTATTATATTCTAATTTATGATTTCATGTTTCAAACTTTATCATACCTGGGATGTCTACTAGACTCTTGTTTGGACAGATTTAAGTGAGTTATTCCTAAGAATTACAGGCTTACAATATAAAACGCCAAATTTTCATGCAAAATAATCATACTGCTTTCAGCACCAAAAATCCGACATAATCATACCGCCAGGGAGGTTAAAATAACGCAGTGCCAAAAAAGCAAAAAATGGCCTGGTCATGAGGGCGGGGGGGGGAATCTCCTAGAGGGCAAGTGGTTAAATTGTGCTTTTATATGTGTCATGAAAGAATGATCTTTCTATGATTGAATTCTGTACATACCAATGACAACAAAGTGTATGTCTGGAAAAAAACATTTTTAGTACATTGATGCAACACAAATGCATTTTTTGCATGTTTTGTTTCTTTAAAAAAAATGCTGCAAATACAGAAAATACCTAATGATCCTGCTAGAAATCCAGTGAGCTCCTAAATTGTTTAAGCTGACAACACTGCTTTTGCTGAAACTCCAAGCAGCATTATCAGCCATGCCATGATTTCTCCATTGCTGGACTTACAGAACACCTCCCCCTTATGTTATGGAGATGAGGCGAAGGGGATGTGTTCTCCAGTCCAGCAGAGGATAATTGAATAAGTTGACAAACTGGGGTTTCAATGTAGCAGCATCACTGTGTTGTCAGCTTAAACAGAAACTTGGGAGCGCACTGGACATCTGACAGTTCAGTGTGATTTTTTTCTTATTTGCAGCATTTTTAAAGAAATAAAAGTGTGCAAGTATTGCAGAGATGTACTAAATACTCTCCCCGCTCTATGCCCCCTTGTAGTGCTTGTACTACTTTTAAAAATGCACTGTTTCAAATTGCATTGTACTACGGTACCATATGATTCGGTGCCTACAAACACCCTGCTCTTGTGATCTGTGTTTGTGGTGCAGCTAAAAATACATTGGCACCCAAATGCACGCTAGTTGCAGTCATGTGCACTGCTCTATGCACAATACAAATCCCATAGCCAATAGTCTCTAGTCCATCTTGGGGTATGCAACAGAGAGTGGCTACATGCCAGGGACGTGCAGTCAGGGGAGGCGGGTGAGGCAGAGCCATGAACATAAAAAAAAAAAAAATTACTTTGAGGGTCGTAGCCCAGCTACCTGGGGTCACAGAGGTATGTAGCTGAAGTCCTACCCCACCACTGGTAAAAATTCAGGGCTTCTATCATCTATGGTTCTGGAGATACGGGGCTCCTTGCTCAGCTACATACAGAGCGGCCAGTTTAAATACAAGCTGACACAGTGTATTTGCAGCAGACTGAGAGGATGAGTTCACAGTGTCTCTTCTCACTTCTTGTCAGAGGCACTAAGCTCAATGGACAACTTGGAGCCTTGGACCAATGGTAAAGCATCATTGGCCCAAGCTGTCCAATAAAAATGCTGCAGTGCAGTGTCATAGAAGGGGGCATGTGAAGGGGGCATGTGTCTAAAAGACAAATATTCCCTTCCAGCCCAGCCCTCTTAACTACAAGGAAATACATGGGTTTATGTGTATAAGATTTACCCACAATCCCATGTTTTTCTCACACAGTTAAGAGGGAGAATGAGAATCTGCCGCTGCTGAAAAGGTACAAGCTAAATCATATATTATTATGCTATATGTTATAAGATAAAACTTGAATATTTATCTAGTTACTGTGAAATTACTGGTTGGAAGTTATAAGTTCCAGCTTCAGTAATTTTCCATTAAGCCACCTGCTTGAGTGCAGTTTTTGAAAATATAGTAAATTACCTTAAAAATAATATATAATAATTATTTGTATATTACTTACTTATGGTAATTAAACCATTGCCACCCAGACCAATTCTGACACTTCTCGCCTACATGTAAAAATGATCATTTTTTTTTTGCTAGAAAATTACTCAGAACCCAGAAACATTATATATATTGTTTTAGTAGACTTCCTAGGGAATAAAATGGCAGTTGTTGCAACATTTTATGTTACACAGTATTTGCTCAGCAATTTTTTAAACACTTTCTTTTGGAAAGAAACTGTTTCATGAATAAAAAAAAAAAAGTAAAGTTAGTTTGATTCTTTTGTATAATGTGAAAGATGATGTTACGCCGAGTAAATAGATACCTAACAAGTCATGATTTAACCAGTTCCCAACTGGCTCGCGTACATTTACTGCTGCAATGTGGCACTGTCCTGCGAATTGCCATTTATAAACAGCGGCTCGCGTGTGCACTGTTGCGGGTGGCAGTGTGCCACGGGCGGACCGCTCTCATGGCCGCCACACTCTGCAGGAGTGTGGCCGCGGATCAGGCATACTCGATCTCTGCTGGTGAGCCTGGATTGCCTAGCAGAGAGGAAGAACGGGGAACCACCAATGTAAACACGGTGGTTCCCAGCTCTGTCAGTGGGGACATAAGAGATCTACTGATCCCTGTCACTGAGATAAGTTAGATCTCTTATGCCCCTGGCAGCCCAGCCCCCTCACAGTTGGAACACGCCTAGGGAACACAGTTAACCCCTAGATCACCCCCTGCAGGTTAACCCCTTCAATGTCAATGACATTTACACAGTAATCAGTGGATATTTACATTTCTGATCGCTGTATAAATGTCATTGGTCTCAAAAAAGTGTCAAAAATGTCCGACATGTCCGCTGTAATATCGCAGTCCCGATAAAAATCGCAGCTCGCCGCCACTACTAGAAAAAAAAATTAAAAATCGTAAAAACACCAGAAATTAATTCTCATGGTTTGTAAACAAAGCAACTTTTGTGCAAACCAATCAATAAACCCCGATTGCGATTTTTTTTACCAAAATGATGAAGAAAAATATAAATCGGCCAAAACCGATGAATAAATTAGTTTTTTATATTTTTTTTGGATTTGTATTTTAGCAAAAAGTAAGAAATATTGTTTTTTTTGCAAAATTGTTGATCTTTTTTTGTTTATAGCGGTGATTTGAAATCACGCAGAGGGGATCAAATACCACCAAAAGAAAGCTCTATTTGTGGGAAAAAAAGGATGCAAATTTTGTTTGGGTACAACCCAAACACGCACGACCGCGCAATTGTCAGTTAAAGCGATGCAGTGCCAAATCGCAAAAAGTGCTCTGGTCCTAATGTGGAAAATCCTTACGGGGCTGAAGTGGTTAAAATAGCGCACACTTGTGGATTAGCACCAAAATGCAGTACTTAAGAATCTCCATAGACAACGCTTTAAAATTTTTTAGAGGTTACATGTATAGAGTTACAGAGAAGGTTTAGTGCTAGAATTATTGCTCTCACTCTTTGTAACATGTGTGTATCTGGCTCTGATACTAGCCAGTGCCTCACCAGCCACTGACCTCACCGCACATCCCTGCTACGTGCCTACATAAAGTGGGAGCATAGAAAATGAACATAGCCATCGTCTAACAGAGTTAGATCTCCGCATCTAAGAAAAAAAAGAAAAAGAAGGAATTTGGGGATTTGGAGGAGGCTGGGAGCAATAAAAGTACTTTTTAAAGCTAAGAATAGATACTTGAATATAATTTATTTTTTGAACCAGAGTTTAGTGTCACTTATAGAATATAAACATCTTAAATATCATAAAAAATGACAGGCATGTGGGCATGTATAAAATAACCACTTTTATGTTTCATATTTAAATGCTTACTATGTAGTTGTGCATGGGTAACAGTCCAAGTGAGCTTTTTAGCCCTTGTAAACGCATATCTGGCTTGGTATGTAGACCTGTTATCTTGCCTTAAAGTCTGTTGTATTGTCATAGGTATCCTCAAATCTTCAAACGCGGTGTTTTTTGTTTAAATCTAATTCCAGTTTTTTTTTTCTACTGCATTTCACTCTCAAAGATATTTCTTTCATAAAAATAAATGGACCCAACTTAAATAGTCATAGGACAGACAACATTAAGGCACACACACTAAAAGCCACTTTTTTTACAATGTTCTGCTTTAGCTATAAAACTTGCAATCGGCACTAAAAATATGGCTCAAATCTGGCTGCCAATAAAAAAGAGAAAGTTAACCTTGCTTTTAACCCACCCACGCAAAAGTAATTTTGTATAAAACCTTCATTTCTTGGCTTAGACTTATTTTGGGGCGTGTAATGCTCACAGTGCCAGTAATTACTTCCATACAATACAAATGTTAAAAAAATGCATAGTTTTTGTGATTCGGCATAACTTCTACTGTACATTTTTTAACCGGACAAAAGGTTCTGTATATTTGATGACTAAATAGAAATATGTTCATATTCTAAGGTACAATATCACTATTATTTTTTTGTTGCTAAATACAATTCCAGAAACGATTGCTCATAATTTAAATAGTGCTTATATCTTCAAGGGGGTTGTTAAAGCAAACCTAAACTGAAGTAAAATTTGCTTTAATGCATTAGCAAGGCTAGAGAGAGGCAGGGTAGGGGCATCAACTCATCAAACACTTACCTCACTCGGTTAAAGTGGAATTAAACTCCACTTTTGAACTTGTACCTACAGTAAGCCAATAATAAGGTTTACCTGTAGGTACAGTGAATACCTTCTAAACTTGCACTGTTTAGGAGATATTCACACAACATGCATTCTAAATGGACAGCATACTGTGCCGGATCTTCAGAGCTCAGTGCCGGAGCCAAGGGCTCTCCTGCACATTAGCAGGAGTGACATCATGGCGGCCCCAGCCACTCATACAGCCGGAGCCCGCAAACCTGAAAGGAAGACGGGGTGAAAATGGCAATGTCAGGGAGCCATGACAGTGCCATGAGCCATGACAGTGCTGTGCTGGAGCGATCCATGTACAGGTAAGCTTCTCGTAATTTTTTTCATTTATTTATTTCAGGTATTTATATAGCGCTGTCAATTTACGCAGCACTTTATATATATAGTGTACATTCACATCAGTCCCTACCCTCAAGGAGCTTACAATCTAAGGTCCCTAACTCACATTCATACATATACTAGGGCCAATTTAGACAGGATCTAATTTACCTACCAGCATGTCTTTGGAGTGTGGAAGGAAACCGGAGTACCTGGAGGAAACCCACGCAGGCAAAGGGAGAACATGCAAACTCCAGGCAGGTAGTGTCGTGGTTGGGATTCGAACCATCGACCCTTTTGGTGCCAGGCGAAAGTGCTATACACTACACCACTGTGCCGCCCAAAAAATAAGTAATGTGCTAGTATGCAGTGTATATTAGTACATTATGACTTAAAGTGATTGTAAAGTCTCATTTTTAAAATCGTTAAAGCAGTGAAGTGCCTGAATTTGACCTGGTATCAGATTCTTGCAGTTCCCAATACAACAGAGCTGAGACTGGTAGAAGGAGGCAATCTTCTGTGTAAAAATAACAAACAAGTTATACTTACCTCCTTTGTGCAGTTGGATTTGCATAGAGCAGCCCGGATCCTCCTCTTATCTGGCCCCTCCCTCCTATAGAGTGCCCTCTCGGCCAGCAGCTTCCTATGGGGGCACCCGAGCCGAGTCAGAGCTCCGTGTATCCATTCAGACATGGAACCCCAACCTGGCCCCGCCCCCTCTCTCCCCTGATTGGCTAACTGACTTTGACAGCTGCGGGAGCCAATGGCGCTACTGCTGTGTCTCAGCCAATCAGGAGGTGTGTCATGGGTGGTTTAGATCACTGGAGAGAGATGGGGCTCAGGTAAGTAATTAGGGGGTGCTGGGGGCTGCTACAAAAGATTTTTTATCTTAATGTATACAATGCTTTTAGATAAAAAAAAACTTTTGCCTTTACAAATCTTTTAAACCTACAGTGGGGTCCATTGCTTTTTATTTTTATGGTGGTTTTACTACCACTTTAAACACAAGGTTCTTTGACCACCAAATCTGCCTCACATGACCTAAAGCTGCAGCAACATTGGAGTACTGAAGTTAGCTGATTCTTCACTGAGATTAAATACAGGCACTGCTAATGCTGGTGCCACACAAGGTAAAGTTACTACAGGTAATATTTTATTCATTTATTTTATTTCAGGTACTTATATAGCGCCGTCAATTTATGCAGCGCTTTAGATATATATAGTGTACATTCACATCAGTCCCTACCCTCAAGGAGCTTACAATCTAAGGTCCCTAACTCACATTCATACATTCTAGGGCCAATTTAGACAGGATCTAATTAACCTACCAGCATGTCTCTGGAGTGTGGAAGGAAACCGGAGTTCCCGGAGGAAACCCACGCAGGCACAGGGAGAACATGCAAACTGCAGGCAGGTAGTGCTGTAGTTTTATGAGCAGCATGCTGGATTCAGACCACATAATGTAGAACCATATTCCAAAAGGCCCAGTGTTTTCTAGTTTTTGGGAATTTGTTTGATAATGTCATTACCAATAACCTCCCACCAGCTTAGGTAATCTGTTACAATAGGTCAGACTATATGGTTTGGGTTAACTTTAAGCAAGCTGTTGAGTTTCTGTTCACCCTTTCCAGATAGAAGAACTGTTTTTTCTATACTACAGTTAAGGAGAAGCAGAAGATGAGCTGATCTCTCAATCACTCTGATCTCTCCTCCTATTACCAAGTTCTTTGTTAGAACAGGGGCACTGCAACACAGAAGATTGCCTCCTTCTACCAGTCTCAGCTCTGTTGTATTGGGAACTGCAAGAATCTGATACCAGGTCAAATTCAGGCACTTCACTGCTTTAACGATTTTAATACCAGAAACTTTCACCTCCATTCCTACCCAGACCATTTTTCAGCTTTCAGTCCTGTCACACTTTGAATGTCAGTTATGCAGTCATACAACACTGTACCCAAATTACATTTTTATACATTTTTGAAACAGATAGAGCTTTCTTTTGGTGGTATTTAATCACTTCTGGGTTCTTTATTTTTTTCTATATAAATGAAATAATACCAGCATTTTAAAATAATAATTTTGCTTTGTTTCTGTAAAATTTTGCAAAGAAATAATCTTTCTTCATAAATTTAGGCCAAAATGTATTCTGCTACATTTCTTTGTTGCAAGTAACCCAAATCAGTGTATCATATTTAGTCTGTAGGAAAGTTATAGAGTCCCAAAACTATATTTGAAAATGAACCTGATGTGCTGACTGCCTATCTCATTTTTTGTGGCCCTAAAATGCCAGGACACCCCCAAATGACTGCTTTTTGGAAAATAGATGGTCTGAGGTATTTAGTAAGATGCATGGTATGTTTTTTGAAGCTTTATTTTTTTTGTCACAATTTTTTAAATAAAATAAAACGTGCTTTTTTCACAATATTTTTTTTTAATACTGTCACTAGAGCAGTACAGCGCCATCATGTGACTGCTGTGGCAGTGATCAGGGCCACTTACTGGTGGAAGTATGTAAAAAATGTTTTAAAAAAAGTCATATTTTTTTAAATTAATATTTATTTATTTATTTTTTAACATTTTTTTTTCTCTTTTTACATTTTCTTTTACATACTGTGACCAGAGCAGTGCAGTGTTACCATAGTGTACCACTGTACCACTCTGGGGAAGTGATTAGCATTTTCTTTACACTATGATTGCTTTTTACAGTAATGATCATTTTTTATGAACGGCATCCATTTATTTATAACCATTTATTGTGTACTATTGTGTAAGCTGTGATTCTACAGCCGTCTCAGTACAATGATCTGTCGTCTAATGTGCCCGCTGGGCACAGCGGGTGACAGTTCGCTACACAGCGCAGCCCCTAGGGTGCACGCAAGACGTGTGACTGGGAGGAAGAAGTCCTTTTGTCGACAAAACCGGTCGGGCTGAGCTGTATGTTCCTGCTATAGCGCATTTTACATGTTTGAATGCTCTGTGGTGGCCAAATTCCTTTTTTACCATACAATGCTGTTTTTACTACGGATACGTGTAAGTGCAATACTTTGTATTAAATGCAACCCTTAAGAGGTTTTAAACCACAAAGGTGCACCGCTCAGAACCCAGAGCACAAAAAAATTCATTTCATTATAAAAGTATGCACATCTGTGTCAGGTGCTCAGGTTCAGGATGTTCCTCCTCATCCGATAGTCCAAATTATATACAGCAAAAAGAACCGGCACACTGAAGTACGATATCCAATGAATTTATTCAATGCCCATAAAAATACAGCACACGCAGACGCATTTCGGCTTGTAGCCTTGTTCACAGCATGAGGTTTTACACTATCCAGCGCTTCATGTTTTATTTGGATCTGACTGTATGATTGTCGTTTGGGTGGAGTCAACTGGATGCTCTGGAGCTGTTCCTGATGTGGTTCCTTTGTACATCCCCTGCTGATGACCCAGTGGGACATATTCATCAAGCTAGTTTGACCCTTGGTAATAAAGAGTCCAAGCTATTGTGTTGGAGACATGTTCACTTGGTGAAGGGATTGGATAACCTTATCCACAGTTGAATCATAGAGTTTACCATTTGACCATTATGGTCCATTTGACAGACTGATTTTTCTGGACTGTTTATTCATCTATAACCGACAGAATTTCAATACGTCTAAGGCCGACTTTAGACCTAAACTTGTTAAAACTAAAACTTTAATTTCTTGTTTATTAATAATTAATCCAAGTTTGGCAGTCACCTTACTGGCAATGCATTCATTTGAAGCCTACTAACAAAAAATCTTCAGGGTAAAGATTAAAATCGCCATGTAATGTAGCTTATCTCTAAACCATATAAAACTATCCTGTAAATATGGGAAATTCATATACAGTTGTGCTCATAAGTTTACAAACCCTGGCAGAATTTATGATTTCTTGGCCATTTTTCAGAGAATAGGTATGATAATACAAAAACATTTCTTTCACTCATGGTTAGTGTTTGGCTGAAGCCATGTATTATCAATCAACTAGGTTTACTCTTTTTAAATCATAATGACAACAGAAACTACCCAAATGACCCTGATCAAAAGTTTACATACCCTGGTGATTCTGGCCTGATAACATGCACACAAGTTGACACAAAAGGGTTTGAATGGCTATTAAAGGTAACCATCCTCACCTGTGATCTGTTTGCTTGAAATTAGTGGGTGTGTATAAAAGGTCAATGCGTTTCAGGACTCCTCACAGACCCTTGCATCTTTCATCCAGTGCTGCACTGACTTTTCTGGATTATGAGTCATGAGGAAGGCAAAAGAATTGTCAAAGGATCTGTGGGAAAAGGTAGTTGAATTTATAAAACAGGAAAGGGATATAAAAAGATATCCAAGGAATTGAGAATGCCAATCAGCAGTGTTCAAATTCTAATCTGTTGAAACTGAACCACGGTCAGGTAGACCAACTAAAATTTCAGCCACAACTGCCAGGGAAATTGTTCGGGATGCAAAGAAAACCCCACAAATAACTCCAGGTGAAATACAGGACTCTTTAAAAACATGTGGTGTAGCTGTTTCAAGATGCACAATAAGGAGGCACTTGAAGAAAGATGGGTTGCATGGTCGAGTCACCAGAAGAAAGCCATTACTACGCAAATGCCAAAAAGTATCCCACTTACAATACGCCAAACAGCACAGAGGCAAGCCTCAAACCTTCTGGCACAAAGTAATTTGGAGTGATGAGACTAAAATTGGGCTTTTTGGCCACAACCATAAATGCTACATTTGGAGGGGAGTCAACAAGGTAAGGTCTATGATGAAAGGTACCATTCCTACTGTGAAACACGGAGGCAGATCGCTGATGTTTTGGGGATGTGTGAGCTGTGAGGTTTAATGAAACACGGTCTTCCAAACTCCGAACGGAGACACGACAAACCGCATAACATTCACCCTATGAAAAACCGTAAACGCATCATTACCGAAAGAAGACCACTGAGCTGGTACGTTGGGTAGAAAGAAGTTCACGGAGGAATAACACGTAGAACTTTGTCGATGTGGTGTACAAAAATTTCTCAGGACATAAAGTGGACCTCAATAAACACCCCAAAAGAAACGTAGGGCTTGTTAAAGGGACCGTCAACACCGACTTTAAAATCAACCAGATGGACTGGCACCAAGTCAAAGTTGTCTAATCTTAAACTTGTGACGACTAACCGTAAGA
>BLSH010192371.1:642656-672946 GCA_018402905.1 Glandirana rugosa | reverse complement strand
TCCTCATCCATGCTCATCCATCCCCATCCATACTCATCCATCCCCATCCCTGCTCAGTCATCCTCTTCCATGCTCAGTCATCCCCATCCGTGCTCATCCATCCTCATTCATGCTCAGTCATCCCATCCATGCTCATCCATCCCCATTTGTGCTCGTCCATCCCCATCCATGCTCATCTATCCCCATCCACGGCTTATCCATCCCCATCAGTGGCTCATTTGTGCCTCATTCATGCTCATCCATACCACATCAGTTATCATCCATGACACATCCATGCAACTACAGTGCCCATCCGTGCCACTACAGTGCCTACCCATGCCACTACAGTGCCCATCCGTTCCACTACCCTGCACATTCATGCCACTACACTGCCCATCCATGCCACTACGCTGCCTATCCGTGCCACTACACTGCTCATCCGTGCCACTACACAGACTATCCGTGCCACTACAGTGCCTATCCATGCCACCACAGTGCCTCACAATAGTGTAAAAGATAGTCAAATTAGATTTGAAATGTATGCCCCTAGAACACCTGACGGTGCTCCCTATATGTTGGGCCTCTGTATGTGGCCAGGCTGTGTAAAAGTGTCACACATGTGGTATCGCCATACTCGGGAGGAGTAGCAGAATATATTTTGGAGTGTAATTTTTGCTAGGTACATGCTGTGTGATACAAATATTGTATAAATGGACAACTTTGTGTAAAAAAAAATGCATTTTCATTTTCTTTCCACATTTTCCAAAAACTTGTGGAAAAAAATGACACGTTCAAAAGACTCATTATGCCTCCTAGAATATACGTTGGGGCGTTTGCTTTCCAAAATGGGGTCATTTTTTGGGCGTTTCCATTGTCCAGGTGCTCCAGGGCCTTCAAAACTGCAAGAGGTAGTCAAGAAACGATATGTGTAACTCATGCTCCTAGATAGCTTGATGGTGCTCCCTGCATGTTGGGCCTCTGTATGTGGCCAGGCTGCGTAAAAGTCTCACACATGTGGTATCGCCATACTCAGTAGGAGTAGTAGAATGTGTTCTGGGGTGTAATTCACAATGCCTCTTACTAAATACCTTGGAATGTCTACTTTCCAAAAAGGGGTAATTTGGGGGGTATTTGTACTTTCCTGGCTTGTTAGGGTCCCAAAAATTGAGATAGGCCATCGGTACATCAGGTGTGATCAATATTCAGTGATTGGCACCATAGCTTGTAGACTCTATAACCTTCACAAAGACCAAATAATATACACATTTTTTTTTTTTTACCAAACATATGTAGCAGTATAAATTTTGGCCAAAATTTATGAAGAAAAATTACTAATTTGCAAAATTTTATTACAGAAACAAAGAAAAAATCATTTTTTTACAAAATTTTTGATCTTTTTTTAATTATAGCGCAAAAAATTAAAAACACAGCGGTGATTAAAACCGCCAAAAAAAAACTCTATTTGTGTGAAAAAAAGGACGCAAATTTCATATGGGTACAGTGTTGCATGACTGAGTAATTGTCATTCAAAATGTGAGAGCACCGAAAGCTGAAAATTTGTCTGGTTGTTAAGGGGGTTTAACCTCCCTGGCGGTATGATTATGTCAGATTTTTGCGTCTAAAAACGGTAAATTGTTTTGCATAGAAATTTGGCGTTTTATATTGTAGGCCTGTAATTCTTAGGAATAACTCACTTAAATCTGTCCAAGCAAGAGTCTAGTAGACATCCCGAGTATGATAAAGTTTGAAACATGAAATCATAAATTCTAATAAAATAAATAACTATAAATAATTATCAAAAATAATAACATAATAGTAATAAAATGTATTCAATAATATAATCAAACCAAAAACACTGAAATTTGCTCATTTGCAGAATTGTCGCTGTCGTCACTTTCAGTGTCTGATGATAAATTTCCCCAAAAATCAGTATCACGCAATTCTGCAAATGATTCTTATTTACTATTGCTGTTTTCTAGCTGCTCAAAAACCACTTTTAACATAAAAGGACAACATTCTCAAGTTTCCAGGCAGAAAGAATGACATATATAATATAAAAGTGCA
This sequence comes from Glandirana rugosa, assembly GCA_018402905.1. Classification (NCBI taxonomy): domain Eukaryota; kingdom Metazoa; phylum Chordata; class Amphibia; order Anura; family Ranidae; genus Glandirana; species Glandirana rugosa. The sequence goes on along the minus strand of BLSH010192371.1, from coordinate 670,903 downwards.
TGTAGGGCACTGGGCAAACCACTAGGGACAAAGGGGATGTGAAATGATTTCATAGAGTAATGTAATCTATAAGATTACAGTGTACTGTATGTTTACTATGTGTTTCACTTTTTTAATTTGCTGCCGGTCTACACCTCCTTGTGACGTGACGCTCGCAGGGAATGGAGCCCGGCACACAGAGGCATCGGGTGGAGGACACAGCCCGCAGACACAGCGGGGGACATCGCTGGATACAGGAGACAAGGTGAGTAATGCTGCCTGGATCCAGCGATGCAATCCCGAGTGTGGCTCGGGGTTACTGCTCTTGGTACAGAATATTCACCCCGAGCCAGGGGGGTTAAGTGCCCAGTGGTCAAGTGGTTAAGTTTAATTTGTTTGTAAGTTGAAACAGGTACATTTTTTAAGTGTAGCTCCAGCCAAAAATATAATTTTTAAGTTTCTTGGATAGCATAGGGAAGGGTTAACAACCCTGTAATGTTTGTTTTGCTGTCTGTCCCTGGTTAGAAGATTTCACCTCACATTCTGTCCCTATGAAAATTGAATTTTGAAAGTTTTGAGTTGTTGTGGAAACAAGGATTGGTGATAAAGCATCAATGGAGACACCTTTTTCCCATGATAACTCTTACAGGAGTGAGTTTCCCTTCCTGGGGTAGATTTCCTCTCACTTCCTGTTGTCTCCCTTTGTAAGTAGGAGTTGTTTGTAAGTCGGATGTTTGTAACTAGGGGACCGCCTGTATTAGCAAATTATTAGGTCCATACTTAAAAAAAAATTAAAGGTATGACTATTTCTGAAGTAGATAATACAACTGAATAGTAATTTTGTAGTGACCAAAAACAAAGGACTGTGTTCAAGGCACAGCAATCTGAACAATCCTATCCAAATTATTTCCAACATGCTTGATCACACTTAAAGGCTAAGTTCACCGCTTCTGGAAAATAGCTTCTATGCAAGTCAAGGGGTCCTAGTAGGTATGAAGAAAACTGTGCAGCTTTGTAAAATGTTCATCCATTTTATTATCAAACCTGTAGATCTCACTGGAAGTCTGGTCTAAATACTTACAATTAGCACAGCCAGTTAGCATGCTACAAGGCAGGACACAGGGATTGCTAACTGGATGGGTTTTTTTTGGCCAGGCTTTCCGGGGGCCAAAATGGACTACAGATATGACAATGAACTTATTGAGTGTTTAATGCACATTTTTTTTTACCTACTAGTACCCCTTGACTGCATTACCTGTTTTCTGGAAAATATGACTCCCAACTGTTGTAATGACTAGTTCTGATTAAAATACTAATATCATCTAACACAGGTAAACATATTTTAAAGAGGATCTTCAGTCAGTTCACACAAAAAATAAAAGTCAGCAAATACAAATACTGTAGCGGCTGTCTTTTAACAAAAGGACACTTACCTGTCCAGGGATCCAGCGCTGTCTTGGAGAGTGGGAAAGTGGAAAGTGGGCTGTGACTCCCTGCAGCTTCCCACTGTGCATGCAGGCAGGAGAAGGGAGGGGGGGACTTCTCGTGGAATCACCTAGGTGACCCCAGCAGAAGTGAGAGCAGGTACTTGCCAAAAAAAAAAAAACAGCTGCCAAAAATCTGCAAATTTCTGCTGCTATCGTTCACACCAGGCCAAATTTCCCATGCAAATGTAGCCTAAGTGAGATCTGAAGTTTGCCTTGAAGAACAGGAAGTTCAGAAACACAGCAAACAAGTCTTATTTGTCTTATTTTAGTGAATACATGTAAGGTGAATGTGCTTTATAACTACAGGGAACAATCCATGGTGCATTCTTCAGTGGGTAGTTCTGATGCCAGTAGCATTCACCATATTTATCAATAAATGTGCCCTCTACCCCTGTTTGGCAGACATTTATGCCTGCAACAGTTTTCTTTTACTCAGAATATCTAAATCAAAGCAACACATGCCCTTGAGCTCATAGGGAGGTTTTCATGGCATTAAAATAGTTTTAAAGGAAGGTTAGTAAGGCTCATTAAAATGCCTCCATTCCACTTGCATCAGATGTGCTTTTGGCAGACCATGAATCTGCAAATGTTCCATTTTGAAACAATCACATTCATGATTTTCATTTCATTGGATATTTTCAAGTAAAAAGAATAAATGAACATTAAATGAAATTATATAAATTATATGGTTTAAAGGACGTGCGCCTTTAGATGACTTAACCCGTTCCTGACAAGTGGCTTTTAAGCTTTTGTCAAAGGATAAATTCAAATGAAATATAATATATAATACTCAATTTAAACAGTCTGCCTATCAATGTTTCCCTACATGAATAAGTAAAGTTTGATAGACTTTCAAAACAGATCAATTGTTCATTAGTTCTTCGAAAAGTTTTTTTAATTACTTAAAATGTAGTTTTGTTTTGTTCTTTTTTCCCCAAACCTTTTTAAAACATCTTAAACTTAGAAAAGGTCTCTTTGGACTACAATATTGACCTTACTTGGGTAAATAAATTCATTTGAATTGATTTCTGAAGTAATTCTGTCACTTCATCCTTTGCTTGAACTGCTTTGAGTGATTAAGCATTCCCCTATAGTGGCATCCAAACTTTGCAACTGCTATTTCCTGGCTGCTGAAGGGATATGCTACTCTATACACTAGGCTCAAATATAAACATTTATTTGTGACAGCCTAGGATCTGACATGCAAAAATATCATCCCATTTTGTGATTGTGTGCATGTTTGAATATATTATCTTACTTGGTCCCTTTCTTTTATAGAAATAGTATATGTATTTCTGCTGTTCTGATATAGTGTGGTGAGTGAGCATTGTCACTCTTGGACTAGAAATGTGTTTCTAGCAGAATGGTCAGGTGAATATGAAAGAAAAAAAAGTTGAAAATATGTAAGAACAGGTTCGCTGCATTATATTGCATTTTTGTTTATGGGTTTAGATGCACTTTACTAGTCTAATCTGGGAAGAATAAAAAAAAGTAACCGAAGAAATAAAAAAAAAAGATGTTCCAGATTACCTCTCGAGCCCATCACGTGACCAAGAGAGTAGGCATTTGTTCAAGTGGTATGTACAGAACAGGAAGGTCCCACCAACCTCCAGCAGGAATCACAGGCCAAGTGCCTGGGCTGTTAGCAATATGCGTGGTCTATAGCAATCTTTTTACCAAGAAAGGTAGGTATTTCAGTCTTCCTATTACCCTTCATTTAGCTATCCCAGAACATTACCACAGCTTTAACCTGTATGTCCACTTTTTCAGTCATATGCAAAAAAAACTCCACTATATGTTTGGTATGTGTTCTAATTCAAACAGCATACCTAAAAAAAACGTTAAAAATATTTCTTAAAATATTTTTACCAAAAGAAAAAATTGTTTGTAAGACTCAGTTCACACCTAGGTGACTTGCGATCTGACTTGTGTTGCCCCAAGTCGCCTCCAATTGCTTGACATCCGAAATCCCATTGAAATTAATGGGAGCCATCTTAATATACACTACTGAAGTCGCTCCGACTTCAAGGTGACTTCAGAAAAGGTTCCTGTACTACTTCAAGTTGACTTCTATCTGACTTGTGCCCATAGAATTCAATGGAAGTCGCCTCCAAGTTGGATCCTCCATCTATATTGAAGCGACTTTATATTTAAAAGAAAAGAATTTTAGAAGGCAACCCCCTCCCTCCCTTCTCTGATTGGCCACAGGCAAAGTCGCCTGGCATGGAGGTTGCTATAAAGTCGTGTTGTAAGTCGCCCAAAGTTGCGTTGAAGTCGCAGTCAAATTGCCTAGCAAAGTCGCCCCCGAAGTCGGATAGCCTAGGTGTGAACTGAGCCTCACAGAAAACAATACACATGATTATGAAGATGATTGTAAAAACTGTAAATATTCACTTATCCAATCCAGGTAATTATTCACTTCTAAATATTCACATATCCGATTGACTGCATAGCCAATTTTCATTTAAAAGGTAACCAGCAATTTTCAAATATATGTTTAAAGTTATGCTATGTTAATGGGAGCAAGTAGCAAATATAAAGTAGGTGTGATCCCAATTTGGCTGCAAAAGTGAAAGTGGATCACTCCCCGGAGCGAGAGAACAGAGGTCCGTGTAAGAAAACACGGATCTCTGCTCTGACAGAGGGGGAAGGGATGTGATCACAGGCTTCCTGTATATGGAAGCCGTGATCACTCCCCTCCCCCTGCCAGCCCAGCCCCCATACAGTTAGAACACACTCAGGGAACACAGTTAACCCTTAGAGCACCCCCTCCAGGTTAACTCCTTCACTGCCAATGGCATTTACACAGTAATCAGTGCATTTTCATAGCACTGGTCGCTGTATAAATGCCAATGGTCTCAAAAAAGTGTCAAAATGGTCCGACATGGCCGCCACAATATCGCAGTACTGCTAAAAATCGCAGATTGCCGCCATTACTAGCAAGCTATAAAAAATAAAAACCCCATAAATTAATTCTCATCATTCGTAAACGCGGCAACTTTTGCGCAAACCAATCAATAATGATTTCAATTTTTTACCAAAAATATGAAGAGGAATATAAATCAGCCAAAACTGATGAAAAAAACTTTTTTTATATTTTTTTGATTTATACTTTAGCAAAAACTTGACAATTGTGCGGTTGTGCGACGTTGTACCCAAACGAAATTTGCGTCCTTTTTTTCCCACAAATAGAGCTTTCTTTTGGTGGTATTTGATCACCTCTGCGTCATTTACGATTGCCGCTGTAAACAAAAAAGAGCAACAACTTTGCAAAAAAAAACAGTTTTTCTTACTTTTTGCTAAAATACAAATACAAAAAAAAATATAAAAAACATTTTTTTCAACGATTTTGGCCGATTTATATTCTTCCTCATATTTTTGGTAAAAAAAATCACAATTGGCGTTTATTGATTGGTTTGCGCAAAAGTTGCCGCATTTACAAATGATGAGAATTAATTTCTGGGGTTTTTAATTTTTTTTATTTTTTACTAGTAATTGCGGCGATCTGCAATTTTTAGCGGTACTGCGGTATTGCAGCGGACATGCCGGACCATTTTGACACTTTTCTGGGACCAATGACACGTATACAGCGATCAGAAATTTAAATGTCCACTTATTACTGTGTAAATGTCATTGGCAGTGAAGGGGTTAACCTGCAGGGGGAGATCTAGGGGTTAACTGTGTTCCCTGCATATGTTCTAACTGTGTGGGGGCTGGGCTGTTATGGGCATAAGAGATTTAACTGATCCCAGTGACAGGGATCAGTAGATCTCTTATGGTATGTCCCCACACCGCCGTGTTTACATGGGCAGTTCCCCATTCTTTTACTGTGGCAGCTCATCGCGGCTCGCCGGTGGACATCGGATCCGTCCAAGCCACGGGCACACTCCTCTGGAGTACGGCGGGCACGCGCGTGCCCCCTAGCTGCCACTCCGCAAATCTCGCCGTTTATTTACGGTGATTCGCGGGACATGTCCACACTGCCGCTGTAAATATACTGCGCGCGGTGTGGAAGTGGTTAAAATACATGTTTTGACGGTATTACGCTATGGGAGTTTTTTCTCTTTTTTGATACCACAATCCTTACTTGGGAGATTGGAACACTCACATCCGGACACAACCGTGGAAGTTCTGTGGCCCCATGCCGGTGACAAACTGTGTATCTAAGAGGAATTTCATATAGGATTTCTCAGATCTCCTATAATAAGAGATCAACTCCTAGGGGTAAGCGCAATATTGATTGGTGGTGGGATCATCACACAATTTGTTTTCAAAGCACGGTGGCACTTTATACAACACGTTAGCACAAGACACCTTTAAGAAGATCTACTGGTTTTTGCCAGCTATATATTTCACAGTTGAACTTTTTCACTGAGGACTGGAAAGTACTGTTTGTTTTTTTGTTTTTTATTGATTGATCTGTTTCTGAGCATTTCTTCTTTTATAATATCATTTATAGTGTTTATATCTCAGTATCGCAGCTATTTAAAAATTATTTTTGGTGATTATTTATTATTCACAAGCGCAATATATCCCTAATGGTTTTTCACCCTGTCAAGGACTGTTTTTCTAAAGGGAAATGGACTTCACATGCACTTTGGTTTGTACAGGAAAGCACTGCATTTTTATGTTTAGATAATTTTTTGTTTGTGACCAGCAAATCTATTAGCAGCTTTCTACTGTATTTTTTATATACTTATGTATTTACACATGTTGATCATATCCCCCCTTAATGGTCTTTTCTAAAGACAGAAAAAAGTAAGCTAATCTTCAGCTAATCTTTCCTCGTAGCTGAGCTCCTCCATGCCTCTTATCAGTTTAGTTCTCCAGTTTTGTGAACTGGTGCCCAATACTAAACTGCATATGTCAGATTGGAAGCCTCCAATCGTTTTTTCTTTATCTTACATGAATATGTAACAAGTTATGATTCTTTCATTCCTGGGCTGCAAACTATTTTCAGGGTAGAGACATCAGTTGCAATGAGACTGCAAATGATTAACTTTGCTGCTTTAAACCAGCATCCAATTGGAGAAAGACAACTTCAACTGAAGGTTTCTCTCATAGGTCTTTTGCTTTATGATCAATTGCCTAGGACTTAACTGCAAACAAGAATTTTAGTTTTGTTTTGTAGCATAAGTTTACAGTATACATCCGGTCAAACACTCTAAATGTAATCTAAACTTAAACCGTATAAAGGAAAGATGTGTATACTTACCTAATCTAAAGGAGTTCCAGTCAGGTCATGTGATTGGGTACAAGCGCCGACTTCACTGTAGAGGAAGGACAGTGGAACGTATGCCCCATGGTAAGTCTATGGATGAAGTCACCACCTCTGCAGCCATTTTTGCTGCTTCCTCCTCTGCCTTGAAGTCGGCTGCTGGGGAGATCAAGTGACCGACTCAGAGTACCTTTAGACTAGGTAAGTATACAAATTTTTCATTTACAGGGCAGTTAGCATAAGCCTTTGGAATGGCAGTGGGAATAGGTTTAAGATTAGTGAGATGCTCCCCTCTACTTTAACCACTTGTTGACAAATGCCTTATAACTGAAATGAAAGTATGGCAACTCAGTCATCTTTCAACAATACATACATTTCATTTTATTGAAGTGATTAAAATTTGAATTTGCGACCATGTCCTAAAACAGACAAATACTGTATATTTTTCTTGAAATCAGCTGATGTCAGTAAAACATAACAAAAGACAAGTAAAGGCCAAGCAAAGGTAAAATGTTTCAGCCTTTTTATAGTTCAAACTCCAAGGTAAACCTGGTTACCGTATAGGGGAACTCTTTAGAGATATGTCACAGGTAAATTCACAAGTGGGAATTCAAATGAAAGCATATTCTTTAGTATTCAATAGTTCTACAAAAAAACTATTTTCATAAGAACTAATCTAAATTACATAGACTTTCTGAAGATAAAAAAAACATGTTTTTCTTTCTTCAATACCTTCAGTTGAAGATTTTGTAAATGTCATGATACCAAGCATGCTGTATTTAATGAAAGGTTTCAAGAGCTGATTTCCCTTTAGGATACTTACTATATCTTTCCTCTCATGCCCTGCACATACCAGTCACAAGTGGGAATTGTGCTATACATAAAGAAAATCTGATAATCGTCTGCAAGGAATCGCGGCTCACAACCTGGTCCTGCAGGGCCAGCAAGATTATTAGATTTGTGTCACATGGGTTTTTTTTATTTTTATTTTTAATATGCCATTTTCCCCAACTTCCTTATAAAAGGTTTTCCATGCCATGTTATTACATATATTTTCTCACAGTTTTATCCTAGTTGTTACTGCTGTGTTTAACAGTTTCCGAAATGTAACACATAATCATAGTGTCAATAAAAGTAAATTACTCATAATTTCAATATTTGTAATTATAAGAGTCACGTTTACACTTTTTTCCCTCTCTCTCCATCTGTGTGTATAAATATGCTGTATATATATATATATATATATATATAGATACATAGATAGATAGATATATCTATATATATATATATATATATATATATATACAGTATATTATTTAATCAAATCAGTATGTTCAGTGTACTACAGCAGCTAATTACAGTGCCAAATTTGTCGCCGCTAAACATTACTGCAGCTATGGGCACTACATACATTATTCTTGTAAAATCTATCGCGTCCATCACAAGTCATTCAGGTATTCTTGTTTTCTCCCACACCCTAAAGCTGAATACACACTACAGTATGCATCTTTTGTTGCTCAAATTCCTTTAGATTTACCTTCAATTATGTAGTGCAAGGGCCTGCCTGATTGCATACAAATTGAGGTTTGACCTTATATTATATAGTTAATCTAAAGGAAAAAATCTAAAGAAAATTGTATAGTGTGTATCCAGCTTTATAAACAATAGCAAGTCATTTTGGTTATCAAACTGAGCCAAAAAATGTGTTGGTGGTGACTGGAGACATTAGATCACATTAATACCTGGGACAGAAAATAGTGTTCACATTATAGACCTTTATAAAATAAGATATCAGTAAGTCTCTGAAGCAGCATATAATGAAGAAGCAATATACTTAAAATACTAAACACCTCTGGGCATTCCCTTTAAATTAGAAGTTGCTATTAAACAACCTGGGAAGTTCACAGCAGGTCTCCTGCTGAGGCTGCTGGTGGGAATAAGTGCACAAATAGAAGAGAATCTTAATTGATTTGGTAAAAGTGGTTATCCACTAGAGCCAAAGCCTTTCTTTAAGGACTTCTAAGGACCAATACACATATATTTGTTCAAGGTCCATATGCATCCTAAGAAGAAATTAGTTTAGAACTGTTTGCATGAAAAATGTATTTTATGCATGTCAAAATAATAAAATCATGAGAAGTGATGTGAATGTACAATATATATGTAAAGCGCTGTGTAAATTAATGACGCTATAAGTACCTGAAATAAATAAATAAATAAATAAAATAAGTTGGTGTTCTAAATATATATATATATATATACAGGCCTTAAACTGAAACTCTTCCTGTATACATTGATCAATACATTCTCCACAGTGCAATGAACAAAGTAAAATATCCAATGTGCATAATATATCCATCCAACATTCTGTGCAATGCAGCAGCATAACTGAAACTCTTGTAAGTGGAAAATCAATTACTTCCACAAAATATAGATCAAAGATAATATCCCCATACAGAGGGCAAGTGGGGGCATGTGGAAGTGGCATTGAGAGCAAGGGAAGAGGATGAGAGTCAGGTGCATTAGTGCATTAGAGAATGAGGGTTGGTGTGCAGGTGTAGTGTGGAGGGAGGAAGAGGATAGGCGTCAGTCGTGGTGGTAAGAATGTGTGTGTGTGGGGGGTGACATTAAGTAGCAATGCTTCTTATCTCTACTAATTTGCAGCTGCCAAAAGCAGCTCCCAGTACTGGAAGTCTCCCATACCTAATAACTTATTTGAGGCTTCTATGTGTCACACGATCTACTAAAAAGAGTTGTAAATAAGTTATTAGTGATTGGAGACTTTTTGTGCTGAGAACGGAATGTAATTATCTGCAAAGATTGCTTCAGATTAGCAAAGATCAGAAGTGTTGCTCAGGTCCACTCTGGGGGTAGAGTCTTGGCATAAGCCAAAACAGCTGCAATAGCTGGCACATGCACAATTGCACATGAACAGTAATACGATTGTTTTGCTCCTATGCATGCATGGATAGAACTGACATTTAAATATAGACCAGCACCATCCACAACAGCCATACCCAGTGGATAGTGCATCCAAAGTGGTTGCTGCAGCAGGAGAGTTTGTGCTGTAATGGGACAAGACCTTCTATTTTCTGGTCTAGTCAGCTCGCCCCACTTCCTTTACCCCTGGGTTCTGCAGTGACTTACTCAAGTACTGTAATCTCTGGACTGTCAGCTCACACCTCCAACCGTCCCCTACCCCCTTCCCCACCCAATCTCTGTTGCTTTCTGGGAGAACTGCATCTGTATGCATCTGGTATGAGCAGTGATCACTGAGATTAAGAGGAGATCAGCAACACCGTCACTAGATACTGGGTCCAGGTCCTGCTACCTATGTGTGCACAGTAGAACCCCATAGAATAGTTTATATGGTACTACAAATACCACAGGGAAATGGTATGGCAGAATACTGATGGACTTGGTGCCAGAACTGTGTGAATATACAGTGAGTGAGGGGGTGGGTGCGTTAGATTAGCATAGTGAGGGAGGGGGGTAAAGGGTTATCCTTTAAGTTAAAGTTTATTATTATTATACAGTTATATATGTGTTTTTCAATATACAGCATGACAATTCTTTTAGCAATAGAAGTTTCCAAATTATTAAGCTCTGAACTGCCTGTCCTTACTGCCTGCCATTTTGGGAACCCCCATCCTAAGCCCTTATCCTCATCAAGAATGGGCCACAAATTCATGGCAAAGAAAAAAAAAAGAGACATGGACCTTTTTTTTAATACATTACACAACAAAGCAAGTCACGTTGACACCTACTGTACTTGTGCATTGGGGTGTCATTCTATATATATCGCATAGAGGGCCTTGTGTTAGCATTATGTAAAATAGACATTACTGCAAAGTATAAGCTTGAAGAAGGCCCAAAGGCTAACTATACTTTCAGATAATGCAATTCAATGACCTTCCTCTCCATGCTAACTAAACTCCTTTGCACTTACATTAGGGCAGCGGGTGATGCGGGCCTGCATCATATCGTATGGCAAAAGATGCCTCATTCCAGGCTTATGAGGAAATTGTTTTTGTATTTGGGCCTGTGAAGTACCCCTGGCACTCTGCAACCTACATCTTCCTGTCCCCCAGCACCCCTACCACTGAACCTACCTGTACCCCTGACTCTGAACTTTCCTGCCTCCCAGCGCCCATGACACTGCACTCTGCAGCACCCCTGACCCTAAACCTCGCCTTTCAGCACACCTGACGCTAAACCCCATTTATGGCACGTAGCATCTCTGCCATGGCATATTCCACCACTGCTCTCTTGTCTCTGCTCCCCATTGTTACATTTGCAAGACATGCAGAGAGAAGGAGAGGCTGAGCCTGGAGTCGTTGGCTCTCTGCCTACTTCCTCCTCTCTCTGGTGACATCATCTTTTCCTGCAGCCTGTAGAGGCCAGTCAGTGTTCTGAACATCTGGCTTGGAAGGGCAAATATTGGGGGCTTTGGTATAGGTGGGTTCCCAAACATTGTGTGTTGGAGTAGTTTAAGGAGAGCTAATAGCCTCTGTAGGGAGAGTTAGTTACATTATGGTGTTATACAGGGTTTAATTTACTAAAACTAGAGAGTACAAAATCTGGTGTAGCTGTGTATGGTAACCAGTCAGCTTCTAACTTCAGCTTGTTCAATTAAGCTTTGAAAAAAAGACATAGAAGCTGATTGGTTTCTATGCAGAGCTGCACCAGATTCTGCACTCAGTTTTAGTGAATCAACCCCATTATGCTATATTACTGTGAATTGAAATGTGGTGAGCTCCATATTCTTGTGTATTCCCTACTCCTTTTGTTCTCAGCTGCTAGGATTAAAAAAATATAATAATTGGTTGGGGTTTAGTGAATCAGGGTTTTTTTTGGTTGGTGGGTATTTATTTTCTTTTGCCAATGCAAAATGTCACTGCATACTTGTGTAAAGTACCATATATTTATTCTCCCTGTTGCTGTCAACAGCAAAATTTGAGTAAAGCGATTGATAAAGGCTTCTCTAAAGCAAAGGAGAACCAGGCTGGTACCTAAACTGGTATAATCATCACTGCTGTTCTACTGCAGGGCCAGTAGTACAGCTTATAGGAACAATTACTTGATGTACTTGAGGTTTTGTATCTAATGTATCAAAAATGCAAGCTCCACAGCGAACAGAATTCAGGATTGAAAATGAAAAAATTGAAAAAAAAACATGATACCTTGTATTTAACCACTTGACTTGTATGTTTTGCTAATGAGCACTGTGGTACTTTAACTGGCAATTGCACTTGCAATTGCAATTGTTATGCAACACTGTACATAAATTAAATTTAGACACTTTTTCACACAAATAGAGCTTTCTTTTGGTGGTATTTAATCAATACAGTTTTTTTTTCTTATCGTTTATCATTTAATTTTTTTTTTTAAATACGGTAATAAAATCAAATTTCTTCATAGATGTAGGCCCAAATGTATTCTGCTACATTTATTTGGTAAAAAGAAAATCCCAAAAGGTGTATATTAATTGGTTTGTGTGAAAATTATAGTGTCTACAAACTATGGTATATATATATATATATATATATATATATATATATATATATATATATAGTAGAATTTACGCAGATAGACACTATAGACACTATACTGTAACGGCGGTGATCAGCAACTTATAGTGTGACTATGATAGGGTGGCTGGCAACAGACACTGACTGGGAGGGTCACTATCTGACATTATATCAGTGACACTAATATAGTGATAATACAGTGAAAATACTGTACACTGACACTGTACTAATGACACTGGCTGGAAAGGGGTTAACGTCTGGGGGAAATCAAGGGGTTAACCGTGTGCCTAACAATGTGTAATATGTGTATTGCGTGCTGCTTTTACTGACTAATCTGGCTGTTTTTTCTCACAGCTTTTTAGGGAGAAGTTATAGCCAGATCGTTGTTCCTATGGACACAGAGTTCTGTGTGTTTGTAAACACAGAACTCTGTGTGTGTGATTGGACACAGCCTATCAGCAGGTTTCAGACGAAATCATTGGCTGAAATCTGCTGCCAAACTTGTGCTGTGTCCAATAACAGCACAGGTCAGCAGGGGGCATGCACACGCACACCCCAAACCCGGAAATAGGCTGGTGATGTACATGTATGTGACCGTGCCTGTACCTGCCGCCCCCACATGCCTGACAAAGGGGTCCTGCATGACTCTGAAATGTTGCACTCTCTTGATTGAGATGTGATCATGCTGAAATAAAAAAATATTTGGTGTGCAGATCTGTGGTGTGCTGGCAACTATATTCATTGTACCTGCCCTCCACTCACAGTATATTTACTGTGAGCAGTCATGGTTAAGCACAGTGGAATTACTGAAGTAAGTTGAAGATAGCAAACCTATAATGTGCACTTTTAAAAAGTGTTTATGCAAATGGTATACATTCATTCTTATTTATAAACTAACATAGCAAAGTAAAAGACAATAAAGGTAATTAAAATACATTACAAATTGTAGCCTAAAATCTAAGTTTAACCACATCTCGCCCAACCTATAGCTGAATGATGACCAGGCAGGGGATCAGTTATCCTAATTGGGAATCATATGACGTCCAGCAGGATAAGCCGCTCGTGCGCGCCCACGAGGTTGCGCAGCGCAGCGATCAGTAGTACAGTGTGTCACTGTGACACACTGCATCTCCACCCATGGCAAAGAGCCTATGACGTAGACTCTTTACCATGTGATCAGCTGTGTCCGATCACATCGCAACCAGGAGGTGACGTTTATTGGCTTTTCCTCTAATCGCGCTAAAAAGGCGTGAGTAGAGGAGAGCCGATCAGCGGCTCTCCTGACAGGGGGAGTCTGCGCTGAAAATCAGCACATCGATTATCAGTGCAGACCCTTCAGGGATGCCCACAAGTGCCAACCCATGCCACCAGAGATCTCAACCTGAGCCCACCAGGGATGCCTACCCGTGCCCACCAGGGAGGGCAATCAGTTCCCAATTCAGGGATGCAAATCAGTGCCCATTAGGGATGGCAATCGGTGCCCACCAGGGATGGCAATCAGTGCATATCAGTAATGCCTGTCAGTGCCTCCTCATAGACATGTGCAGAGCAAAAAAATGTGTTTAGTTTCGATTTATTATTTACATAAGTTAATTTAGTTAGACTTGTCTCATTTGTTTAATTTGCTTTCAGAATTAGTTTTGTTTATTCATTTTTGAATCGATTAGAAACGTTTTCGAATCAATTTGGAATAGTTTTCGATTTCAAAAAGTTTTTGAATTCGGATCATTTTTCAAATTCGAATCGTTATTGAATCATTTTCCAATTTCCAAGGAGAATGGGGTGGAGTGGAAAGTGGAGGAGTAGAATGGAAAAAGATAGAATACAATAGAGGAGAATATAACAGGAAATAAATGAATATAATGTGGTGGAGTAGAACAGAGCTGTTTTCTGTTATAATCTTTTCTAGTCTATTGTTTTTTTTTTCTGTTGTATTCCTTTGTTTTCAATTCTATTTTGTTCCCTTTGGAAACTGGAAAACTATTCAAATTCGAGGACTTTTCGAATTTGAAAACTATTGGAATTGGAAAAATGTTGAATTTGAATTTGAAAACTCTTTGAATGCGAAAACGATTTAAATTACGTCCGAATTTTCTTTTTCGTTATTCTGATTTGTTTAAATTCGGTACTATTGTAATTTGGAAATTCGGATACATGTAATTTTAATTCGGAACAAAACTAACCGCACCTGTCTACTGCCTATCAGTACCATCTATCAGTGCCCATCTGTGCCGTCCATCAGTTCCCATCATTGCCCATCAGTGCTGCCTATTAGTGCCCATCATTGCCCCCTATCAGTGCCGCCTATCAGTGCTCATCAGTGCAGCCTATCAGAATGAAGCACCATCAAATGCTGACTGTGGTATAGTGATTCTAATTACATTCACTAGAATGAAGCCTGTTGCATGCCCATAAATGCTGTGTTCATTGACTACTTATTAAAGTCTATTATAACTGTATTCTTTATCTAACAGTTAAACAATAAGTTGTTGGTTCTTTTTGCTTTTTGTTTTTTTAATGCATACAAGTTTCTCTTTATCGCTACTAGCAATATCGCACAATAATAGGTGGCATCTCTTGCCTGCCAACAGTAGCTATGTTCCAGAACTGTCTCCGTGTGTTTTCTAACAGAATCCAAACAACCTTTAATCATATTCTCAGGAAAGAAGCAGGCTCATTGCTCCCTACTGACATTATATAAATAAATGGTATCTTATTTACATGTGTAGATAACACATTGTATTTCGCCTGCCTTGTTATTTGTGCGGCACTCATAGACACAACAATATGGCACTGAAAGCAATAACTGTATAATCTATAAAGACCAATTCAATTTTTATCTGTAAAAAATAAAACACTACAATCACCAGCACAAGGGAAATCTTATATGGACAACATAAGAGAAGTGGCGAGTAATAATACAGAAAAAAAGGGGGGAAGACAAAAGCTACTTTCATTACTGCAATGTTATGTGCCAGAGTGCCTCTTTTTAATGAACCCGTCTCAATAAGACTCAGGGTGCAAAGAGGCTATTTAGAGAGTCTATAGAGTGTCCATAGCGAGCCCTCTGAATATCTTCCCACCATTAGACATGCTGCATTGACCATTTCCGTCCTGATTGCTGCTCGCTACAGCGTCGGGGGACAGCGTCCAGAAAGACGGATGGATCAGGCAGGGCAGCTCATGAAATGTTTACACTGTACACATAAGTCTCATACTGCACAAAGACAATGCAGCCCTGTGCCAGATCACACGCAGCAAAAGGTTGGCTGTGACACTGTCATCTCAAGTCTTATGACTTTCCAAAAATCAATGAAGGGATTTAGGTTCAACTTTTTTCCAGTTCAGTCTGTACGCTATTCTTTGACAAAAGCCTTTTTCTCTCCAAGCACGTATGTTGTGTGTGCTGCTTGCTCGAGGTAAAAAGGATGTTTCAGGCAAATGATCTCCATGACAAGGCTTTTCTTGGTCATCTGAGCGCTCCTAATTATAAGCGTGGAAGCAGCAGTGACAACAAAATGCATTATAAGCTCTTTAGGCATTAAACAGTTACATATAAATATCAAAACTTACGGTAGTTCTGTTTTTGGACCCAGAATTATCAAATATTTACTTTGCCAGGTATTCAATATTCATACTAAGAAACATTTAACCATTAGCCACTAATGGTAATGACTACTGCAACTCTCTCCTCATTGGATTAACTTTGCATACATTATCTCCGCTTCAGTCCATCATGAATGCTGCTGCAAGACTTATCCACCTTACCAGCCACTCAGTGTCCTCCACCCCTCTCTGCCAATCTCTTCACTGACTTCCACTCACCCAACAAATAAAATTCAAATTACTAACAATAATTTACAAAGCCATCCACAACTCTTCCCTCAGCTACATCACTAACATAGTCTCAAAATACCAACCAAGCTGCCCTCTTCGGTCCTCCCAAGACCTCCTGCTCTCTAGCTCCCTTGTCACCTCCTCCCATGCTCGTCTCCTGCTGCTGCAAGACTCATCCACCTCACCAACCACTCAGTGTCCTCCACCCCTCTCTGCCAATCTCTTCACTGGCTCCCACTCACCCAACAAATACATTTCAAAGTACTAACAATAATTTACAAAGCCATCCACAACTCTGCCCCCAGCTACATCTCTAACCCAGTCTCAAAATACCAACCAAGCTGCCCTCTTCGGTCCTCCCAAGATCTCCTGCTCTCTAGCTCCCTTGTCACCTCCTCCCATGCTCGCCTCCAGGATTTCTCCATGAGCTTCTCCCATCCTTTGGAACTACTCTCTCTTAATCTATCCATCTTTAGATGACCCCTGAAAACCCTTCTCTTTAAAGAAGCCTATCCTGCTTCTATCTAATACACTGTCTTACTTTCTAAGAGTAAGCCATTACCTTTTGTATCAATTGACCATCCCTCTTAGATTGTAAGCTCTAGCAAGCAGGGTCCTCTGATTCCTCTTGTACCAAATTGTGATGTAACTGTACTGTCTGCCTTCATTTTGTAAAGCGCTGCGCAAACTGTTGGCGCTATATAAATCCTTTATAATAATAATAATATTAATAAGTGCCCAATTAATTGGTTAATTTTTTTTTTTGCAAGCAACTTTTTTACTTCATGAAAATTGAACAGGTTATAAAAAAAAGTCTAAGGTAAAATGATATTGTTCTGATCTTGGGTTGGGTTTGTAAACACAGAACTTTGTGTGTGATTGGACACAGCCGGTCAGCAGGTTTAGCCCACAATTACCACACAAAAGCGAATAAATCACTTTTCTATTCTATTTGCATTTATACCTTATTGTGGATTTGGGGTTGCTGCTTTTTTATTATTTTAAGCATTAGCGGGGTATCCCCATTGATTATAACTCATCCAGTGCTTATGGAGAATCAATTACAGTGTAAGATCATAAAAAGCAGCCACTATAATATAATAAACAAATTAATAACTCATATGCTAAAATTATCAAAAATAAATACAATCATTCAGGCAAAAGCAAAGCTCTTCTGGTGTATTTCGCATCATTCTTCAAAGTAGTCCAAAATAATTCAAAATTATTACCCCCTGCGACAGGTGGTATGAATAACCTCCTCCACTGAGTGTTCTTTGGGGATTTAACGGGTATATGGGTACGCAAAGCCTTCACCATACCCCGTGAGAAACCGCTCCTCTCAAAATTTACGCTCACCAAATTCTCTATAATATTACGCCTTTGGTCATATCTCAGTTCTCATAGAGTCACATCAGATTGGGATCCTCCACCATTCTCAGTATATCGGGACTTTGTACTCAGCCGTCTGTCTAGAGGTCCCCTTTGAAGATACTGTATCTCCATCTATAGGAAATCCTGCTACTTACATCTGCTAGTCACAGGGAGACCCATCCAAAATATTCATCTATGGGAAGCTTTCACCACAATATGGACACTCAACTCCTCCATACAAAGTTCATCAATGCTCTGAGCGGAACCAGTGCAGAGAAAGCAGCTGTACACCCCCAGGCATGTACAGAATACAGAGGACTTCATACATAGCCCACCATGTGCTGGTGAGAGCAGCTTCTGCTTTCATACTATGCAATACACACTACCTCTCCTGCTCTATACAAGTAAGAAGACAATAAACTCTCACCGCCTATTTCATTTTCATGCTTGATAGGCTTTGCTGCCTCTTCCTCCACAGCAGCCAAGCCTCGGTGTGGAGAACAGAACCAAGCCTTTGGCTGAGTAGGTGAAGCCAAATCATTGGCTGAAATCAGTTGCCAAACTCATGCTGTGTCCAATCTAAGCACATGTTGCATGCTGGTCCAAACCCAGAAGAAGGCAAGTAATGTACATGTATGTGACCATGCCTGTACCTGCCACCCGCTTGCAGTACATTTACTGTGAGCATTCAGGTGGTTAAGCACAGTGGAATTGCATAAACTGAAAATGGCAAACCTATAATGTATACTTTTAAGCAGTGTTAATGTAAATGTGACCTAGGTGGTGGTAACGTTTTTATTATTAGAGGTACCGAAGGTATTCTGTGTCAGTGTAAATGAGTACTTACATTGAATACACCTTTCATATTGTACCACTAAATAACTGAATGTATAGGGTTGATTTACTATGGCTCCATTTAGATATGTAGTTGGGGAGGGGAGGTGAGAAAAATACGCAGTTGAGCTGCCATTTTGCCACCGACCAACCCAGCCCATTGAGCTGCGATAGGCAGCAGAAGGAGGTGTTTACATGCTGCAGTTCCAATGCTTTGCTTTGTACCTGGGGCAAAGTCTACCCACCATGTAGCTTATTGACCGCCAAACATGACACATTCAGGCAAATGGGGAAGCGCAGCAAATGCCCCACAACTGTGTGCAATGCATGTGGTTGTGGTCCATTTATCAGAAAAAATGGGGTTAAAACAAGCAGTAAGGAAGCATCACACCACGTCTTCACCACCTGTCAGTAGCCTCTGAAGCGAGATCCAAACGCGGATCATGCTTCAAATTAAGGTAGGTGAAGATCTAAATCTACCCTAAAGGCAAAACTGATCACTTTGCAAGGGAATTTTCCCAGAACTTGCCTTTCGTATATCAACTCCTAAGAAGCAATACCACATATCATTAAACTGGTTGTAAACCACAGTCATAAAATTTGAACAAAGTACATAAATCTGTAGTATTTACTTGCCTCTCTCCAAAGCTCTAAGTGTCGTTTCTCTCTGGTGCTTCGTTCCTCTGTTATCAGCATGGGTCACTTCTGATAAGTTCTCCCGACAAATGAGATACATTTGTGATGGAGAGGAGAGCTCAGCACACAGTTTGTCTATTTACAACACAGCTCAGTATTCTTCCTTTGTTCCTGTGCCATGTGTGGGGGGGGGTATCCCTTTCCTCCAATCAGCTCTCACACACTAACTGCAGCTCTCTGCCCCCTCCTCTGTGATTCTTACAGATGGAGAAGGATTTTATCACAATTCTGCACTTTTGAAGGGATGTAGAGAAGAGAAGACTGCAGATAAATAAGTAAAAATAAAAAAATAAAAAATATATAGGAAGATTTGTTTCATCTCTGTGTATCATCTGAGGCCAGTTGCATCACTGGGTATATGAGAGGGTTTACAACCGTTTTAAATGAACAGTATGTCCCATCATTCAGGCTGCTCAAATCACAGGGTGCATTGAAATGCAAATTTCCACAATTCTTATCAGTGTCAAGCACCGTGCATCCCTTCCTGTCTCTCAGGTATGGACAAGCACCTAAAAGTTTCTACTTTTAATTTCTTGGGCAAGTTAACTGCTTATAGGATACTGCAGTAGATATAAGGGGAGCACAGGGAATAACTGTCTCCTGTCAAGCTATATGAAGGAGACATGCGTTGAGAAAAAAAACGAGAATGCTGTTGCAAAGCTCTCCTTCTAAAAATGCTAGTTGCTGTGCTATCAACAGGGCTGCCATCAGGGGGGTACAGCCAGTACTGTTGTAAGGGGCCCCAGTGTCTCAAGGGGCCCTTACAACAAAGACTTTAGCAGTCTTTAACATTGGAGTCTATGGGAGGGGGACACATGGTTTGGGGACACTGTTCTCCTGAACCATAGCTGTATTAAAAATACTTGGGTCACATGGAGAGGGCCCCCCCTGGACCACAACTGGTCCAAGTTTGGGATCTCCAGCACCTATGGTTCAGCTGTACTGGGTCCTCAAAGTGACCAGTCAAATACCTAACTTGAGTCACATAGAGAGGGCCCACTCGGTAACAACTGGTCCAAGGTTGGGACCTCCAGCACCTATGGTCCAGCCCTACCAGGTCCCCAAAGTGACCAGTCATTGACCGGCTATTGTCGGGTGAATTTCAGACTTAACATTGGAGTCTATGGGAGGGGGGCACCCAGTTTGGGGACACCGTTCTCCGGAACCATAGGTGATAAAAATACCAAACTTGGGTCACATGGAAAGGACCCTTTGACCACAACTGGTCCAAGTTTGAAACTTCCAGCACCTATGGTTAGGTGCGAGGTCTTATTGTAAGAATCAGGTGAGGCTGTGCTGCCAGTGCACTGTTTTTTTTAAGCCCTTGGATCCCACACTAGCATGCATTGCACACTTCACTTCAATGGGTCATTCTTGGCAGGCTACACCTGGTAAGTGTGACAGTATGTATAATTCATACTGCGACTGTAACATGTATACACTCCTGGCCAGTGGGCGGATGTTGTGGGATGGCCAGTGGGTAGGCCCTGGGGAATGTTGGTGGTCAGACGGGGGGCCCAGGTCTAAAGCTGTGTAAGGGGCCCCAAAGTTTCTGATGGCTGCCCTGGCTATCAACATAAGCATGTGTATGCATATCAGGGCTTCTGCCTTAGCCAGCCCAGGCTCTCAGCATTTCACACAGTTATGTGTGCTTACTCATCACTATGATGTGATGAGTAAGCCACATAGCTGTGTGAAACGCATCCACCTTTTGCATTGGCTATTGCACTTGCGGTGTCTGTCATGTATTGCTAATGGATTGTTAAATAAATGGATTCCAGTTACGTTGGTGTGCAGACAATCTTTCTTCCTTAACTGATCCACAGCGGGCAAGCTTTGGCTGTGCTTCTCCTTTAGGCTGCGTTCACGCTAGAACCTGCAGCGGCTCACAGCAGGGGCCCGGTGCGTCTTGGTTCACCATTTCAGGTCCAATTTCAGCCCAAATTTAGGGCTGAATTCGGACTTGAAATGATCCAAAAGACGCACAGTGTTTTTGTGCAAAACGCACAGGACCTGCCAGTTAAATCCTCCTGCTACTGCGAATTGGATGTGGGGAACCCGCATTTAATTCACAAAGGTGTGAACCCAGCCTTAATGTGGACAATGGAACACATACTGTATTCTAATCTTGGCCAACTAGTTTGTTTTAACTGAAATGTCTAGGTACAAAGCAATGATGAATACCCTGGAGTCACAGGCAACAATAAAAGTATGACAGAGGTTTTTTCCCTTCCCACTATATTTAATAAAAAAAAAAAATGTTTGTGCTTTAATGACTAAAAGCAGTACCCCCGTTGTCTGCTCCTCAACACTGTAGTCTTGCTTTGCATGTGCCTTAAGCTGTAACTCTGGTTTTGCTACAAATTATTATAATTGATAAAACAGCCATTATTTAATTATTAAAACTTGTCTAGCAGCTTCACTCTATAGTGATTTACGATTTCCTTAACTGCCAAATAAAGCTGATTTTTTTCTGCTATACAATTTAGCATCAGACCGCAGTTTGCAGTTAGGATTGCCCAGATTTCCTCCCCATCAGTAGACTTTTTTGCTCTTTCACAGAACTTTGCACAGAGACTGGGGTCAGCTGCCATGCAATCTGTTGTATGCAATATGGCATATATAGCATGTGAATGTGAACTGAATTCTATTTGCCTTTACTAAACCAGCCCCATAGAGAACAATTGTTTTATTTTGTGCCCTTGTGGAGAAAAGTGCAGAAAAACTTACATCTACCGGGTGTGAACAAGGTCTTAGCCTTCATTTTACTGTTCTGGTACAGCCTTTGAAATCTTTAGGAATGCATTGTTTTATGAATTATATACATAATTAAAAAATCAGGCCACAGCCCATCCTGTTTACAATAAAACCTGAATGAATGTCAGCTAAGCAGAGAGCTAAATATATGGTCAAATTACACATGTTTGAACTGTTTTATCTGCCAAAAGATTTGTAATTCTTTGATGCTACTGCTGTGATCTAGTCACCCCTACCAGACAGCTTAGCTGTAGCTTAGCATAACAGCCTGCACTAGGATTTGCCCAAACCTATGGATGGACAATGACATAGCAGCTGCACACTGGTGAGATCACTTAGTTTTCTGCTGTCAAGAATTTACAAAAGTTTGATATCAAGACAGATTTATGCCCTTTTTGGGCTTTATATAAAAATACATGTAGCAACCCCATGACTCCCTTTGGATAATGCAGTGGTTCTCAACTCCGGTCCTCGGGACCCCCCAACAGGCCAGGTTTGCAGGATAACTGAAATCCATCCCAGGTGATATCATTTGCTGCTCAGTGATTGCACCATTCTAGCCTGCACCTCCCCAAGGTAATACTGAAAACCTGGCCTGTTGGGGGGTCCTGAGGACCCGATTTGAGAACCACTGGGATAGTGAGACACCCACAGACAGGATGGGCTAGCATTTCATTTCAGGGTTTAGTCCTCAACAATAGTGGAGCAATGTGTACAGGTGGGTGCCAGTCAGTTGTAGATGCCAAAACTCCAGGATGGGAGAGTAAGGGCACAGGACACCCATGAACTAGCAGACTCCAGAACAGGGAACAAAAGTATTTACAGTCTTCACAGATGATGAACCTTTCAGCCAACATGGAACGCTGTGACTTTGGCTCCTGACTGAAAAGCACTGATCACTTCATCGGCCAGACTGAAGTATGGAGTCTGAAGACTCCATACTCCAGGGAGTTCCAAGATTGTGATCCAAGTTTCTCATGCCCCTCATCACATCGGGAGATCCTCCATGGCTCTTCAATCCCTAGGTTGCGCAGGCTAGTCTTCAAACTCAGATCTTTGCCCAGCCACATGGGCACCCTTTCAGGCAGCAGGCCTAAGATGATTCAACAGCAAACACACATCCCTACCCTAGGCAGGAGGCCCAGGGGAGAACTGACTTCCCAAGGTCCCTCTCTGAATGTTTTTACTCTCTCCCAGCATGCACCATTGGCAATAAACCTCATAGCAACCAGTGAGGGAGAGATAAACATGCATAGTTTTGAATATTGCAGCGTCTCATACTGTTGCCAGCGACATCAGGGACACCAACTAGCAGCAGATAGAAATCAACAGTAACCAGAGCCTAGGAGCAACCTATTTTTTTAAATAAATCCATCGTTGTTTTATGTTTGGCAAAAAGTTTTTGTTAAATAAGAAAACAGTTAGAACAATTATAACCCATAGTTGTGTGAGTGTCCCCTAGGTAGATTCACCCTCCATATTTATTCTGGTGACTATTGTCACTGAAACAGAAATTTATGGGAAATTCAAAACTTGTTACTACCACAACACGAGGTAAGAATAAATCTTTAAGCGGTTTGCTGCCAGAGCCATATTTGTATTTTTTGCACACATGTTAAAAAATAAACATTTAGGCCTGAAGATTAGTTAACCACTTCCTTACTGGGCACTTAAACCCCCCTCCTGCCCGGACCAATTTTCAGTTTTCAGCGCTGTCGCTCTTTGAATGACAATTGCGCGGTCGTGCGACGTTGTACCCAAACAAAATTGGCGTCCTTTTTTTCCCACAAATAGAGCTTTCTTTTGGTGGTATTTGATCGCCTCTGCGTCATTTCTGATCGCCGCTATAAACAAAAAAAGAGCAACAATTTTGAAAAAAAACAAAATTTTTTTACTTTTTGCTATAATATATATCCAAAAATAAAAAATAAAAAACAAATTTATTCATCAGTTTTGGCCGACATATATTCTTCTACATATTTTTGGTTAAAAAAATCGCAATCGGCGTTTATTGATTGGGTTGCGCAAAAGTTATAGCGTCTGCAAACTATGGACATTGATTTATGGCGTTTTTATTATTTTATTTTTTTTTTACTGGTAATGGCGGCGATCTGCGATTTTTATCGGTACTGCGATATCGGGGCGGACATGTCGGAGGTTTTTGACACTTTTTTGGGACCAATGACATTTATACAGCGATCAGAAATTTAAATGTCCACTGATTACTGTATAAATGTCATTGGCAGTGAAGGGGTTAACCTGCAGGGGGCAGTGAAGGGGTTAACTATGTTCCCTGGGTGTGTTCTAACTGTGGGGGGGTGGGGTTGACAGGGGCATGACAGATCTAACTGATCCCAGTGACAGGGATCAGTAGATCTTGCATGCCCCCCCTCACAGAACGGGGAACCGCCGTGTTTACTTCGGCGGTTCCCCGTTCCTCCTCTCTGTAAGGAGATCGCGGGTCTCCGGCGGACATCGGGTCCGCCTGACCCGCGGGCACGCTCCCGCGGGCGCGTGCGGCGCGTGCACGTGCCGCTCGCGCCCGCGGGAGCGCGCCCAGCACGAGCCGAATGGGAGGACGTCTATTGACGTCCTCCCGGCATTTTAGAGCCGCGCTGTAGCCGTCATTCGGCTATAGCGGCGGCGCGAGGAGGTTAAAACCCCCAAAAATATGGTTGGCAACATATAAAATATAAGGTTGCATTAAGTAAATTGATACCAAACATGTCAGACCTTAAAATTGTGTGCAAATATGAAGTGATGACAAACTTTAGTACCTGAAACATTCCATAGGCAACGCTTAAGAAACCTTCAGATCATCAGTTTACAATTAACTGTGAATTAATGCCCTAGAATTATTTCTCTTGCTCCAGCCTGTGTGCCAACATGTAATATGTGTAGCACAATCATTGTTTTCATGCATAGGCACCCCACATGGCAGCAATCACAGCTCCCTTACTTCTCTTCCCACAGGTTCTCTTTAATTTGTGCTGAAAACGTGGGAGCTGTGTAGTGAACTAATCAGACACCACTCTCTTTTGTGTATTAGTGTAAGAGCAGGTTCACACCACAATTTCTGTGTTCTGGATGAGTTTCTGCATGAGCTTTTTTAATGCCTTCCAGTGTATTTTGATGCATTCTAGATGTGTTCCATACAGAACATATGCAACATGTTCTACTTTTGTTAACTGCACTGGAACACACTGCACTGGTGTGAATGAGGGCTATTGGAATTCATTCTTAAACACTGTCCATGTGTTTTTGATGCAGAATAAAAATTCACTGGACTGAATCTGGTGGAAGCCAACCCTAAGAACTGTAAAAATACCCATTGGCTTCAGAGATGTAAGTGTGCATTGGACCAAACTCTGTACAACAGTCATTTTATAGAAGGCAGAGCAGACTGAAAATTAGGGGTTCTCTGTTCACTTCCCTACATGCTTTTCACAGTATACAGTGTACAGGGCAAATGGGTATCTAACAGGAGAACCCAAAGAACATAATGGGGAACCCTCTTGGAGCTGGCGCCTCCTGACCCTCCCCGGGTTTAGGATGCCGGGAGGCGAGGCGGGGTTTATGATTATGTGACCGCCGCGATTGGCTGTCATTGTGGTCACATGATCGGTTAGTTCCTGATTGCAAGCAGACATGGTGTATGCTTTCACTGGATGCATCTGCTATATCACCTTTTTGTTTAATTTCCCTGAGGCAGTGTGCCCATTATTACTAAGATAAAATAGGACATAGCCTTTGGCAGAGAAGTTTGCCTTCATATAATTCTAGGATGCACCTCAACATGTCTACCCATCAAGGAAAGAGCTAGGATTCACATTTTAACACCAAACTTTAAGGCCTGGTTCACACCTATGCATTTTTTTGGTGCTTTTTGCAGAAACACACTGCAGTCCATTTAACATTTCCTATGTGATATGTTCACATCTATGCTTTTTTCAGCTGCTGCAGTTTTGGAAAGGGTCAGGGACTTTTTTAAATGCAAAACAGTGTGTTTTCGGTTCAATAAACTTCAATTGACATGCTGCAGAAAAGTACATACAGTGTGTTTTTGACACGTTTTGCATTTTTTACTCTATCCAACAGCAAATTGGCCAAACAAAAGCATTAAAAATGCAAAATGCATTAAAAACACGTGTGCAAAAATACAAAATGCACCACAAAAGGCACTGCAGAAACAGATCAAAAGCAAAATGCAGAGGTGTGAACCAGGCCTAAGCATCTTAAGACAATGGCATGAATGACAAATCATTTATTAAAGCTAAACTAAATTATAATCATTTCTCAGCCGAAGTTTTTTTCTCTACAAAATAGTGATGCGTTTTTATAGATTAGATTTTTATTATAGATTATATATTTTTATATAATATAATACTATAAGTTGCAATTACTTGAAATAGTGGTTAATCAATATTCCACTGGTGACAGTTTTATACTAAGCGCTTATGTTGGAAAACACTAGTTACAGTATTTGCTGAATATGGGACTTCAAAAAAACAGACAATTTAATTAGCGCGCTGTTAAGCCAGTTTCTTACATTCCTTGGTCCCAAGAAATTAAAGTCAGATGTTACCCACATTTCAGATCTCTGGCATAGTGTAAATACAATGTTGTGTGTATGGCTCTCCATAAAACCTAACCATAAATTAACATACACATTTAATCCAAACACAAAACATATCCCCGAAACCTC
Organism: Glandirana rugosa; assembly: GCA_018402905.1. NCBI lineage: Eukaryota > Metazoa > Chordata > Amphibia > Anura > Ranidae > Glandirana > Glandirana rugosa. The sequence goes on along the minus strand of BLSH010192371.1, from coordinate 644,488 downwards.
ATCATTTCCCACTAAGTAGTCAAACAACCAAACCAATCAAAGCGCCCACGGCACAGCTTCTACAGTAACAGTTTACTGTTACCAGAGACGACTTGCACATTTGTCAAAAGAAAATAAAGCAAAATTCCCAATTGTTATATTTTATTGCTGCTGGTGTTTAATCCCTCACAGCAAGATACAATGCAGTTGCACGGTATAGTGAAAGCATTTGGCTTTCTCATGAAATATGTTTTAGAATATGAAGCATGATTAAAAGCTTTTTAATCGTAGTCCTGAAAGCAAAGCTATGAATAGCGCAACCACAAATATCCTGGAATTCACAATTTACAAACTGTTTTTCCAATGAGGGGAAAATAAAATCTCGCAGTAGTTCCAAAGGAGCAGCGATTGTATCTGGTTTCTAAACAAGTTGAATTCAGAGAAACAAGAGTGGCAGACAAATAATCCTTAGTAACAATTTATACAATGTTACTCAGTTACTGTACCCTCCCAAAATCATTTGGAAGTATTAACTCCGGCACCCATTAGCACTGATTTAGTGAAGACATAAATTTGACCATAGCCTTTGTTTTCTTCAAATATTTGCTCAGGTTTAAGGGGAAAGTTTTACTTCCATTGCATACTTACATACATTTTGAATGTGTTTAAAGTGAGCAAAGGCTAGGATGAAAATCCCTTATTCAGAAACCAGATTAACCGCTTGCCGACCGCTGGTCGGCAATTGACGGCGACAAAGTGGCTCTGTAACGCAAATCGCCGTCATACGACGGCGCGCGCTCACTGTGTTCGGGGGGGGGGCCAGGGAGCGGGTGCGGCGGCTTCGATTGCCGCCGGCCACCCGCGATGCCCCCCCGGAGCGAATGAGCGGAGGTCCGTGTAAGTAAACACGGACCTCCGCTCTGTGTGAGGGGGAAGGGCTGTGATCACAGCCTTCCCGTACATGAAGGGTGTGACCACTTCCCTTCCCCAGCTAGGCAAGCCCCCCTACAGTTAGAACACGCCCAGGGAACATACTTAACCCTTAGCGCGCCCCCTGCAGGTTAACCCCTTCACTGCCAATGGCATTTACACAGTAATCAGTGCATTTTTATAGCACTGATCGCTGTATAAATGCCAATGGTCCCAAAAAAGTGTCAAAACGTTCCGACATGTCCGCCCCAATATCGCAGTACCACTAAAAATAGCAGATCGCCGCCATTACTAGTAAAAAATTAAAAAAAAATAAAAACCCCCAAAATAAATTCTCATCATCCGTAAACGCGACCACTTTTGCGCAAACCAATCAATAAACGCCGATTGCGATTTTTTTTAATCGCAAATATGATGAAGAATATAAATCGGCCAAAAACGGTGAAAAAAAATGTTTTTTTATATTTTTTTTTTGGATTTGTATTTTTAGCAAAAAGTAAGAAATTTGGGTTTTTTTGCAAAATTGTCACTCTTCTTTTGTTTATAGCGGCGATCAGAAATGACGCAGAGGTGATCAAATACCACCAAAAGAAAGCTCTATTTGTGGGAAAAAAAGGACGCAAATTTCGTTTGGGTACAACGTCACACGACCGCGCAATTGTCAGTTAAAGCGACGCAGCGCCAAATCGCAAAAAGGGCTCCGGTCCTAAAGCTGGAAATCCTTCCGGTCCTTAAGTGGTTAATACATATACTGTATGACAACACTTACTTTAAAAAAGCAGAAACGTTTGCATTCTATTCCACTTATTGGTAAATTACAGGTGTATTTATGAAGCATGGTCACCTTATCTTACGTTTGCAAAGACGAAAAAATTTCATTCACAACAGTATGTCATATACATAATTGGTGAATTCCTGGCCTT